>OX451740.1:966403430-966932277 GCA_948472305.1 Vicia faba
CACTGTCATCTTCCGAGGAGGCACTATCTTCAGCATTATGCTGGTCTTCATCAGCATCCTCTTCCCTTCTTTGTCCTTCATTCTCCTCCTGTTCTAGTCTAGCAATCAGGTCCTCAAGAGTCCTTTTCCTTGTATCAAGCTCTTTGCATGTTTCCTTCAGCACAGCTATAACATCAGTTTTCTTGGAATGAGATTTGACAGCTGATGTCTCAGCAGATGTCATAACAATGTCAGGGACATGTGTTCCTTGAAACAGCTTATAGTGCAAACCAAGAGCAGGGGCTCTTTTGCATACAGTGTCTTTTTCAACTAGAATATCAGGATACTGAGCAATGACTATACCACACAGGAGAGAGGGAAAAGCAATAGGGCCTTTAATAGCACAGCTTCCAGCATGTTTCAATGTTTGATCAAAGATATACTTGCCATAGTCAAAGTTTGTCCTGGTTCCAACAGCATAAATAAATCTTCCCAAGCCTGTGGAGATGGTTGATTTAGGGTTGGTGGGAACCCAGTTAGCTGCACCAATTTTGTGCAGAATGGCAAACTTCATGCTCAGCTTGCTTGCATTCAGCTTCCCTTTTAAGGGCCAGCTCTTGACTTGATTTGCAGTGATGGTTTGACAAACTTGGTTGTCAGTAACTTCAAGCTCAGGGCAAGCATCATCAGGTCTTCCTAGGAATTTGTTTATTTCAGAGGGAGAGAAATTTACCTTCCTTCCTCTCACATACACACTCTTAAAATCAGCTGACTTTCCATCAGCACACCCATCAGATAAATTTACTATGAATTCTTTGACAAGAATCTCATAGCAGTTGGTAAACTTTACCACAGTTTTCATTAGACCAACAGTCTTGATTAGATCCATGATCTCCTTACATTCAATGGCACTGTTGTTCAGCTCTCTTTCCAAGGCAATCCTTTTCAGAAATACATACTTCCACCTGTTTGCATTTTCTGGATGGTGAAAGGAGATGTTGTCAATGGCAACTTCAGGGACTTTAGGCATTTTTCTCGAAGAGAGTTTCTTTCTGAGAGGAATGTTTGGAACATTTCTCTCAACATCAAACTCAAATTTTGATTCCTCGTCAGATTCAGAGGGTTCAGGGTCCTTCCTTTTCTTAGCTATTGGTTGTCTCAAAGGTTTTGAGAGACTACCAACAGGTAATCTAGTTTTCACCTTCCCCTTCCCTTTTGACAATCCAGCTTTCCGATCCTTCTCAGCTTCTACTCCAGTCTTGTTCTCAAACTTGGTTTTCTTATGAACAACTTCAGTAGCCTTCTCTTTGGAGAGGCTTTTGGCAGCATCCTGCTTTCCTTTTCTGTTCATCATCCTTCTAGCTATGCTAGGGTTGATATTGGCAATTAAATCATTGTCAGAGTATTCTTCATCAACATCAATAACCGGGGGTTCAACATCCTTGTCAGTAGGGTTCTGGTGGTCATCATGATTTTCAGGAGATTTCCTAATGTTGTCATCAGGTGTCTCAACATTCTGAGTGACATCTGGATTCATTTCAACATTTGGACTAGCAGATTCTTGGTTCAAAGGTACAGAAATGCCAGGTACAGAGTGATTCTCATTTAGAATCCTAGTGACTAGTCTAGCAATAGCTTGATGAACATAAACAGAACCTTCCCTATTTGCTATTTCTGGAGGAACAGAAGATAATGGTTGAGAAGATTTACCAGATAGAGAGGCTTGTGATCTTCTTGCATGTCTGGTTTGTAGCTTATTGACCTTAGTGGGGTCAGCTGCCAGTTCACGAAGAGGAGTTATCTCCAGAACATCAGAATCCATGCAGTTTGTGATTGCCCTAGGTTCGTGGTCAGAGGATGCGGAAGAAGAAGTCGCCTTTGAAGAGGATGATGACATGGATAGTTGAGACATTTTGAGTGATTTAGAAAATAGGTAACAGCGATAGTGAAATCTTCGTTTGAGAGATTGGAGATTGTTGCAGAAACGCGAGAGGAGGGAGATATATGAATGTCTATTCAACTTCTTAAAAATTTGGAAAGAAATAGAGAAACAGATGATTAGCCCAATCAGAGTAGACTTAACTAAAATATCTCTTTCATCCCTTGTTTTAAGCAAAATTAATTGCTACATTTCTTCATGTTGACAAATACCCAGCTTGCCCCTCAAATTTTCAAATTGACTAGCATCAAGTGCCTTGGTAAAAATGTCAGCCAGTTGTAGTTCAGTGGCAACATGTTCCAGTTTAATCGCCTTTTCCTCCACAAGATCTCTGATGAAGTGATGTCTAATGTCAATATGCTTGGTCCTGCTATGCTGAATAGGATTCTTGGAAATATTGATAGTACTCAGATTGTCACAGTACAATGTCATGACATCTTGTGTGACATTATACTCAGTAAGCATCTGTTTCATCCAGATCATTTGAGAACAGCTACTACCAGCTACTATGTATTCAGCTTCAGCAGTAAATAGAGACACACAGTTCTGTTTCTTGCTGAACCAAGAGACAAGATTATTTCCCAAGAAGAAACATCCTCCAGAGGTGCTCTTTCTATCATCATCACTTCCAGCCCAATCAGCATCACAGTAACCAGACAGAGTTGGTTCACATCCATGAGAGTACAGCAAGCCATAGTTGTAAGTTTCACTCACATACTTCAGAATTCTTTTTACTTGGTTGACATGACTTACTTTGGGTTCAGCCTGGTATCTTGCACATACTCCAACTGCAAAAGCAATGTCAGGTCTGCTGGCTGTTAAGTATAGCAGACTTCCTATCATGCTTCTGTACAAGCTTTGATCCATATTAACCACACTTGAATCTTTGGACAGCTTTCAATGAATGGGTGCAGGAGTCCTTTTGTGACTGGCATTCTCCATTCCAAACTTCTTGACAATGTTCTTTGCATACTTGCTTTGAGACAGAAAAATTGAGTCTTCCATCTGTGTGACTTGCAGTCCAAGAAAGTAGGTCAATTCTCCCATGAGGCTCATTTCAAATTCAGCTTGCATCTGGTCAGCAAAATGTTTAACCATTTTATCTGACATTCCCCTAAACAATATGTCATCAACATAGATTTGAGCTACCATTACCTTTCCTCCTTCATTTTTGACAAAAAGAGTTTTATCCAAGCCTCCTTTCCTGTATCCTTTATCAGAGAGAAATTTTGTCAACCTGTCATACCAGGCTCTAGGAGCTTGTTTCAGGCCATATAAAGCTTTCCTCAATTTGTAGACATGATCAGGGCAGTTTGGATCCACAAATCCTTTAGGTTGTTCCACATATACTTCCTCATTTAAGTACCCATTAAGGAAGGCACTCTTCACATCCATCTGAAATAGCTTGAACTTAAGGAGACAAGCAATTCCCAATAGGAGTCTGATTGATTCCAGTCTGGCTATAGGAGCAAAAGTCTCATCAATATCAACCCCTTTAACTTGAGTGTATCCTTGAGCAACAAGTCTTGCCTTATTCCTGGTGACAACTCCTTCAGCATCTGATTTGTTCTTGTAGATCCATTGTGTGCCAATGATGTTTGTTCCTCCTGGTCTAGGAACTAACTCCCATACTTCATGTTGCTTGAATTGGTTCAATTCATCTTGCATTGCTCCAATCCAGTATTCATCAGTTAAAGCCTCCTTAACATTTCTTGGTTCAATCTTAGATACAAAGCAAGAGTTTGTGATGGTTTCTCTAGATCTTGTAATGACTCCACTGTTAGGATCTCCTATGATGAGTTCCTTAGGATGATCTTTCTGAATTCTGATGGAAGGGTCTTTGTTAGCTTCCTTTGATTCAGACTCTGATGAAGTAGTTTTAGGAACATCATCCTTTTGAGTTGAGGTCTCAAAGAATGTCTCAACATCATATGGGACATTTGTTTCCTTGTGGTAATCATCAACTATGACATTTATAGATTCCATCATAACTTTGGTCCTGGAATTGAATACCCTATATGCTCTACTGTTGGTAGAGTATCCTAGGAATATTCCTTCATCACTTTTAGGGTCCATCTTTCTCCTTTGTTCACGATCTGTCAGAATATAGCATTTGCTTCCAAAGACATGGAAGTACTTCACTGTAGGCTTTCTTCCTTTCCAAAGTTCATAAATGGTGGATGATGTTCCCTTTCTCAAGGTGACCCTGTTATGGACATAACAGGCTGTATTCATAGCTTCAGCCCAAAAATGAATAGGAAGTCTTTTGGCATGTATCATTGCTCTGGAAGATTCCTGTATAGTCCTGTTTTTCCTTTCCACAACTCCATTTTGTTGAGGAGTTATGGGTGAAGAGAATTCATGATTAATTCCTTCTGAGGAGAAGAACTCATCAAACTTACTGTTTTCAAATTCCTTTCCATGATCACTTCTGATTCTGACAATGCATCCTTCTTTTTCTCTTTGAATTCTTTTGCACAGTTCCTTAAATACTTCAAATACATCAGACTTTTCCCTAATGAAGTTAATCCAGGTGAATCTGGAAAAATCATCCACAACAACATAGACATATCTTTTTCCACCAAGACTTTCCACCTGCATTAGTCCCATCAGATCCATATGTAGAAGTTCTAGCACCTTAGAGGTGGTCAGATGTCTTGTCTTTGGATGTGACATTCTAGTTTGCTTTCCAACCTGACATTCACCACAGACTCTGCCTTCATCAATTTGAAGCCTTGGAATCCCTCTGACTGCCTCCATGGATATAATCCTTTTCATTCCTCTTAGATGTAAATGACCAAGTTTTTGGTGCCACAGTTTCACTTCTTTTTCTTCTTTGGCCATAGAGCACACAGAAGAATAATTAGTGTTCTCAGACTCCCATAAGTAATAGTTGTCTTTAGATCTGACTCCTCTCATTACAACTTCTTGTTTTTCATTAGTTACAAGACATTCAGACTTGGTGAAGTTGACCTTGAATCCTAGATCACATAATTGACTGATACTTATGAGATTAGCAGTCAAGCCTTTTACCAGCAACACTTCATTTAGGTTTGGAACTCCAGGGCAGTCCAAGTTTCCAACTCCTTTGATTTCTCCTCTAGCACCATCTTCAAAAGTCACATAACTAGTAGTATGAGGTTTAACATTATTGAGAAGATTCTTGATTCCAGTCATGTGTTTAGAGCATCCACTGTCAAAGTACCAATCTTCCTTTGCAGAGACTCTAAGGGAGGTGTGAGCTATCAGGGTTGCAGCCTTTTTCTTCCACTGTTGAGTATATGGTGCCTTGTTAGACTTAGGTTTGACAACTGGGGTCTGATTAGGATATCCATATAATCTGAAGCAGAATGGCTTTATGTGACCAAACCTCCCACAATGATGACATCTCCATCTTTGATACTTTTTCTTCATATTTCTCTGTTCTCGATGTTGAGTACTATGTTGTGACATCTGCTTTGACATTTGTTTATCAGGCATGATCTTCTTCTTGTCTACAATAGATTTCTTTGCTTCCACAAATCCTAGACCAGACTTGTTTCCCACATTTTGTCCAACCTGAAGGATTTCTTCTAATTTTTCAATTCCATTTGTCAGCATCTTGACAGATTTGGTCATCTGGTCAAGTTTTGAGTTTAGCATTTGAACTTCACCTTCGAGATGACTTATAGTATCAGTGCCTGCCTTCTTCTCAGCCTCCAACTTTACTATGAGTTTTTTTTGTCACTCATTTTGCTGACAGACTTCAGCACTTCTGATACATAACTTCTTGTAGGAGTCAGCCAGTTCTTCAAATGTCACTTCCTCATCACTAGAGTCACTATCAGAGTTACAAATACCAGTTAGTGCAGTAACTAGTTTGGCAGATTCTTCTTCAGAATTACTTTCTGAGTCACAATCAGACCAAGTAACAGACATTCCTTTCTTTTGTTTCTTAAGAAAGGTAGGACATTCAGCTCGAATGTGCCCATATCCTTCACATCCATGGCATTAGATTCCTTTGCTTTGACTTCCCTTCTCTTCAGACTTTGGTCTTCTGCTGGAGTCATGGGATCTGTTAATGTCAGAGGGAATGTTCTTGACATTTGACCTTGACTTTGGGTCCATTCTCTTGATGAGTTTGTTGAACTGCCTTCAAAGCATGGCTATAGCTTTTGAAATATTTTCTTCTTCATCCTCCTTGTTTTCATCTTCAGTATTAGATACAAGTGTTATGCTCTTGTTTTTCTTGTCGACATTGTCACTGATCCCCATCTCAAAGGCCTGAAGTGACCCAATGAGTTCATCAACCTTTAAGTTGCAGATATCCTGAGCTTCCTCTATAACAATCACCTTCATTGCAAATCTTTTAGGCAAGGATCTGAGAATCTTTCTCACCAGCTTTTCTTCTGACATCTTTTCTCCCAATGCTCCTGAGGTGTTGGCAATTTCCAAGATGTTCATGTGAAACTCATGAATGGTCTCATCTTCCATCATCCTTAGGTTCTCAAATTTGGTAGTCAGCATCTGAAGCCTTGACATTTTTACTTTGGATGTGCCCTCATGGGTAGTTTTGAGAGTGTCCCAAACATCCTTGGCCAGTTCACATTGATGTACTAGTCTGAATATGTTTCTATCAATTCCATTGAACAAGGCATTTAATGCTTTGGAGTTACCCAGGGCTAACTCATCTTCTTCTTTGCTCCATTCTTCCTCGGGTTTCAGACTGGTTGACCCATCTTTCCTAGTTATGGTGGGATGGTTCCATCCTTTGTCAGCAGCTCTCCAAGCCTTTTTGTCCAGTGATTTTAAGAAGGAAATCGTACGAGGTTTCCAATAGTCATAATTTGATCCATCCAGAATGGGTGGTCTGTTCCCAAATCCTCCTTCTTTGTCCATAGCGCCAGAAAATAATATCCCTAGATCTCACCCAGTAAGACAGGCAGGGTGCCTGCTCTGATGCCAATTGAAATTCGGGCAACAGATACTCAATGTCACAGTGAATGTTATGACACCGTATCTGACACACTTCAAGACAGTAATTTTAAAAGCAGTAAAGAACACAATCAATTGTTTACCCAGTTCAGTGTGTAATAACACCTACTCTGGGGGCTTCCAAGCCAGGGAGGAAATGCACTATAAGAGATATTAATTTAGGAATAAACCAACCAGTTTATCTCCTTCACTTAAGACCTACCCAATGCAACTTCAATCTAAGTTCAACTTAAACCTGAGTTCCTGCTCACTCCCCCTCAATCACAGCAGTCATACTAAACTATTGATTGATGAAATTATGAAGATACTCTTCAGTACACACACTTGATTTTGCTTCACAGCTTTAATCAAGTGACAAACACTCGTGCTTCAAAGCTTTGAGTGATACGCAACCCTTACAATCAAATCCTACTCCAAGTCACTTATCACAATGATAATTGCTTGGCTCACAGTAGTTACAACTATACAATCTCTTATTGATCTTCTGTCAAAAAGTGTCCTTCACCAACAGTCTTCATGAGGAATATATTGGCAGCTATTCTTCAGTTAGGGCTTCCACGAAAATAGCTAGGGTTAATTAGAGTTAACCTCAAGACTTGGTCATAGGTCTTTAATAACCAGATTAGGGTTAAGCAGAGTTAACCTAATGTCCATGTGAGTATCTGATCTGGATTGTATAAACCAGATTCCTGAAAATTCTCAGGAATAACAAATCTGCACAAATGTTAGATCAGTACAGGATTTCTTAACATTGGTTATGACAACAAGAATCCTGTTCACTGATTTTGGTAGAATGCAATAAATATGATCATTTCTTAAAGATCATCTAAACACTCATATTGAGTAGCTCCTGTATGACATTCTTTTTCTGCAGAATGTACCTTGTATCCCAGAATGTTATGACATCAGTCATGACATTCACAAAACTGGTTTTACAAAAAAAATGCCAACAACCAAACACTTACATAATGCATTCAAGGATTCAGAAATTTAAATTTTTTGCAAACAAAAAGAACACACGTCATATTAAGAAGAAATTTGTTAGTACATAAGTGCCCCATGGGCAAAATATTACAAAATTCTTAATGTAAAAAGACATTGCGCATCCTCTTTGGTGCGATGTAAGTGTTGAGAGTTTCCTCCTCATGAAGTCGGCGGGTAAGCTCTAAAACCTTCTTCTCACTGGCATAGAAGTTGGCTTCAAAAGTATTACGATCTTCTTTGAGTTGGATCCAACTCTTTTGTAATTCTTCCAATGATGTTGGCATGTCTGGATGTAGGAGGGTGTATGGAACCTCTCCTTCCATAACAGGCTCTTTGATCACGGGGAGAATCTGGGGATATGGCATCATAAGATTCTGGGCACGGGTTCGTACCCACTTGAGATAAGGCTCAAGGGGGATGGAATTCTTGTGCCCCAGTGTCTTACTATCCACCTTGTTGAGCATCCTCCAAGCTCTGATGAATCTTTGTCGAAGTCCTTGCACATCGTTGTCGAAGTCAAAAACCAAGTCAGGAATCAGCAGGTCATGAGGGTCATCCCTCCGAGCATATCCAAATTGTCTTAGGGATAAACATGGGTTGTAGGTAATGCCTCCCCTAATGCCAAGTAGTGGGACATTAGGGAATTCCCCACAACGATCAATGATGATGACATTTTCTCTGGACCGAGAACACCAATGAACATCAGAATGTGTGAGGGTCATCAACCGTTGTGACCACCTTAAACCCTTCTCATTCTTCAAAACTGATTGGGGAAGGTGAGAAATAAACCACCTTGCTAGAAGAGGAGTACAGCACATGAGAACACCTCTTTTCCTCATTGTTCGTGTGTAAAATGAGTGTAGGATGTCCCCAAGCAATGTAGGTACAGGATTCCGGGATATGAAAATCTTGACAGCATTCACATCTATAAGTTGATCAGGGTTTGGGAACAAGACCAACCCATAGATGAGGAGTGCCACAATCTCTTCAAAATCTTGTAGATCTAGAGAACTCCAATAGTCTTGTGCCTTCTCAAACAGAAACTTTGCCAAGAAACCCTTGACACCACTTCTTGTTTCCCAATGTCCTTTAATATCAGATGGTTGCAAGTGTAATGCTTGAGCAACATCTTCAGGCTTTGGTTCTTTTTCCGTACCGTTGTAGGGTAGTTGATGAAGAATAGGAATTCTCAGGAGTTGAGAAAATTCCTCCAAAGTAGGTACTAGTTGGTAATCAGGGAATGTGAAACAGTGGTGTAGGGGGTCAAAGAATTGGAAGAGAACTTTCACCATGTCTTCTTCTATGTTGGAGTTGACCAAGTTAAGAAGTCTACCATGTCTTTCACTGAAGAGAGAATTCTCTAGAATCTTGGAAGTAAGTTCCTTGAGTTGATGAGGGATTCTCACAAGGTTGACTTGTATTGTTTTCCTGCGAAGAGATTCCATGACCTACAAAATAAGAACAAAGATGAAGATACAAACCCTTGAAATGGTTAGTGGATGCATATGATGCTTTATGATGTTCATGATGTATGCACAAACATATGTACAAGCAAGTCACACAAGATCCTAGTTTCAGGCTTGCATGAGGTTTCATAGGTAAGTACCCTCTTGAGTTTAGTTGGCTCATACCTATCCTATAAATAGTAATCGGGTTCTAAGGAGCTCAATATCACTGGATTATTTTCTGTGTTCATTGTTTTGGTTTAGCCACTTAACTGGCGACCAAAATATTCCAAGAAAACAACCCTCAATGAGTGTAGTATCGAGTATCTACCAACTTCGGACTGCACCAAAGCCAGTCATCTCACTACCCCTAAAAAAGGCCAAGATGGTCAAGTAAGATTCTAAGAGTTCATTAGTGCTTCATGACATCACCCAGCAGCCCCGTATTCTCTTTGATTGACTCAAAGGCTACCGGTACTCACAAATATGTCGCACTAATATAGCTATTGCTTCAACCATGTCGGTATACCCCGCACAGTTTCCACAACGTATTGCTATTTACCTATGAATGTTTCCCAAATCCGGGTAGAGGATTTCAAGCCCAAACAAGAGAACTAAATGTAAAGCAATCAAAGCAATCAAGATAAGCATGCAAAATGTGATCTAAGCCCTAAGGTTACTCCACTTTTAAAGTTATTCCCCAGCAGAGTCACCAGTTCTGTGATACGGTGGGAGAACTGACTTGAGGTTTTGCGTTTGTGTTCACAAATGTTTCAGTTTAGCAAGAGTCGCCACCGACTTTTTATTTTATCCTAAGGAAAGGTCAAAAAGCACAGGAAAGACCTTTGAGATGTTTTCTTGGTTTTGGGGAGTAGATTATAGAAAGGGAAGGTATTAGCACCCTTTCTATCCATGGTTATCCATGGGCTCTTAGTTACTTGTTTAGATCACTTGCTTTTCTTTTCAATTGTTTGAAATGGTGCTCTTCAATTGTTTGAAATGGTGCTTTGTGTGTGGTTTTGAAAGATGTTTTGAAAAGAGGCCATCGTTGTGGCAACCTTTGTAATGATTCTTGTTTGAATGTATACAAAGGTGTTTTTGTCTTTTGAAAAGTTTTCAATGTTTGAAAGTTGGATTTTGAAATTGTGTTGTGAAGTGTGTTTTGAAAATAGCAAGGATGTTTTTTCAAGCTTTTGATCAAGTAACTAAGAGTTGTCTACCCTATTTTACTCAAAGATCTTTCTTATGTTTTTAACCCTTTTAACAGTGTTGTTTCACCATTGTATTTGGTGAACAACCTTGTGTTAGGATGTTAAACGGGACAGGTGCGGGTCATCGTATAGACCATGATAACAATTGTGTCAAGTATTTTTGGCAATTTTCTTGAGGGACTTGATCATTTTTGTTTAGGAAACTCAAATAGCGTCATCGAGGGACAATGATCTTTTGTTTTGTTTTTGTTTTGCCAAAGTACTTAACATGCATACCATGGCCCATTTTTGAAGGCAACAAGTGGATTGTAACCCTAAGGGTGTAAGTGTGCATTGTGTTTGTTTTTTCATGCATTTTTGTCTTTGATTAGGTCAAACTATTTGTTAATTTGATTTTGGCATACAAACCCTAATTCTCTAATCATGGCATAATTGAAAGTGTAAAAGTGCGAGAATTTAAATTCTAAGCTATTACAACATGATTATGGGGATGGGGGTACAAGTTTTGAATAGGGGGTATTTGACAAGAAATATAAACCCTAATTACTATTACATCCAAATTGAATTATAATGCAACAATATTTAAATGTACAATATTTAAATAAACAAAAATAAATAAATATAGAATAAAATGCATTATGCAAAAAAGAAGTTTTTATGTATGTAAAAATATATTCAATGTAAAGAAATATAAAGAAATAAATAAATAAATAAAAGATTAATTTTATCTATTTTAGGGTAAACCCTAATTTCTTTAAGAAAGTAATATTATCTATTATTTATATGCAAAAATATATTAATATGTACAAAAATAAAAATATATTGAAAAAAAGTGTTTTTTAATATAAATAATAATAAAGATAAAAATGTAATATTTTTGTAATATATTGAAAAAAAGTGTTTTTTTACAAAAAAAAAAATATATTCAAGAAAATATTTTCAGTGTGAATAAAAATAAGAAATGAAAATAAAAGTATTATTTACATTATTTTCAAGTTTTAATAAATAATATAAAGTATTTAAATTGTTTTTATGTTAGAAAAATCCAAATAAAATACCTAATAAATGTAAAAAAAATGTGAAAATATTTTTAAGCATTTTTTAAGTTTGAAAATAAAATAATAAAGTCAGAAAAGAAAACAAAAATTCAAAAATGCAAAAATATAAGAAATTGGGTCAGGGGGTGCAAAAAGAAAAGAGGGGGGTGTCAAAAGTGAGAACAAAACAGGCCCAGCCCATTTCCACTTCATCTTCTTCCCTGTGACAAAAACGCGCGCTTGCCCTGTACAAACTGATAACTCCTGGAAACGTGATCTTTTGCCAAAACTCAAAACATGAAACTTGTAGAGCAATAAACCATGATTCTAACCATATAAAAAACTTAATCTAACTCTCAAAGACCAGAGAAAATTTCTCTGGCCCTAAAATCTGACCTAGTTTTTTCAGCATGTTCATGGATGAAATTCTCTTAGCACGTTTAATATAAATGAAAACTGAGCATATGTATGGTTTCATGGCAATGAGTACTACATCTTTCATTCACAAACCTAAGGCTAAATGTTCCTAAATAGAGAGATAGAAGTTGGAGAAATACCTGTTTCTGTTGGATTCGAGTTAGACAACGCAGAGCTTCTCAACAAGTTTTGAGGTGCCTGGTAGCTTGCCTGAACTTCACTTGGTCTTTTCCAATAGCTAGTTTGCTTCGAATGTTCCTGAATCAGCCTCCAGAAGTCAACCTGCACAAGCTTTAAATGAAAATGGTGAACACTGTAAATGGAGTTACAATTGGCAATGGAGGTTTAGGATAGCTTGAGTGAGTTGAATGGAAGGTATTAGAACTGGTTGCAAGCAAAACGCACGAGTGGATGTGAAAATGGAAGTGATTCTGCAGGGCCTGCCCTGTTTTGCAAGAAAATGTGATTTTTATGTACAAGGGTGTTTGAGGGATGAATGGATCGTGTTTCTGGCTCACAAGGATGTGCAAAACTTTTTTGGAATGTTGGCTCAAGTTGAATATATCAGATGTGCAAGTTGTTGACCTTTTGCAAGGTTTCTTGTTTTTGAAGTAAAAGTGAGAATTGACAATGCAAAGGCTTGTACAATCTAGCTTAGGGTCTGCTAAGAGTTGGTACCAATTGCCTGATATTATTGAACTTTGTTTGTTGCAAAAGATTGGGTCCTTGGCTCAAGATAAGCAATTTGACATAAAGCATGCTTTATGTAAATGGAAATGCTACATTTATGCCCAAAATGGATTTATTCATTGTATAATGCTTCCTTGATCAGAACAATGCCTCTAACTAAAGTAGTTGCATTCAATTTTTGAGTGTTGAAGGGTTTAGAGACCTGTAATTAAGTACAAAGCTAGTTTGGTCAGATTTTGCAACTTGTATGAACATGTATTGGCCATGGTTACAAAGTGAGTTTTTGCCAACTTCAAGCATTTGATTCTCCCTAACCACAAATTTGTTTGAGGAGTTCTTGGAAAATTTGGAAAGCTTTCAACATGTACTATAATACATCTTTGAAATGCAACTTGATATTCCTAGTGGAACTATGTGAAAAATGTCCAAGAATATGGGTCAAAATCCTACCTAAACTAGGGCAAAAATTTCTCTAAGTTAAAAGTTTTAGGGATCCTTGTTCCAAAAATCATAACTTGAGATCCAAGCTTCTTTTGAGAAAACTTTGTGAATCAAAGTTGTAGACTTTGTGGAGTACTACAACTTTCATGTTGTAAGTTTTGTTTGAATCCATTTGCATCATGGTGAAAATGTGGGGCAAAGTTAGGAAAAATTAAGAAAATTTCATAACTTAGAAAATTTATAAGTTATGAAAATTTTCAATTTCAAACCCTAATTTGCAATTTTGGATTTCTTGATGAACAAGTTTCATAATTTGACACACCTTGATGAAAAATGACCCTTGGCACTTGATTTTGACCAAAAAGTCAAAGTTTGACTTTTAAGTGTACAGTCAAATTTTGATCAGGTGACTGAAAAATTCATCTGTCAATCCTATGCATTTGAGATCTTTTGAACTTGTTGAATAGGTAAAGATAATGTCATTGAGTCCTTGAGTCCATGGTTGAACTTGATTTGCCATTGGCTAGGTCAAACAGTCAAAAATTGCCTTTGCACAGTCAAAACCCTAAAAATGACCATTTTACCCTTTTGGTGATCTGATCAAATTTCTTGTGGAATTATGGTCCAAACTTGATCAAATGGTTCATATGAGTTCATAATGTTGATGTGGGTCAAAATTCATGAGGTTTGACTGTAAATTGGCCACAGTTGACTCTTTCCCCAATACAGTTGATTTCTAGGTCAACTGTCCAATTGATTGGGCAAAACTTTGATTCAAGGTTTGAAACTTGGTATGGGTAAACTTATGAGTCCAACATGAAGTATGAAAGTCACTTTGGGCATTGTAGGTCAAAACATCCTTGTGCAAACTCAAACCCTAATTTAGGCCAACAGTGCAAGGAGGTGTCTTGAGCAGAGCAAACCCTAGCTTGGTCTTGAGTTCCAAGAGCCTGGTGATGGAAAATGTTGATAAAATGAGAGGGAAAATTTTGGGGTACAACAATTGCCCCTGTTCAATCTTCTTGAACCTGAAGAGTTAGATTGGCAAGTTTTGCCTTTCGTGACTCGAAGGTAAAAGAGGATTGGACATTATAGTGCCAGTAAATTTGCACTCGTCAAAATATTGTTGAGGGAATGGGCTTAAAGATGCCATTTGGAGATGGTAGAATCTTGCTGGAGATGGGCTTAAAGATGCCATCTAGGATTTGTTTGTTGAAAATCAGTAGAATGAATATCAGAATGGTATCTGTATTTGGAACGTATCTGAGTTGTATCTGGAGATTGGGTTTGTATGAGCAGGGGAATGGCGTATGTGTTTAGAGCGTATCCGAGTTGTAACTGTATTTGAATGGATGACAGAGAAACATCTGTGTATGGAGCAACTCGGTGTTCGGGATAAGTTCTGAATGAGTGACAGAATGGCAACCGTGTCTGGAGCGTATCTGGACTGTATCTGAAACTGAGATCTGTATGAGTAGCAAAATGACTTCCATGTCTGGAGTGTATCTGAAACTGTAACTGGGATCTGAATAAGTGAAAGAATGACTTTCGTGGCGACTGCACTGGGGAGAGTCAAACTTCTGGTGAAAGGGCCAGAATGACATCCGTGTTTGGAGCGTATCCGAATTTGAAGTTGATAGTTGAATCTGAATGAGAGATAGAATGGCCGCCGTGTCTGAAGCGTATCTAGTCTGTATCGGATTGCTGAAGTCTGGATGAGTAGTAGAATGATCACCGTGTCTGGGGTGTATCCGTACTATATTTTGACTTGGAATTCTGAATGAGTAATAGAATGACCGCCGTGTCTGGGGTGTATCCATATTATATCTGAATAATTGTTAGCGATAGCCTTTTAATCTTATCCTGAAAAGGGTAAAATGTTAGCTAAAACACAAAGTTATGTTGCATGATATGTATGATGCAATGAACTGTGTTTCATCAATTGTTTATGATATATGAATGTAATGGTTATGCATGTAAGCTGAGTAGCTGTCTTGCTGAGGAAAATAAGTCCTTGATAGCCGGAGATAATGAAATCTTTGACTGCTGCCAGAGAAAGTAAATTTCTGACCGATGCTGAGGAGTCAAAAATCTTTGATTGTTGAAGATGAGAAATCCTTGCTGACTGTTTGGGGATTAAAGATCTTTGATTGTTGAGAATGAGAAATCCTGGGACCACTGTTGGAGATTGAAATCCTTGGTGATTTGTGTGGATTTAACAAGAGCTTTGACAACTTCTGCGGGGAATGAGAATCCTTCATGACCTTCTTGGGAAATAAGGAAAACTTTGAAAATCTCTACTGGGGAATTAAAGCCTAGGAGGCTTCCAATGGAGAAACAGGAACTAGAATCCTTGTTCTATCGGGAAATAACTCTGTGGGGAGAGTGTTTACTCGGCTGAGGAAATCAAGAGCTTGGGTTATATGCCTGACTGCTGGGGAATCATCCTAGTTGGGGATAAGCCAAGAAGTTAACTGTTATCTTCTTGGTTCTCAGACTTTTAAGATAACCTGCTGGGGAATTCGGGGGAAGCTGAATGGTTCCCACCGGGGATTGATAGTTGGAAATTTGACTTCGCTGGGGAAGAAGGTTCAGAACATTCTAGCTCCGCTGGGGATATCAATTTCAGGGTTTTCGGGCTCCACTGGGGATCGGGAGTTTGGAGACTTAACTCTGATGGGAACTTGGAAACTTAACTCCACTGAGGAATAAGGTTTAGAATACACTGGCTCCGCTAGGGATCTGGAAATTTAACTCCGCTGGGGATGTATATCCTAAGGTTTTAGCTTTGTTGAGGATCTGGATAACATATTGTAGGGGATTTCTTCTGGAACAGCACAAGGATATCTTCCTACACCTTCAACCTATCAGTAATTATCCTTTCTCAATTTCGTTTTATTTTGTAAGCAGTGATCATATTCAAATGCATATGCCTATTTAACAAAACATTGGACGTTTTCAAATAAAACATAAGTGTAAAAAAGAGTGAAAGGTAAGCAAATTTATGCACTTTGAAGTATCTTTGTATTAACTTTTGTAAGTCTCTTTGTACAAAGGAGACAGACATCCTAGTAAGAGAATATTGTCGAAAATTTGAGAAAACATTTATACAAAAAGGAAGATGGTTATGTGTAACAATCCCATGGGGTTCCCATTCTGCTATAGCCTTCACAACTCTGAGTATCTTGTCCATTCGCTGCTTCGTCCGCCGATGATTGGATTGATCCGAAGCTTGGAGCTTGTTGGTGAAGAGATTGTTCTTAAAGTGATCTGACGAGATATAGTCATACGCTTTAATTCCCTAACTTTTGCCTGGACCGCCCTTTTGGGTTTTTGATCCACCGGGAAACCCTTTTTTGCACAAGTCGCCCTTTCGAGTTTTCAACTTGCCGGGTGTACATATTTTTTTTGTTTATCCCTAATTTTTTCCTGAACCGCCCTTTCGGGTTTTCGATTCACCGGGATGCCCATTTTTTCCCAAGTCTCCCTTTCGGGTTTTCAACTTGTCGGGTCGTTTTATGCGTAGTATCTTTTGACTATGTCTGCGTTTGCAGGGTGCAGCAAGTCGTCACCGTCCATGGTGGTCAGAATCTTTGTCCCACCAGAAAAGATGTTCTTGATCACAAATGGTCCTTCGTAAGTAGGGGTCCACTTGCCCCTGGGATCACTTTGCGGCAAGATGATCCGCTTGATTACAAGATCTCTGACTTGATATATCTGATGCTTGACTTTCTTGTTAAAAGCCTTGATCATTCGTTTCTGATATGTCTGACCATGACAAACAGCAGTAAGTCGCTTCTCGTCGATCAAATTAAGTTGATCAAGTCGGGTCTGAATCCAATCGTCTTCACTCAAACTGGCATCCTTCATAATCCTCAAGGAGGGAATCTGAACTTCCATAGGTAAAACAGCTTCCATGCCATATACCAAAGAAAAGGGGGTTGCCCATGTTGAAGTACGTGTCGTGGTAAAATATCCGTGCAGAGCAAACGGTAACATCTCATGCCAGTCTTTGTAGGTGACTGTCATCTTTTGAATGATCTTCTTGATATTTTTGTTCGCAGCTTCAACAGCACCGTTCATCTTTGGCCGATAGGGAGATGAATTGTGATGATAAATCTTGAACTGCTCACACAGAGCGGTGATCATAGTGTTATTCAGGTTTGTACCGTTGTCCCTGATAATCCTATCGGGGATACCATACTGGCATATGAGGTTCTGCTTGATGAAGCAGGCAACCACATTCTTTGTAACAGAGGCGTAGGAAGCTGCTTCGACCCACTTGGTAAAATAATCAATAGCGACCAAGATGAAGCGATGTCCATTGGATGCTGTAGGATTGATCTCTCCAATCATGTCAATGCCCCACATTGCGAATGACCAAGGAGCTGTCATGTCAGAACATTGAGAGGAACAGGAGGAATATGTACCTTGTCAGCATAGACTTGGCATTTGTGGCAAGTACGGGAATGTTGATGACAATCAGCTTCCATGGTAGACCAGTAGTAGCCTGCCCTTAGGATCTTCTTAGCCATCGTATGTCCGCTTAAGTGGGTGCCAAATGTTCCACTATGTATTTCGGTCATGATCAACTCTGCTTCAACCTTGTCCACACTAACTATTTGAATTTGCAGGTTTTGAATAACACAGGTCACCGGAGAAGACGTCTGGAGCTAGGGCTCTGGCGCCTCTTCGGTCAATGGAGGCTAGCTTATATTATATATTTATTATTTCAATGATATAAACGGATTAAACATCCACCCAAGTGGCAGATGCGTGCGCGATAAAGCATTAGTCACAAAGGGTCTGGGTTCGAAACAGCCTTTTGATGTTTTGTTTCTTTAATTTCTCATATTTTTATAGGTTGATTACAAAGCGTGTTATCTTGAACACAAGCGCGCGCTTGGCCTGGTGGTATGCATGTTGTATGATGGATTTGAGGGCGTGGGCTCAACACCCACCCCTACTTGTTTTTTTTTACTTTAATTCTTCTAACCCTTTTCATCATTCTTTTTTATTCAAATTAACAAAAAAAATTATAAAAAAAACCTAGTTTAATTTAGTTTAATTTTAGGTTAATTTTAATTTAGTTTTTAATTAATTCTAGGTTTTAATTTAATTAATTAACCCTAATTTTATTTTATTTTCTAAATTAAAATCAATTAGGCTTTAGATTAATCATCAAGTTTTTTATCAAACAATTTTCCTCTTATTTTACTATCTTCGCGCATTTACTTTCGCATTAAGTTTTCCCGATTATGTAACTGCTAAAGGATTGTAATAGTTTTAATTAGGGTTTTATTTGTTTTACTTTTTCTCCCAAGGTTTACAGTTTTGTACCCCCTTTCCCGAAGCCTTGTAATAGTTTAGGTTTACTTTCTGCACATTTATTTTCTGCTTTTACTGTTTTCCTTATAACTGTCTAGTTTATTAGGATTGTATGGCAATATCTAAAAAACGAATATAGATAACCCTAATCAAGATCAAATAACCTAATTGAACCACTATTCACACACTCATCTCTAGAGTAACCTCGCTTATTGCCTTCGAATAAAACAATCATGTCCCTCGAACGTGGGGACGCTAGAGCAAAGTCCCTCTGATACAAAAGATTGAAGTCCCTCGACAACCCTTCAATGCTGCCTTCAGTAAACGATCTTAGTCTCTTACAAAATTGCTAAATCGTCTTTACTAGTTGTCTTCTATGACTAAACGATGACCCGTGCATGTCCCTTCACATCCAACGATAGGGCTTCCTACTAACTAATGGTAGGATAGCACTATCTAAGGAGGAGGAAAATAACACTAAATACTTTTGAGTAGGTAGATAACTCGTAATCGCTTGCTCATAAAAACATCTCTTTTTGCACAAAACACTTTTCTGAAATAATTTTCAAAACAAACACTTTGTATGCGTTCTCAACGAATACAAGAATCATTACAAAGTTTGCCAAACTTAGGAATTTTCAAAATATTTTCAAACACATTCACAAAGAAATTTTCAAAAGTGAGCTAGCGGTTAAGAGCCCGTAGATAACTACGAATGAAAAGGGTGCTAACACCTTCCCTTTTCATAACCTACCCCCCCCCCCCCCCCCCCCGAACTCAGAAAATTCTCGAAGGAATTTCTGGTTCTTTTCACCCTTTCCTTATTGGATAAAAGAAAAGTTGGTGGAGACTCTTGCTATCCGCAAAATTTACGATAAAACGCAACAATAAGTCAGTTCTCCCACCGTATTATAGAACTGGCGACTCTGCTGGGGACAAACTAAAAAAGGTGGGATTACCTTAGAGTTAGATCACTTTTAAATGCTTTCCTTGCTTGATTAGTCTGCTTTATTTTTAAAGGGTTATTTGGGTTTTTTCTTACATAGATCCTATACCCAAATCAGAGGGAAATTTTAGGTAAGTAGGAATAGATCATGGAAACTATACGGCGTATACCGATATAGTTGAGGTGATGGCTATGTTAGTGTGACACATTAGTTTGTACTGGTATCCCTCGAGTCAGTCGGGGTGCATATTAGGTTGTCGCATGGTGTCACAAGCACTAATTGACCTTAGAACCTTAATTGACCCAACTTAGCCATTAAAAGGTAGTGAGATAGTCGTATTTGGTGCAGTCCGAAGTTGGTTGATACTCGATACTACACTCATTGAGATTTGGCTCTCGAGTTTTGTTTGGTGGCAAGTTAGTTGCAATGTTAGATGAAACTTCTGGGAAAGATCAATGATGTTGAAATCCCTAGAACCCGGTTACTTCTATAGGACAGGTTGAGCCAACTAAACTTCAAGAGGGTACTTACCTACAAACTTCACCCAAGCCTTAAACCTAAGGCCTTGGTGTGCTTTTCTTGTGTTTGATTATCTATTTGGAGAATGATATCATGACATCATAACATCATATCATGACTAACCATTTCAAGGATCTAGGGGATTTATCTTTGTTCTATGTTGCAGGGTCATGGCTTCCAGTCATAGGAATACCATTCGGCTCAACTTTATAAGGATACCTTCTCAGATTAAGGAATTAGTCTCAAAGGTTCCTGACAATTCTCAGTTCACCAAGAGACATGGTGATCTACTCAGTCTGGTTACTACTGGTTTTCAGGAATACATGATGAGCATTTTCTTTCCAGTTCTTTGATTCGAAGCATCATTATTTTACTTTCCTGGATTATCAATTGGTACCCACAATGGAAGAATTCTCTAAATAGCTCGAAGTGCCTATTCTTGAGCAGATACCTTTCACCGGTCTAGAGCAAGTTCCGAAACCTGAAGACATTACGGTATCCCTACATCTGAAACGACCAGACATTATATCAATTTGGGAAACAAGAAATGGAGTCAAGGGTTTCTCTTCTAAATTTCTAATAAAGAAGGCTCAGGGATTTCTAGATGCCATGAATCTGCGTGCTTTTCAGGATATTTTGGCCTTGCTGATCTATGGGTTGGTATTATTCCCTACTCTAGACAAATTTATAGATATGAGTGCCATCAAGACATTTATCACTCATAATTTGGTACCTACTTTGCTTAGAGATACCCTGCATTCCTTACACACTCATACTATGAAGAAGCGAAGAACTCTTATGTGTTGCATACCTCTACTGTCTAGGTGGTTTAATTTGCACATGCCCCGATCAGTGATGAAGAACGAACATGTTTGAGGTGGTCTCAAAGGTTGATGTCGCTCACTCATGCAGATATCCATGGTGTTCTCGATCTCAGGAAGATGTCACCACTATTGATCACTGTGGGGAATTCCCTAATGTGTTACTCCTTGGCATAAGAGAGGGCATCACTTATAATCCCTCTCTAGCTCTGCATCAGTTTGGTTATGCTTGAAAGGACGGTCCTCGTGATATGCTCATCCAGGGTATTATGTTCGACTATAAGAATGATCCCAAAAATTACCATCACAGGTTTATACATGCTTGAGGTGCCATCAACAAGATTGATAGCAAGACTTTGGGACACAAGAATTCCATTCCTCTAGAGCCTTACCTCATATGGGTGTGGTCTCATGCTCAGAATCTTTGAATGTCATATATTTCTATCCTACCAGTAATCATGGAGACTGTTGTTGAAGGGGATGTTTCTCATACCGTGCTCCATCCCCATATACCTTCCGACTTCGAAGAGCTACAGAAGTTCTAGCTTAAGGAAGAAAGAGATACCTTCGAAGCTCAGTTCTATGATAGTGAAAAGAAAGTATTGGAACTAATGAAACGACTCCATGAAGAACAAAGCCCCAACGCATATGTCAACACAAAGAGTAAGCGTCCATGGGAGATTTGAATTTATATTTTGTTATTTTGTAACTCTTTTTATTAAAAGCAATTTTAATTTGAGTTTATTACTAAAATTTCTCTTGTTTCCTTTTATTTAAACAAATTTAAATCCCGCAACAATCCTTGAAAACATTGCATTTGCATATCATGCATCATTACATAACAGGTTTTCCCATACAGGTTTTCTCATCTTCTTGCTATTTATTTCAGTAAAAGATGGCTCTTGAACAAACTGTTAAGGAACTCCAAACTCAGAATGCCCAATTCCAGGAGATCCTCCTGAATCTTGCTCAAGGACAGAAAGATATGATGGCGCTCATCACCAAAAAGAAGAAGACTCGGAAGCCAATTGTTATTCTTAACATGGGAAGAAGATTCAAAGGTCCTACTAAACCAGTTCAAACTGCTGATATCACCTCTGATGAAGATGACAACCAAGAGGAGGATGGTAGAAGTGTCAGGGCTTAAGGAGGAAGCAACATTGGTTCTGGTAAGATGCCTGAGGACGAAGAATATTCTGATGAACAGTATCCTCCTACTGATGAAAGATACAAACAATTGGAAGATCGCCTCAAGGCCATGGAAATCCAGAAAGGGCCTGGATTTGATTTTGGAGAGTTGGGTCTTATTCCGGGGGTGGTTATCCCTCATAAGTTCAAAGTCCCTGTTTTTGCTAAATATGATGGTGTGTCTTGTCTGAAACTTCACCTGCGATCTTATATTCAGAACATCCAACCCCATACTGCTGACAGGAAGTTATGGGTTCACTTCTTTAAGGAAATTTTGTATAGTACACAACTCGAGTGGTTCTATCAGCTAGAGGGAACCAACATTCGTACTTGGGAAGACTTGGTTGCTTCTTTCTACAAGTAGTATCAATATAATGCTGACCTTGCACCAACTCGTGTGTAATTATAAAACATGACTATGAGTTAAAATGAAGGGTTCAAAGAATATGGCCAGAAGTGGAGAGACTTATCCGGAAGGGTGCAACCTCCCTTGTCTGAGCGGGAGCTAGTTGATATGTTCATGGGTACTCTAACAGGTTCATTCTTCAATCATCTGATTGGCAGTTCTTCATCTGGTTTTACTGAGTTGATCCTAACTGGATAGTGTATCGAAAGTGGTATTAAGAGCGGAAAAATTCAAGTGGTTGTGTCTTCGAGTGCTGTAAAGAAGACGTTCAATAATAAAAAGGAAACTAATGCTATTTATGGCCAGAAGGGCCGTGTTAAAAATGACTGCAATCAGTCTGTGGGAGTGGTACTAATTTCTAATCCTGCACCTGTTTAACAATAACAACAGAGCAATAGGCGTAGGTCAGACTCTCTAAGAAGGCAACTTACCAAGATTAATATGCCATTGTCTCAGGAGTTGCAACACTTACTAAAAGCGGAGCTGACTACGCTAAGAAACCCGCCTCAGAACCCAACAACTCCTCTCCTAAGTACAATTTGAACGCGAAGTGCGCCTATCAATCCAACAGTCCTGGGCATGACACCAACAACTGCTGGAGACTGAAAAACAAGATTTAGGACATGATTGACAACAAGTAAATTGAGTTTGATCCTCCGGAGACCCCAAATGTGATCACTGTGCTTATGTCAAAGCATGACAAAGGCATAAGTACAATTGATGATTTTCTTTATGTTACTACTGTAAGTGAATTGATGACTCCTCTACTAATTATCAAGAAGAATTTGTTGCATGTCGGTTTATTTTTGGGTTGTATTGAAAAATATTACTACTGCGCTGCCCAACCCAATGGATGTATATTACTGAAGGAAGGAATTCAAGACCTAATGGATAATCATATAATTCTGATCGAGAAGGTTTCGTCTGCTAAGAATCTGTGTCAAGACTTATCCGTAACTTCTGACCCTCCTATAAGGATCACCTCCAAAGGTCCTGTAAGGATTACTGCCAACCGGAAAGTTGCTCCTTTGATCATCACTACACCTGGACATATCCCATATTCTTTTGATAAATCTATTCCTTGGAACTATGGATCCAACGTCTACTACCATGGCATCAAACAAGAACTAACGACTGTTGAAGATAAAGTTACTGAAATTGTTGATCCCGACATTGACAATATTGTTGGAACCAGTAAGGTTACTAGAAACGGAAGGGTTTTCTCTCTAGAAATCTCTCTAAAGACTATTGTTACACTTGTTAAAGTTACTACTACTGAGTCAACTGTTGAGGCTCGGGGAAAAGAGAAAGTGACAGAGCCTTCCCAGAAGGAGGCACCTAAGGAAGCTATAGTTGAAGACACCTCTAGAAAAGAGTTAGAAGAGGTATTGAAGATTATCCGTAAAAGTGATTATAAAATTGTTGAACAGCTGGGGCAAACCCCATCCAAAATCTCAATGTTATCCCTTATATTATGTTCTGAAACCCATGCACAGGCTTTAGTAAAAATTTTGAAGACTGCTCACATACCACAAGAGATTTCTAACGATCAATTTGGATGTTATGTTGCGAGCTTGACGATTGATAATGGTTTAGGTTTCTCTGATGCTGATCTAACTCCTGAGGGAAGAAACCACAATAAAGCCTTATATGTCTCCATTGAATGCAGGAGCACTACTTTAGCTCATGTATTGATTGATAATGGTTCCTTGTTGAATGTTTTTCCGAACGGCGCTCTTGACAAACTTGATTGTGAATGGGTTATACTGAAACCCAGTGATATTGTAGTTTGAGCCTTTGATTGGTCCAAAATAATTGTACATGGGTAAGTGGATCTTCCAATCAAGGTAGGTTCGCAAATCTTTGAATCTACCTTCTATGTAATGGATATTCGGCCGACTTACTCTTGCTTATTGGGATTCCCCTAGATCCATGGGGCTGGCGTTGTTACCTCTACCCTACATCATAAATTAAAGTATCCTTTGAACGGAAAGATTGTTACTGTCTGCGGTAAAGAGGAGTATATAGTTAGCCACTTGAACTCTTTCTGGTATGTAGAGATGGACGGAGAATTCATCAAGACTCCCTGTCAAATTTTTGAAGTCATCCATCCTGCCTCGACTGAAGATGTCTCTGCCATTCCCAAAGTTACTAAGGTTCCACCCAGGATGGCTTCATTAAAAGATGCTAAAGCTATTGTATAAAAATGTGGTTGTACTAGTTGGGGTCATCTTCCTGACATTCCCTATAAATCTGACAAGTTTGGTTTGGGTTTCACTGCAGAGGGTCAGAGGGTTGTTTGTCACGCTCGAGCTGGAAGGCCACCATTCTGCATCAGCAATAATAGAGTCAACATAATAGAAGATGTTGATAGTGATTATGACCTTGACAGCTGGATCTTTCCTACTGTTGGCAATAGGCTCAGCAATTGGAAGGTAGAAGACATTATCTCTATCTCATTTAGTCAGGATTAATAGCTCACATTTCTATTTTCTATTACTTTCAAGTTTTGGCTTTCTAATAGTTAAACAATGACTTTAAGCCTTGTGCCTTACCCGGGGCACAACGGCGCATTTGTTAAGGGTTATTATTTCATAAACATATTTTCATTTAATAAAAGCATTGGAAGTTTTGCATTCAAATTTTGTTCTCTATTTCTTTATTTTTAATTTTTCAAATAGCTATGTGTTCTTACACACACCCACACAATACATTGTAGATCCACATCCACTATGGATCCTGTTGATAACGATTTTGCTACTGCCACTTATGACTTTGAAAATCCGATCTACTAAGCCGAGGACGAAGGTGAGGAAGATTGTGAGATACCAGGAGAAATTGCCAGACTGTTAATGCAAGAGAAAGCTATTTAACCACATGAAGAGCCAGTTGAAGTGGTAAACTTGGGTTCTGAAATAGACAGAAAAGAGGTCAAGATAGGCGCCAACTTAGAGGACAATGTCAAGAACAGGTTGATGCAAATGTTTCATGAATATGTTGAGATCTTTGCTTGGTCATATGAAGACATGCCAGGGCTCGATACTGATATTGTGGTTCACCGTCTGCCGATGAAAGAGGGTTGTGCTTTGATAAAACAAAAGGTTCGTCATATGCGTCCCGAGATATCAGAGAAGATTAAGGTTGGGGTTATGAAATAATTTAATGCAGGGTTCTTAGAAGTGATATCATATCCTCTACGGGTTGTAATTGTGTTTCTAGTACCAAAGAAAGACGACAAGGTACGTATGTGTGTAGACTACATGGATCTGAACAGGGCGAGCCTTAAAGATGACTTCCCGCTTCCATATATTGATGTTTTGGTCTACAACACCGCTCAATACAAGTTATTCTCCTTCATGGATGGTTTCTCAGGTTATAATCAGATCAAGATGGCACCCGAAGACATGGAAAAGACTACTTTTGTTACAGAGTGAGGCATGTTCTGCTACAAGGTTATGCCTTTGGGGTTGAAGAATGTCGGTGCAACATATCAGCGTGCTATGGTAGCTATGTTCCATGACATGATCCATCATAAGATAGAGGTCTATGTCGATGATATGATAGCCAGATCAAAGACTAAAGAGGAGCATCTGGACCATCTGAATAAGTTGTTTGAGAGACTGAAGAAATACAAGCTGAGATTGAATCCGAACAAGTGCATCTTTAGGGTAAGATCTGGTAAACTTCTGGGTTTTATTGTCAGCAGGAAAGGTGTTAAGGTTGATCCGGCCAAAGTTAAAGCTATTCAAGAAATGCCTCCTTCCCGTACTGAGAAGGTAGTCAGAAGTTTCTTGGGATGACTGAACTATATTTCCAAATTTATTTCTCATTTGACTGCTACATGTACGCCGATCTTTAAGTTTCTAAAGAAAGATCATGTAGTGAAATGGAACGATGATTTCCAAATAGCTTTTGACAAAATCAAGGAGTACCTACAAGAACCTCCAATTCTGATACCACCAGTTGAAGGAAGACCTCTAATTATGTACCTATCAGTGCTAGATAACTCAATAAGGTATGTACTGGGGCAGCATGACGAGTCTGGTCGAAAAGAGCATGCAATATACTACCTTAGCAAAAAATTTACCGACTGTGAAATAAGATACTCATTGCTCGATAAAACTTGTTGCATTTTGGAATGGGTTGCTCGCTGACTAAGATAGTATATGTTGACTCATACTACCTTGTTGATCTCTAAAATGGATCCCATCAAGTATATATTTGAGAAACCCGCTCTCTCTAGAAGAATATCCAGATGGAAAATGGTCTTGGCAGAATATGACATTCTATAATATGGTGGGAGAACTGACTTGGGTTTTTTGTGTTTTATCGTAATTGTTGCGGATAGCAAGAGTTTCCACTGACTTTTCTTTTATCCAATAAAGGAAGGGGTGAAAAGAATGGGAAAGACCTTTTTTAGATATTTTCTTGAGTTCGGGGGGTAGGTTATGAAAAGGGAAGGTGTTAGCACCCTTTTCATCTGTAGTTATCTACGGGCTCTTAGTTGCTAGCTTACTTTGAAATGCTTTGTAAAATGTGTTTGTGATTGGTTTTGAAAGTATTTTTGAAAAGTGCCTTCGTTTAGGAAAATTTTGTAATGATTCTCATCTCTATAAGAATGTATACAAAGCGTTGACTTTTTGAAAATATTTCATGGGAAAGTGCTGGTGTGTTTGAAAGATGTTTTGAAATGTTTGTGAGCAAGCAACTACGAACGGTATACCTACTCAAAAAGTCTTTGTTCATTTCCTCCTCCTTTAGATATTGCCATCTTACCATTGATTGGTAAGAAGCTCTATCATTGGATGTAAAAGGACAGGCGTGGGTCATCGTACAGTCATAGAAGGCAACATTGTAGGACACCTTAGCAATTTGTCGTAAGGTTCTAAGATCTTTTACCGAAGGCAACATCGAAGGGTCATCGAGGGACTATAATCTTGTATTCGAGGGTCTTTGCTAAAGTATCCCACGTTCGAGGGACATGACTATTTTTATTGAAGGCAACAAGTGTGGATTAACCCTAGAGGTGTAAGTGTGCAAAGTGTTTGTTTTTTTCATGCTTTTTGTCTTTGAATTTAGGGTTTTATACTTTTTGATTTTATGTCTTGTCATACAAACCCTAATTACTAGAAATTATATTAAAAGCGATAAATTGAGGAAATTAAAATTCTACGCTATTACATCATTTGGGGATGGCGATACAATTTACAAATGGTGGAAGAAAGCAATTAAAAGCCTATTTTACTATTAAAACCATATTGAATATTGCAAAGTAAAATATACAAGAATATGAAAATAATGTACAAGAAAAGAAACTTGTTTTGATTTGAGTTTTTAATGAAAAGTTTTAACCGAATTAGTTAAACTAAAATGAATAGTAAGAAATTAATTAACTAGTCTAAGTTGATTTAATAAAACTAAACCTAAATTAATTTAAGAAAAGAATAATGTTTTTGTTTTAGGGTTTTATGTTTGAAAGAAATTAAAGTAAAATAGAAATAAAATAATAATTCTGGTTTAAGTATTTAATAAAATATTTTTTGTATTGTTAAATTAAAAATAATAATATTAAAAGGAAATAAAGAAAATAAAAAAATTGAAATTTAAAGTCAGGGGGTTAAAAAGAAATATGGAAGGTTAGAAAGTAAAAGGAATAGGCCTAAAGTTTTTTGTACAAGTCAGAAAAATGGGTTGTGTGTTATGAGTGGGAGAGGGAGTAAGAAGAAATAAAATGGAAAGGCCCAGTGCTGGAAGGCCCAGTGCGCGTTCCCATATGAAAAAAAACAAAAATATGGAAAATGTTTGAAAAACAAAAGGTCTCGCTGGGGCTCGAACCCATGACTTTATAGAGATATGCCTTACGTGCGCGCTTCCTGCCACTGTGGTGGCTGTTTCATCTGGTACTTATACCAAACCAACACATTATATTACAAAACAAGTTCTAGTGACAACTTCATCTTCTTCCTCGCGCCATAACCAGAGTTCTGTAACTTTCTCATCTCTCAACTATTTTAGAAATTATGAACATCAAACTTGTTAGAAATTTCATTACAATTTCAAATATGTAAATAACTTAAACAATGGATCAAAGATGAGCACGAATTTTAAATAGTAACAATTTCTGACCTAATTTTTCAGGAAGTTCAAGTTCAAAATTCTCACTACTCGGGCAACATAAACAAATTCTAAGGACATGATTAGTTTCAGGGATATGATGTCTACATTTTATCTTCACAAATGGAAACCAAATATGCCTATATGAAGAGTTCAAAAGTCAGAAAACTCACCTTAAAAATGGAATTCGTGTTTTGAGTTTGAGCTTGCTTCAAGATGCTGCAATGATCTAGTTAGCTTCCTTGGACCTCTAGGAAGCTAATGCAATGCTTAGCTTGAGTTGAGAGTGGCTGAAATATTCTGGAGAAGTCAACCTGCAAGAAACTGTTTTTGAAAATGGAAGATGAGGAAAATGATTTTACAGTTATGTAACAAGGATAGGGATGAGTTGTATTTGATATGAGGAAGCTTTGAAAATTATTTTGAGGGAAAAGGCACGATGGAAATGTGTGATATGGTGGAAGAACTGATTGTTAATACTGGTTTGCGTTTTTTGTTCGCAAATGTCGCGGTAAGCAAGAGTCACCATCGACTTTTATTTTATCCAATCAGGAAAAAGAAAAAGAACAGAAAAAACCTTTTTTTCGAGAATATTTTTGAGTACGGGGGGTAGATTATAGAAAGGGAAGGTGTTAGCACCCTTTCTATCCATGGTTTTCCATGGGCTCTTAGGTACTTGCTCATTTTAAAATTTCTTGTGTGTGTGCTTGTTTTGAAAAAAGTTTTACTTCGTGATAACCCTTGTATCAGTCCTCAAGGGTGTGACGAAGTTGTTTTGAAAATTGTTTTGAAAAAAGTGTTTGTGTGAAAAATTTTGTTTGATTGATTGAGCAAGTACTTAAGAGTTAATCTTCCTACTCGAAAAAAGTCTGTTTATTTTGCTTTTGACAACATTTCCCATTATTAAGAAATAGGTAGCACCGTCGTTGGAGTTTTTAAGGGGTGTTCGAAAGGGACAAATAAAGTCACTAAAGCAATGACTAGGAAACCTTAGTAATTACCCTAAAGTCCTAAAGATATTTCCGAGGAAACATTTGAATGGGTCATTTTTTATCTTTTAGACTGGAGGGCAACCACTAAAATTCCCTATGCTTAGTCACTGTTTACCGAAGGCAACCAAAGTGAGGTAAACCCTAGGAGTGAACATGTGCATGTGTTTATGTTTCAGTTAATTTAGTCTTTGCATAATTAGGGTTATCTACCGTATTAATTTTCAAGTATTCTTTCCATACAATCCTATTAGCCATGCATCTAGACAGTTAAAAATTGCAGGAATTAAAATGCGGAAAGTTTAAAGTTCTAGCTATTACATGGCTTTCGCAGTTACAGAATTATTTTTGACTATAAAATAAAAGGCGGAATTAAAACCTAATTAAAGCTATTACAAACTCGAAGCAGTTACAAAAATAATAAAAGGTAATTAAAATGTGTGCGGCGAATTAAATGCGAGGACGATTAGAAAACCTAAAAAAATCTAATTTCAGAAAATATTTAAGTTTTTTTTTTGAAGAAAAATTAATTATATACAAAATTAAACCCTAATTTCTAATTGATTTTAATTATAAAAATAAGATTTAATTGCCCTAATTTAATTAAATTAATTAATTCAAGGAAATAAAATATTTTTTATGAAAAAAAGATTTTTGGTGTTTTTTGTGATTTTTGATTAAATAAAAAAATATGATTTTTGATGTTAATTAAAATAAAATAATTAAAGAAATAATCAAAAAAAGAATTAAAATAAAAAGATGAGAAAATGGCTTGTATTGAAGAAATCAGGGGGTGGGTTGCTGAATTTTTTAGGCCCATTATGCTCAAGCCCAGTCCTTGTGTGGGATCCAATGTTGGCTCCTTCTGATGGTGCACCATGGTCCCTCCTTGTCTGGGGCGTTGGATCTGGATAGATTATGATCCATTGGTTGGATCAATAAGGCGCATGATGGACGCGTGGGGTTATGAAACACTGGATCTGCAAGTGAGAATTAAGAAAATAATGAAAACTTGTTGGTACCTGGGATCGAACCCAGGTCCTCCCACTACCCAGCGTGTACGCTTTCCATCTGCGCTACATGTGTTAGTTGTTATTATAATGAAAACAAACAATATTATATGAGAAAAAAGTGGATTAGTGGGTAAAACAAAAAACGTGCGCACTGTTTTGAATGGTCCAGTGGTAGGTTGCCACGTTATTGTCTTCTTCGCAAGTCTGTCATCTTAGATGCATAACCTATACCCACAGACAATATTCCATGGCTAAAATCTGTAGAGTTCACAAATCAAAAGCACGCAACATAAATTCAATGTAAGACCACATATCAATTTGTTTTGATCTCACGAACACGATAGTATCCTTTTCCTGGGCCAATTTAACCTGTATGACAAAACCCCAAAACGCAAGGACAAACCCTAATAATGGCAGTCATGGATATACGCATCAAAACACAAAATTACATAAACCAAAACATTCTAAAAGCTCATACAAACACAATGTTATGTTCAATAATGGTTAATCATATGTAAATTGCAAAATACGATTCAAGCTAGGGGATGCAAACCGTGGGTCTGTAGCGTGCGTTTCTGGGCGTGAAAAGGCTTGCAAATGATTGAGACACGTTCTGGAGATGTCCAGGAAGTGATTGGTAGCCTTGACTTGCTTTGAATTACCCTCTAGAATGGAAATTGACCCACCATTTTTTGTCCAATTTTTGAGTTTGTTCTAGTGTTCTTCACGACTGCAATCCTTATGTTTTTTGCTTGTTCATGCTCCATATATACCCTTGAATGAATTAGGGTTATAAAAACAGCATGCATCTTTGAAGTTTTTGAAGATTTGATCTCATTCTTCTTTTGTATGATTTGTTTTAAAATTAGGCCAAATCATGCCACTCTTGCTCCAATCACCCTTGATACGAATTGATCCTGCTATGCCAACATAATTAGATTTGGATTCTATCAAAAAATCAGATCAAAACAAATCTTTGCTATTATTTGTCATTTATTTGATTTAATTTGAATTTTTAATAATAAAAAATCAAAATAAAATAAATAATGAAACAAATAACATGTGGGTAAGTAATTGGATCATGGACCATGTTATGAGTGAGGTTCAAGCATAAAAAGTTAGGCCCATTTAACAAAAAGTGTATTTTTGAGCACATTTGACTTTTGGCAATTTTGCAAAAATGGTCAACTTTGACAAGGCATATCTGTTCCAATTTTAACCCTAGAGAGGTTTTCTTGGACTTTTTAGAAAGATTAGGATGTCCCCTAAACAACTCTTTTGGTCTCATCTCAATTGGGTCTTTCATGTTCATGTAATAAGCTTTGAGTCAAAAAGTGTTTTTGTTGACTTTTCAAAAGGACCTATTATATGGAAATTCATATCTTTTAATGAGTGCATATTTTGAACTTGTGGGATAAATATGAAATGTAGGGAATTTCATCCTCTTCAAATGAGCCTTGGATGTAAAATTTCTGATAAAGTATGAGGAAGTTATGCTTGGTCAAAGTTTGGTTGACTTTTCCTGAGAAACCCTAATTTAGCAACTTTTGAGTTTTGATGAATTAGGAGCATTCCTTGAGGTATCATGATCAACCCTTAATCAAATGATGAAATTCTCTTCAAAATGTTGATGTTGACCAAAAATCTTGAGGTTTGACTGTATGTGGGCCACAGATGACTTTTGACCTAATACAGTCGATTCTCAAGCATTTGAGCAGTTGACTGAGCAAACTTCATGTGCAAGGCATGATATTTCACATGGATGACCTTGAGAGCATATTATGACTTTGGAAAGCATTTGAGGCCTTTGGAGTACACACATCCTGATGAAAATGGAAACCCTAATTTGAGACACATTGCCTTAGGAGAGAGTTTGTTTGGTTAACTCTTGGGCAACCTTGAGCAAATTGAGGATCTCAATGGGCATGTGCTGAGTAAAATGAGAGGGTAAATTTTGGGGTACAATAGCTGACCCTGTTCAGTATTCTTAAACCTGAGGATGTAGATTGGCTTGTCTGCCTTTCGTGATCTGAAGGTGGAAGATGATTGAATACTAGAGTGCTCAGAAATTTGCACTCGTATGAAGTGAGTGTCAATCGGTGGTATCAGGAATGGGCTTACATATGCCATTTATAAAACGAAGGATAGTTGTAAGGTATGGGCTTAAAGATGCCATCCAGAGAAAATATTGTTCGCATAAGAGATTCCTTTGCGAGAATTCCCGTATTAGCCGTTGAGGAGGACTTCGTTAGGGCATGTTGACTTATGTTTGGGGTAGTAGAGTATAGGAGCTTCGGTTGTCCATTACTCTATTGGGGAGTTAACTCCTGATTGATAAGGTGGAAGTAAGTTGTATATATGGTCAGGGTCTAGGTTTCACTGTGACTTACTGGGGAAGCGTGAAATCGATCGTATCTAATCGGGTCCAAGTCTTACAGCGTTGTAAACTGTTGTCTGGAGATAAGAGAGAAGGAACCTGGATAGTAGGGTTACTTCAAGATGAAATCCTGGATAGTAGGGCTATGAGAAGGAACCTGGGTCGTAGGGTTACTTCGAAATGAGGGCCTGGATGGTAAGGCTATGAGAAGGAACTTGGGTCGTAGGGTTACTTCGAAATGAAAGCCTGGATAGTAGGACTATGAGAAGGAACCTGGGTTGTAGGGTTACTTCAAAATGAGAGTCTGGATAGTAGGGCTATGAGAAGGAACCTGAATAGTAGGGTTACTTCGAAATGAGAGCCTGGATAGTAGGGCTATGAGAAGGAACCTGGGTCATAGGGTTACTTCAAAATGAGAGCTTGGATAGTAAGGCTATGAGAAGGAACCCGGGTCGTAGGGTTACTTCGAAATGAGAGCCTGGATAGTAGGGCTATAAGAAGGAACTTGGGTCATAGGGTTACTTCGAAATGAGAGCCTGGATAGTAAGGCTATGAGAAGGAACCTGGGTCGTAGGGTTACTTCGAAATGAGAGCCTGGATAGTAGGGCTGTGAGAAGGAACCTGGATAGTAGGGTTACTTCGAAATGAGAGCCTGGATAGTAGGGCTATGAGAAGGAACCTGGATATTAGGGTTACTTCAAAATGAGAGCCTGGATAGTAGGGTTGTGAGAAGGAACCTGTATAGTAGGGTTACTTCGAAATGAGAGCCTGGATAGTAGGGCTATGAGAAGGAACCTGGATAGTAGGGTTACTTCGAAATGAGAGCCTGGATAGTAGGGCTATAAGAAGGAACCTGGATAGTAAGGTTACATCGAAATGAGAGCCTGGATAGTAGGGCTATGAGAAGGAACCTGGATAGTAGGGTTACTTAGAAATGAAAGCCTGGATAGTAGGGCTATGAGAAGGAACTTGGGTCGTAGGGTTACTTCGAAATGAGAGCCTGGATATTAGGGCTATGAGAAGGAACCTGGATAATAGGGTTTCTTCGAAATGAGAGCCTGGATGGTAGGGCTATGAGAAGGAACCTGGATAGTAGGGTTACTTCGAAATTAGAGCCTGGATAGTAGGGCTATGAGAAGGAACCTGGATAGTAGGGTTACTTCGAAATGAAAGCCTGGATAGTAGGGCTATGATAAGGAACTTGGGTCGTAGGGTTACTTCGAAATGAGAGCCTGGATAGTATGGTTATGAGAAGGAACTTGGGTCGTAGGGTTACTTCAAAATGAGAGCCTGGATAGTTGGGCTATGAGAAGGAACCTGGATAGTAGAGTTACTTCGAAATGAAAGCCTGGATAGTAGGGCTATGAGAAGGAACCTGGGTCGTAGGGTTACTTTGAAATGAGAGCCTGGATAGTAGGTCTATGAGAAGGAACCTGGATAGTAGGGTTACTTTGAAATGAGAGCCTGGATAGTAGGGCTATGAGAAGGAACCTGGGTCGTAGGGTTACTTCGAAATGAGAGCCTGGATAGTAGGGCTATGAGAAGGAACCTGGATAGTAGGGTTACTTCGAAATGAAATCCTGGATAGTAGGGCTATGAAAAGGAACCTGGGTCGTAGGGTTACTTTGTGATGAGTCTGAGTAGAACTTCAGGAGGAACCTAGGTAAGGTTGCTTTGATGATTCCGTGTAGGATCGCATTAGGCCACGTAGATAATTACTCTGTTTAGTTTCAGGAACTAATCTTGGACCTACTGGAAATTATTGATGATAACCATCTTTCCTGAAAAGGTACAAGATTAATTATATGCGATGCATGAAATGCATTGTGTGAGGATGTTCTCAAAATAAATGAGATTATGTTGTTATGCAATATGTATGCGCATGTCATGATGTATGCACATGAAATGCTATTGTGACATGTCTGAGTCTGGGAAAATAAATCCTTGACTGCTGCTGGAGAATATAGCATTCCTGACTATGGTAGAGGATTGTGATCCTTCTACTTTCGTCGGGGATGGTGAACAGAGACGACTATGTTATAGATTCGCTCCTTGTTTGTGAATATTCTGCCGGGGAGAGACTCTGCTTGAGAATAACTCTGCGGGGAATAACTCTGTTGGAAGGTGAACTTCCGTATCTAAAGGAATAAACTCTGTCGGGGATTGAGTTTTTGTGGCTAGAGAAATAAACTCTGCTTGGGAGATAAAAATTTACTGATTCACTCGCGACTATGAAATTTGGATGGGGAACATACGTCGGGTTTCTTAATGACCCTGGTTGGGGAGGTTACTTCCTGTTTTAGAAAAGGCTGACGCCAATGCGTTTGAAAGCTTTTACTTTATGGGGAGTACTAATATAACGAGATCGAATGTATTGATGGTTGTGTTCCAAAGTCGTCTCTGCCTCGGTACCTGGTGGACAGAGTAACTTCGGGTTTGAAATTCTTTTAGTTTTTTTTTACTCCTGTTTCTTAAGTTACGAGCAATTGTCTTTCTGTTTCCTATGCAAATATTTGTGAATAGCAATTATATTCAAATGCACATGCCAAGAATAACTCATTGGACGTTCTCGTAAAACAAAACAGAAAAAGGGAAAACAAACATATTTGTGTGTAAGAATGACTTGTATTAATTTTGAAGTTGGCATATAACAGGCGTTTTTGTACAAGGAGGTTGATGTTCTAGTAAGAGAAAGTCGCCGTAAAAATAGAAGCTATACAGAATTGTGTGAAAGTAAAACAACTATGTGAAACGATCCTATTGAATTCCAACTCCGCTATTGCCCATATGTCTTCGAGCGTCTCATCACTTTGCTACTTGGTCGAAGGTTAATTAAATTGATTGGTGTCGTCCGAGCTTGATAATTGATACCGAAGTCTGGTTGCAAGGTGATCCAATGAGACATAGTGATACGCTTTATATCCCTAACTTTTGCCTGGACCACCCTTTCGGGTTTTCAGTCCACTGGGATACCCTTTTTTGCCCAAGCCACCTTTTCAGGTTTTCGACTTTCCGGATGTACAGATTTTTTTTCATTTTCATCCCTTACTTTTTCCCGAACCCTTTTGGTTCGCCGGGATTCCCTTATTTTTGCCTAGGTGTGTCAACCTATCGGGTCTTTTTTTTCATGCGTAGTATTTTCTGACTATGTCCGCGCTTTCAGGATGTAGGGAGTTGTCATTGTCCATAGTGTTGTGTTGTAGTACTGTCAAAATGTTTTCTTGATGGCACATGATTTGTTGTTGGAATGCGTGCGTAATGCCTCAAGCGATTCAGGTGGAGATATGCCCCTGGTTATTCGGCACTTTTGGAGAGACTACCCTAGGTGTGTTTAGACATCATGTCATCCCCCTTGCTTATGGAAGACCTGTTATTGGAAGTGTCTATCCCACTGAGGTGATTCTGTCCATTGAAAGGATGTCCGTTCATTGAATATCCATTGTGCGGATTTCTCTGCTGTCAAATAATTAGTCATATGCAAACAATGTCATTTGAAGAATGCAAAACTCATGTCTGTCTTGAAATTTTTTTTGAAAATGTGTTTTGTGTAGTAAAACGGAATTTGCAAGAATGTGATATCAACTCAGGATTCGTAACAAAGCCTACAGGAGTCAGGATACCTTTGTAACAGTATGCTCTCAAACTAACCCATGCTTCAGCTAGGACTTTTAAGGGTTATAACGTGGCCTGGTTCACGGTTTAAGAAACAGAGAATCAAGGCTCAAAATTTATTTGTACCCTCCTGTTCTTCGTGGTGTCCTTCAGTCCTATGCTCAGCTAATTATGCGTTTAGAATCCCAGTTGGGTCCTGGAGTACTGTCCTTGACGTTCTAGTGATGGTTCGGATACTGAAAGTTTATCTTGAATAGGCATTCATTTTTGAAATATTCTTTCTGTTGAGGATTTGTAAGACCTCTTTCTTTTTGATTTTGTTGTCCCTTTTTTTGCCTGAACTGTTTCTTTTTGTGATTACAGTCAGCGGGATACCCCAGTCCTTTTCATGGGTTTTGACTTAACGGGCTTTTCTTTTGCAAAATAATGACTGTCTGCTTTGATGATTATGCGGAACCATCACCATCTTCTGATTCGGAAGGACGTCTTCGAGGTCATTCATTGTGTACGAAGCGGAAGATTGTGACTGAATGCGCATCTGAATTAACTGAAAAAACTACCTTGCCCCAGGTTATAATTAAGGGTTTTAATTTGTGTGAAAAGAAAAACTCCTACTTCTTTGGCTCGAAGGGGTTGACTATGGATTATCTTCCTTATAACTCCATTATTTAGGATTTGAAACAACGCCTGTACATCGTCAGTGGGGTCTGTTCAAAAGCATACTGTGGAGATTGTGGTATCATTTTTGTCATCCTCCCTCTAAGGCTTTGAGCTTTTAATTGAGAGTTGAGTATCACGAAAAGGAAGTATAAAGTAGTTTAAGCATAATGAAAACAAATTAATTCAAGACAAACATGTGTAATGCATTAATGAAATAATAAAGTTTGACATGACAATAATTGTTTGAATAAGCAAAGAAAATACAACTTGATAATTCAAATGAACAAAAATGCTTTCGATCCTAGCCAATGTTTGGCAGGGGAGCAGTAATCACGTTGGGAGTCTCAGGAGGGTCGAATTTGATCTCCTTGGTGTCAATCATATTCTGAATCTTGTATTTCAGCGCCCAACTATCATTAGTATCATGCCCCGAGCTGTCAGAATGATAAGCACATCTTGCATCTGGATTGTAGTTAGGATAGGAAGTCTCCAGGTTCGGATGAGGGTCTATCATCGTGATTAGATTCATCTTTAACATGTGTTGCAATGCTTATGACAGTGGCATGTTGATTCGGGTGAACTATCTTTGAGGTCTTTCTACCCTTGACTGATTGTTTCGTTGTTGAGTAGCCGTAGGCCTAGGTATCATTACAGCCCCTATTGTTCGACGGCGCTCAGCTCTGCTCTGACCTCTTGAGTTATACATGGCATTGACCTCCTTCTTACCCGTGAATGGCTTCTTTACCATACTCGAAGAGGTGTCTTTCTGGATTTTTCCGCTCCGGATCCCAGCTTCTACCCTTTCTCTAGTCAATATCAGCTCAGTGAAACCAATTGAGGAGCTACCAATCAAGTGATTGAAGAACGGACCAGACAGTGTACCAAGAAACATGTCAACCAACTCCCTATCAGACAAAGGGGGTTGGACTCTCCCTGCCAGATCACTCCATTTTTGCGCATAGTCTTTGAAACCTTCGCTTGCGCCCATGGACATACTCTGGAGTTGAGTACGGGTAGGGGCAAGGTCAGCGTTATATTGATACTGCTTATAAAAAGCAGCAGCCAGATCCTCCCAGTTGTGGACATTGGTTCCCTCCAGTTGATAGAACCATTCAAACTGAGTCCCAGACAGACTGACCTGAAAGAAATGGACCCACAAATTCCTATCAACAGTGTGAGGCTGAATCTTCCTCACATAGGAACAGAGATGAAGTTTAGGACAAGACACCCCATCATACTTCGCAAATATCGGAGTCTTAAACTTCTGTGGGATGACTACCCCAGATATCAAAAACCCAGCTCTTCGAAATCCAGTCCTGGTATTCTTTGAATCTCCATCGCGCTCAGACGATCCTCTAACTGTTTGTATCTATCCTCAGTGGGAGGATACTTCTCATTATTGTAGTCGGTATCATTGTCAGAAACTTCAGGACTGGGATCCTTCTCCCTTGTCTCTTCTTCTTGATTCTCCCCTTCCTTGAATGAAGATATCAGATCGACTTGTTGCTTCAATGGCCCTCTAAACCTTCTGCCCGTATTTAGAATACCGGCAACCTTCTTCTTTTTCTTTTTCTCTTTCAGGATGAGGGCTTTCAGATCCTCCTACCCTTTTGCCAGATTTATGAACATTTGCTAAAACTGGGCGTTTTGTGCCTGAAGGTCCTTGATGCTTTGTTCGGAAGACATTTCTACTGAAATAAACAGCTAAGAAGATGAGAAACCTGCTTTGAAACCTGCTTATGCAAAGATATGTATTATATATGTATGCAGTGTTTTCAAGGATCTCGCGGGGTAAACAAGAAAATGTCAGAAGTTAAATTTTGCAGCTTTGATTGAAGAACTTTGTATCGTTGAGAGTCCTTCTACGAGAGTCAAGCTCACCATCTCAAGTGGGTCATAGCCCCTGACTCAAGTTGTTGAGTTTTAATCTTCTAATGACATTGGCTAGAGGAAAATAAATCTCATTTCTCCTTGCTAGACGTTTGGTTCATCATAACCTGCACCACAGGCCCTTGAGATCCTTGAAATGGTTAAGGAAATGCTATGGTATGATGTTATGATGTGTATGCTATACGTTTAAGAAAAGGCGCGAAGTGATGTAAGCAAGTAAACCCTGCAAGAAATCCAAGTTATTGGATGATAACTGTAAACAAAACCTGCAAGGAACTCATGTTGTCAGGTAATAAAACTCTACAAGTAGTTCAAGTTGAAAGCACACAAGTCATGCAAACAACCTTAGGTTTAGGCTTGCATGGGTTTTAAGGTCATACCCTCTTGAAGTTTAGTTGGTTTCAAACCTGTCTTAAAAAAGTAATCGGGTTCTAAAGATTCTCAATATCACTGATCATCCTTTATCAGGCATTGTTTCAGCTCAAGCAATCTTTTCTTGTGGCCGAAATATCCCGAAAGTCTGATCTCAATGAGTGTAGCATCGAGTATCAACCAATCCTCAGCTCTATACCGAGGTCGGCTATCTCACTACTTTCTAATGGCCAATTTTGTTCAACTAAGGTTCTAAGGTCCGTTAGTGCTTCATGACACCACACGGCGGCCCCGTATTCTCCTCGTTTCCCCATGAAGGATACCGGTACCAACTAAGGTTCTAAGGTCCGTATAGTCTCCACGATATATTGTTGTTTACCTAAAAAGTGCCCCCAGATCTGGGTGTAGGATCTGTAGTAACCCAAGCAAAACCCTTTAAGAATAAAGCAAACAAACAAGAAAGAAATTTTAAAATGACCTAGGTCCTAAGGTAAACCCCACTTTATTTGTTCATCCCCAGCAGAGTCGTCAGTTCTGTGATATGGTGGAAGAACTGACTGTTAATACTGGTTTGTGTTTTTTGTTCGCAAATGTCGCGGTAAGCAAGAGTCACCACCGACTTTTATTTTATCCAATCAGGAAAAAGAAAAAGAACAGAAAAAACCTTTTTTCGAGAATATTTTTGAGTACGGGGGGTAGATTATAGAAAGGGAAGGTGTTAGCACCCTTTCTATCCATGGTTTTCCATGGGCTCTTAGGTACTTGCTCATTTTAAAATTTCTTGTGTGTGTGCTTGTTTTGAAAAAAGTTTTACTTCGTGATAACCCTTGTATCAGTCCTCAAGGGTGTGACGAAGTTGTTTTGAAAATTGTTTTGAAAAAAGTGTTTGTGTGAAAAGTTTTGTTTGATTGATTGAGCAAGTACTTAAGAGTTAATCTGCCTACTCGAAAAAAGTCTGTTCATTTTCCTTTGGACAGCGTTATCCCATTATTAAGGAATAGGTAGCACCGTCGTTGGAGTTTTTAAGGGACGTTCGAAAGGGACAAATACAATCACTAAAGCAATGACTAGGAAACCTTAGTAATTACCCTAAAGTACTAAACATCTTTCCGAGGCAACATTCGAATGGGTCATTTTTTATCTTTTAGACTGGAGGGAAACCACTAAAATTCCATATGCTTAGTGACTGTTTACCGAAGGCAACCGAAGTGAGGCAAACCCTAGGAGTGAACATGTGCATGTGTTTATGTTTCAGTTAATTTAGTCTTTGCACAATTATGGTTATCTACCATATTAATTTTCAAGTATTCTTTCCATACAATCCTATTAGCCATGCATCTAGACAGTTAAAAATTGCAGGAATTAAAATGCGGAAAGTTTAAAGTTCTAGCTATTACATGGCTTTTGCAGTTACAGAATTATTTTTGACTATAAAATAAAAGGCAGAATTAAAACCTAATTAAAGCTATTACAAACTCGGAGCAGTTACAAAAATAATAAAAGGTAACTAAAATGCGTGCGGCGAATTAAATGCGAGGGCGACTAGAAAACCTAAAAGAATCTAATTTGAGAAAATATTTAAGTTTTTTTTTTTAAGAAAAATTAATTATATACAAAATTAAACCCTAATTTCTAATTGATTTTAATTACAAAAATAAGATTTAATTGCCCTAATTTAATTAAATTAATTAATTCAAGGAAATAAAATATTTTTTATGAAAAAAAGATTTTTGGTGTTTTTTGTGATTTTTGATTAAATAAAAAAATATGATTTTTGATGTTAATTAAAAGAAAATAATTAAAGAAATAATAAAAAAATTAAAATAAAAAGATGAGAAAAGGGCATGTATTGAAGAAATCAGGGGGTGGGTTGCTGAATTTGTTAGGCCCATTATGCTCAAGCCCAGTCCTTGCGTGGGATCCAATGATGGCTCCTTATCATGGTGCACAATGGTCCCTCCTTGTCAGGGGCGTTGGATCTGGATAGATTGTGATCCATTGGTTGGACCAATAAGGCGCATGATGGACGCGTTGGGTTATGAAACACTAAATCTGCAAGTGAGAATTAAAAAAATAATGATAACTTGCTGGGACCTGGGATCGAACCCGGGTCCTCCCACTACCCAGCGTGTACGCTTGCCATCTGCGCTACATGTGTTAGTTATTATTATAATGAAAACACACAATATTATATGAGAACAAAGTGGATTAGTGGGTAAAACAAAAAATGTGCATGCTGGTTTGAATGGTCCAGTGGTTGGCTGCCTCGTTATTGTCTTCTTCACAAGTCCCTCGTCTTAGATGCATAACCTATACCCACAGACAATATTCCATGGCTAAAACCTGCAAACTTCACCAATCAAAAGCACGCAACATAAATGCAATGTAAGACCACAAATCAATTTGTTTTGATCTCACGAACACGATAGTACCCTTCTCCTGGGCCAATTTAACCTGTATGACAAAACCCCAAAACGCAAGGACAAACCCTAATAATGGCAGTCATGGATATACGCATTGTGATCGGTGGATCTGGAACTGACTGTTTAACGCTGGTTCGCGAAATGTCGCGGAAGCAAGAGTCGCCACCGTCTTTTATTTTCTCCAGATGGAAAGGACAAAAGCACAGAAAAATTCCTTTTAAGAGATTGCTCTCGGTTCGGGAGGTAGGTTATAGAAAGGGAAGGTGTTAGCACCCTTTCTATCCATGGTTATCCATGGGCTCTTAGATACTTGCTCAATGTGTTTTCAAAATTGTTTGCTTGCTTTTCAATTGTGGGTTTAAAAAAGTTTCTTTGAAAAATTTCAGATCGACTCGTACGTCAGAGTGTTTGAAAAATTTGCTTTGAAAGCTTTTGAAAATGTGTTGGTGAAAAGTGTTTTTGTTTGAAATTAGAGCAAGTATCCTTGAGAACCTACCTACCCTAAGGAATTCATCTGTGTAAGAGTCCTTTAAAGTAGTGCCATCCCACCATTGAGAGGTAGGTAGCACCACCGTTGGAGGTGTTCGGGTCAATTCGAGGTTCGGGACATGGTGATCACCAGAGCAATGGGAAGACACCTTAGAAGCTACCCTCATGCCAGGTTCCCGGATCATGAGGACTTACTAAGACGTCCTCTACTCGACGATCACCTTTCGAAAGGCAACAGTGAGGCGTACCCTAGGGGTGGTGTGTGCGAATTGTGTGTCATGTTTCAGTTATTTGTCTTGTCATGTTTGTCGTGTTCTACGCTTGATTTTAATTAGGACATTCATTCTTGCATGCATATTTAACAGTTATAAGTTGCGAGGAAAATAAATCTAAACTATTACAAATGGCGCGGGTCCACATCGCCAAAATTAAACCGGACCCGATTTAGCGGAAAATAAATAAAGCGGAAAAATAAAGTGCGAAAAGTAAAGTTACATGGCTTTGGGAGATTTACATAATTACAATGAACGACATAAAATAAATGCGCGCAATTAAAATAAAACAATGGGCGTTGGACCCTTTTGCAAATAATTAAAATTAACAAGGAAATTAAAATTAAATGTTTTGGTATTTTTGTGTTTTTTAAGATTTAAAAGAAAAAAGGAGTTAATTGAAATTAAATTAAAAGGCAAACCCTAATTCTAATGTTTTTTTAATTATTAAGAAAGAATTAAAATATGATCTAAATTAAACCCTAATTTATTTATGCACAATTTTTAATTTATGAAAATAACTAAATAATATTATTCTGAAAAAAAGGAAAAATTAAAAGAAAAATCAAAAAAAGATATTAAACCTAAGTTCTATTTTTGGTGTTTTTTATTAAAAAGATTAAAACTATAACCTAATTAAACTAAATATTTACATATATTAATTTATTGATGAAAATAATTACAATAAAATATTTATTATCTTTTTTATATTTTCTGATTTTTGTATGTTTTTGTATTTTGTAGAAAAATAAATTAATTATGTTAAAACAATAAAATAAATAACAAAAATAAAGGTAAGAAGAAAAATATAAAAAGTGCAAACCAAGGTGGGGTGTAGCCCCAATTTGTGAGGTCAGGCCTTAGCATTTCAGGCCCACTAAGCTTTGATATTCGCTGACTTTTTGGATTGTGTGTGATGCTTTGACTCATGCTTAGGGTGTACCCCAATCTTCAGCCTTGGGTGAGAGGTCCTGGACACGTGGGCTGCCTGATGGTGAGGAAATATGGTGCACCTGGACATTAGCAAAGTATAGGATCTCATATTGAAAAATAGCATGGAATTTTGCCAGACCTAGGACTTGAACCCAGGTCTTTGAGGTTATTCACATCACGTGTTACCAACTGCGCTGCTGCATTTAGTTAACATATAATATCAAATAAATATAATAAGTAAAACATGGGGTTAGTGGACGATCTGGCGCGAATTTTCAAACCAGCCTATCACGTGGTGACAACGAGGTTGTCTTCTTCGTTTTTTCTGAAACATAAACGTATGGCCACGGTTTTTATAGCGTTGCATTAGGGGTGATTTAAGAAAATAGCGAATAGCTCCCTTCTTAACATAAATTGTTCGCGAGGTATGTCTCTTGTTCATGGGAACACGCTGATTGCAATGGTCTTAACCTCAACACCTAATTTTGCTTCGTTGTAAAAACCCTAATTTGAAAAACCTGCAACCCTAAAAAACGCGCATGGTGGATTCACGTATGGCTAATGAAAATGCAATCAAACATATCAGTTAGCTTAGAAACATCATTGTGATCATGAATATATAAATAAAAATGCACAAATATGCTTAAATCATGCTATGCGATTTCAAAATTTTTGAGGTTCAGTCCGGGTTCTTGATACCAATTCAAGGCCTTTTGGTGGATGTTCTTGGTTGAAATTTGATCAGGAGTGCCTGAGGATGCTAATGGAATGAGAGTTGATGCTTGAATCGACCTAAAACCTTGATTTCAGTATTGAACTTTTTGAGAATTTTTGCAAGTTTGTAATGGCTTCTTGGGCGCAGCTTTCAGTCTTTTTGGCTTAGGGTTGTGTTCCTGATCATATAGTGAGGCTTCTAGGTCAACAAAAACCAACAAAATCTCATGAATTCATTGTTTGAAGATTTGATTTGCCTAATATCTTTTCCAATCTTTTCCATGTGCATTTTGGTTCAAATCTGATCAATTCTCATCAAAACTTGCTTAATTAAGAAGTGCACGAAATATTGACCTTGGAATGTGCATAAAAAGATTTTTTTAGGTTAGGTTTATATTTTTCATGTATTAAAATGATTTAAATGAATATAAATTAATATAAATTCAAATAAATAATTAAAAAATATGAAAATACTTCCCTTTGGGCCTAATGGTCGTGCATAGGCTTGGCATGAAGAAACTTGGAAGAAAAATGGGCCCATTTGCATTTTTAGGCCTTTTGCATCAGTGTTGACTTTCAAAAATTTCCAAAAATTTCCCAACTTCCACAAGGCATAACTTGGTCAATTTTTAAGCTTTTCACATGTTCTTGGACATTTTGGAGAGGTCTTTGAGTCCTCTAACCAATGCCTTTGGTCCCATGTCATTTTGATTTACCAATCTCAAGTTATGGCCTTTGACTTAAAGTCCCTTTTTGTTGACTTTTGAAAATGACCTATAATGTTGAAATTGATAACTTTTTGTGAGAGCATTTCTTGGACTTGGAATATGAAGATGAGTTGTAGGAAATGTATTTCTCTTCAAAATGAGCTTTGGATGGAATTTTTCTGATAATCCATGTGAAAGTTATGCCCTGGTCAATTTCAGTTGACTTTTTCAACTGTCCAAATATAGCAACTTTTGCATCTTTGATGATTTCTGAGCCAAATTTTGAGAATCATGATCAAGCATTGATCAAATGATGTTTGTGGCTTCAAAATGATATGTTGACCAAAAAATTTGAACTTTTGACTGTCAAATGACCATTTTGCCCCTACAGTTGACTGTAGTGCAATCTAGGGTTTTGACTGTGCAATTTCGAGCTGAATGCCTTGAAACTTGACATGAGGATGCTTGACCACATTTGTAGGCATATGAGACTTGATTGGGCCTTTGAAAAGTTCATTTGCTTGATCAGAACCCAAACCCTAGTTTTGACTGTATAGGAGACAGTTGAGCTGCACAACCCTTGGGGAATTTTGTGACCTTGACTTTGACAATTCTTGATGAATATGGGAGGGCAAATTTTGGGGTACAACAGTTGCCCCTGTTCAATCTTCTTAGACCTGAGGATGCAGATTGGCTGACGTGCCTTTCGTAATCCGAGGGTAGAAGATGATTGAACACTAAAAGTGCCCAGAAATTTGCGCTCACATAGTGACAGTGATGGTGGAATGGGCTTATAGATGCCATTTGGGGGTTGATGAATAGGGTGATGGGCTTATAGATGCCATCTGGATGTTGATCGCGTAGGAGATTCTTTAGCTAGAACCTGCATACCTGCAAAAGAAAAAGTGAGTACCTGACACGTTGCAGGAGCTGACCTTAGATGCTTGGTATAGATGTGTTCTGACTGGTTACAGGAGCTGAATCTGGAGCTTCAAACGCTGATGAATGAACCAGGGATAGTTGCTACCTTAGCATGAATGGTAAGGGAACCTTGGGCGATTTTAACTTCAACCACGCTCGTTGAGAAAAATCTTGGGTGTCTTCTACTGGAATAAGAATCAGGGAGATCTTAGGGTCGATCTGACTGAACCAGAGAGGCCTTTGACTGGGTAAGAATCAGGAAAATCTTAGGATCGATTTAACTGAACCGGTCTAGGTCTTGAAACATCTTCAACTGGATAAGTATCAGGGAGATCTTAGGGTCGATCTGACTGAACCAAGAGAAGGCCTTGGACTGGGTAAGAATCAGGAAAATCTTAGGGTCGATTTAACTGAACCTGTCTAGGTCTTGAAACATCTTCAACTGGATAAGTATCAGGGAGATCTTAGGGTCGATCTGACTGAACCAGAGAAGGCCTTGGACTGGGTAAGAATCAGGAAAATCTTAGGGTCGATTTAACTGAACCGGTCTAGGTCTTGAACTATGATTGAGAATGTTAGCTGCATCTTTCCTGAAAGGTAAAGGTCAGTCATATGCAATGCATGATATGGGTCAAGCAATGATGTTCTCGATATAAATGAGACTTGTATGATGCAATACGTTATGCATGCTATAATGATGTATGTGATGTTTTATGAATGTTTTTGTCTAGGAAAGCAAATCCTTGACGGGTGCCGGGAAGTCATATCCTGGGCTGACGTTGAAGAATAGACTTTGCTTCCGCTGGGGATGATAACTGCAAGAATACCGGTAGGAGAAGATGACTCCGTTGCGGAATAAACTTGGCTAATGAAGATTCTGCGGGGAGAAAAGATACTCTGATGACCATGCTGGGAAGCAATACTCTGTGGGGATAGAGATGCTTTGCTGATTGTTGATAGTAGTTTGCTGGCGATGCCCTTGTTGTTGGAAGTATTAATGGACTTCGCTGGGGATAGGAAAGAACTACGTTGACGACGACCTTTCCGTGGCTTTTGGCTGAGGATAACCCAGTTATATCCTGTTAAGGAAATAACTCTTTAAATCAAGCCGGACGACGCGTTCGTGTTCTGCGAGGGGGTAAGCTTCCAGAATCTACTGGGGATGAGCTTACTGCTTGGGGAGATGATTTCCAACTTTGCTGGGGAAGCTGGGTTGGACTGGACTCTTTGGGGAAGTTTTGATATGCTGGGGAGGTGACTCCTTTGAATGTTGAGATACCGCCGGGGAACAATCTTTAGGCCAAGACTGTCGGGGATACTTGTTAAGAATATATATATATATTGCTGCTGGGGAAGTATTGAGATCTTCGGGAGAATACTCAATTTCCTTGGAACTTGATAATTTGCTTGGAGAGAAATGTATTGCTTTGCTGACCCACTCTCTGGGGAATTAAGATACACTTGGCCGTGTTCTTTAGCTGAACCTACCTTGGTACCTTAAAGAATAGAACAATTAGACTGCTTAGACAACTCTTTATTGCCCCTGTTTCTAGTGTCACCTGCAATGAATTCCTTTGTTTCGTATGCAAATATTCATGAGTTAGCAAATTATTGTCAATGCATACATCACAAATTGAACCTTGGACGTTCTTCGCAAAACAAAACAGGAAAAGAAAAAACACTTGGCACGTTTAACTGAAAAATGTATTTGTATTGATTTTGAATGGCCTGAAAATAGGCGTTTTGTGTACAAGAGGCTGACGTCCTAGTAAGAGGTACGTCGCCGATCACAAGAGTTTATACAAGTTTGTACAAAAGAAAATAAAACAGCTGTGTGAAAGATGAATGATCCACTGGGTTTCAACTCTGCTATTGTCTTTATGACTCCGAGCGTCTCATCACTTGATGACCTTGGTTGAAGGTGAAGCTGACTGATCGATGCCGTTTGAGCTTGATGCAGATTCTGGATGCAAAGTGATCAATGCGACATAGTTTTACGCTTTATCCCTTACTTTTGCCTGGACCGCCCTTTCGGGTTTTCAGTCCACCGGGATACCCATTTTTGCCCAAGCCGCCTTTTCAGGTTTTCGACTTGCCGGGTGTACAGATTTTTTCATTTTCATCCCTTCATTTTGCCCGAACCCTTTTGGTTCGACGGGAAGCCCTAATTTTTGCCTAGGCATGTCAGCCTAGCGGGTCTTTTTTCATGCGTAGTATTTTTTAACTATGTCTGCATTGGCGGGGTGAGGAAGGTCGTCACCGTCCATGTTGGTTAAGATCATTGCTCCTCCTGAGAACACATGCTTAACCACAAATGGCCCTTCGTATGTAGGGGTCCATTTGCCCCTTGGATCACTCTGAGGAAGGATGATTCTCTTGATAACCAGATCCCCAACTTGATATTCCTGTGGTCTGACCTTTTTGTTAAATGCCCTGATCATCCGTTTCTGATACGTCTGACCATGACAGATAGCAGCAAGTCTCTTTTCGTCAATGAGATTGAGTTGATCAAGTCGTGTCTGGATCCAATCATCTTCGTTCAGATTTGCATCCTTCATTATCCGGAGAGAGGGAATTTGTACTTCAATCGGCAAGACTGCCTCCATGCCATAAACCAGAGAGAATGGTGTTGCCCCGGTTGACGTCCTGGCTGAGGTACGGTACCCATGCAGAGCGAACGGTAACATCTCGTGCCAATCTTTGTAAGTTACTGTCATCTTTTGCACGATCTTTTTGATGTTCTTGTTAGCTGCTTCTACAGCCCCATTCATCTTCGGTCTGTAAGGAGAAGAATTGTGGTGCTGTATCTTGAACTGTTCGCAAAGCTCCGCAATCATCTTATTGTTCAGATTGGTACCGTTGTCTGTAATAATCCGCTCAGGGACGCCGTATCGACAGATCAGATTGTGCCGAATAAACCGTGCCACAACAGTCTTGGTTACTGTAGCATAGGATGCTGCCTCAACCCACTTCGTGAAATAGTCAATCGCCACTAGGATGAAGCGATGTCCATTGGATGCCGTAGGTTTTATCTCGCCGATCATGTCTATGCCCCACATTGCAAACGGCCAAGGCGCAGTCAGAACATTCAGGGGAACCGGAGGAACATGTACCTTGTCTGCATAGATCTGGCATTTGTGGCATGTCCTGGAATGTTGGTAGCAATCAGCTTCCATTGTGGACCAGTAGTATCCTGCCCGTAGGATTTTCTTAGCCATAGTGTGTCCACTGGAATGCGTACCAAAGGTCCCTTCATGTAGCTCTTCCATGATCCTTTCTGCTTCAGTTTTGTCCACACAACGTAGTAAGGTTGAATCATGGTTTCGCTTGTACAAGATGCCGTTGCTTAGGAAGAACTTGGCTGCGAACCTCCTCAGGAATTTCTTATCATTGATAGAGGCACCTTCAGGGTATTCCTGAGCTTCCAGATATCTCTTCACTTCGTGGTACCAAGGCTTCTCAGTTACCAATTCAGTTTCGAGATCACAACAGTATGCCGGTTCGTCCAGTTTCCAGATGATGATCCGGGGAGCTTCATTATCCCATTTAACCTTGAACATTGAAGACATTGTAGCTAACGCGTCCGCTAACTGATTCTCTTCTCTTGGAAAGTGTTCAAAGGTTATCTCTGTGAAGTGGGGAATCAGGGTCAATACACATTCTTTGTAAGGAATCAAGTTTGGATGTTTCGTATCCCACTCTCCGTTGATCTGATTGATCACAAGAGCGGAATCTCCGAAGACACTTAGAAATTTGATCCTTAGGTCAATCGCAGCTTGAAGACCCATGATACACGCCTCATACTCCGCCATGTTGTTGGTACAGTTGAAACACAGCCGGGCAGTGAGTGGAGTATGAGTACCTTGTGGAGATATGATTATGGCACCGATACCATTTCCCAAAGCATTGGAAGCTCCGTCAAAGTGCATAGACCATCGGGATCCTGGCTCAGGTCCTTCATCCGGTCCAGGTACTTCACAGTCAGTTACTATCATGATGCTTTCATCCGGAAACTCGAAGTTCATTGATTGGTAGTCATCTACAGCTTGATGAGCTAAGTGATCTGCCAATACACTCCCTTTGATGGCTTTCTGGGTTGTGTACTGAATGTCGTATTCCGTCAAGATCATTTGCCATCTTGCAATTCTCCCAGACAGAGCAGGCTTTTCGAATATGTACTTTATCGGATCCATCTTTGAGATCAACAAGGTAGTGTGAGTCAGCATATACTGTCTCAGCCAGCGAGCAGCCCATACCAAAGCGCAGCAAGTTTTCTCAAGCAGTGAGTATCGGGTCTCACAGTCGGTAAACTTTTTGCTAAGGTAATAAATGGCATGCTCTTTTCGGCCAGACTCGTCATGCTGCCCCAGCACACACCCCATTGAGTTGTCAAGCACTGTCAGGTATAGTGTCAGAGGTCTCCCTTCAACCGGTGGCATAAGGATAGGTGGTTCTTGGAGATACTCTTTGATTCTGTCGAAGGCAGTCTGACATTCATCATTCCAACGTACTACCTGATCTTTCTTCAGCAGCTTGAAGATTGGCTCACAGGTAGCAGTCAGATGAGAGATGAATCGAGCGATGTAATTCAGGCGTCCTAAAAAGCCTCTGACTTCCTTCTCTGTCTTAGGAACTGGCATCTCTCGAATAGCTTTGACCTTAGCAGGGTCCACTTGAATACCTTTATCACTGACCACGAAGCCTAGCAACTTCCCAGATCTTACCCCGAAGGTGCACTTGTTCGGGTTCAACCTCAGCTTGTACAATTTCAAACGATCGAACAACTTCTGTAGATGATCTAGATGCTCTTCCTCAGTCTGGGACCTAGCAATCATGACGTCCACATACACTTCGATCTCGTGATGGATCATATCATGAAATAAGGCAACCATGGCACGCTGGTAGGTTGCCCCAGCATTCTTTAATCCGAACGGCATGACCTTGTAACAGAAGGTGCCCCACTGAGTAACAAACGTAGTCTTTTCCATGTCTTCAGGTGCCATCTTTATCTGATTGTAGCCTGAAAAGCCATCCATGAAAGAGAACACTTTGTGCTGAGCTGTATTATCAACAAGGACATCAATGTGAGGTAAGGGGAAGTCATCCTTGGGGCTGGCCCTGTTCAGATCCCTATAATCAACACACATTCTGACCTTGCCGTCCTTCTTAGGCACCGGCACCACATTAGCGACCCACTGAGGGTAAGAAGTCACTGCAAGGAACCCGGCATCAAACTGCTTCATAACCTCGGCTTTAATCTTCTCGGACATCTCTGGACGCATTCGACGAACCTTTTGTTTAACTGGAGGGCAGTCTTCCTTAGTCGGTAAGTGATGAACGACAATATCAGTATCCAACCCTGGCATGTCTTCGTAGGACCAGGCAAAGATCTCCATATAGTCATGTAACATCTTGGTTAACCGTTGCTTCACGCTGAGCTTTAGGTTGGCACCAATCTTTACCTCTTTTCTATCTGCCTCAGTACCCAGGTTTATGGTTTCCACTGGCTCTTCATGGGGTTGAATTGCCCTCTCTTCCTGAAGCAACAGTCTTGCAAGCTCGCCAGGCACTTCGCAATCATCTTCACCTTCGTCTTCGGCTAAGTTGGTCGGATTTTCGAAGTTATAATTGGCATTAGCAGAGCTGTTATCAGCGAGATCCAGAGTGGATTGGAACCTGTATGAGTGACTGTGTGTGTAAATACAGCTGTTTTTGAAAATTATGTAAAGGAAAGGAAAGATAGAAAAGGAACACAATATTTGCAATGCGAAAAGTACGTCCAAGATTTTCATTCATGATGTATAAAATGACAGTTCGTATGCCCTCACAAATAGAACCACGGTGCCTCGGGTAAGACACCGGGCCATAGAGTTTATCATTGTTTATTACAAAAAATAACGAAACATGGGAATTCATTACTGTGTCACAAAGGTAACAGGGGTATGATCCTTTGCACTCCAATTGTTCAATCCTTCTTCGGCCGTCGGATAAATCCAGCTGTTGAATTCGGCTTCGTCCACTTCAAGGTCTTCCCCGACAGCATTCGCTTCTGAACCTTTAATAAATACCGGAGGCCTTCCGATCTTCTCCTTCCTCATAGCTCTCTGCCCTTCTGAGGTGAAACCCAGCCCAAGTTTATCAGTCTTCTGGGTGAAGTCTGGAAGTCTGCCCCAGTCGGCACATTCACCCTTCTGCACCACCGCCCTGGCATCTTTCAGAGAAGCCATCTTCAAAGGACCACTTGCCTCTGTCGTTTCTGCTGCAATTGGAAACACCTCCTCGAAGTGCTGAAAGGGGGTCTCAATAAATTCCCCATCCATCTCAATGTACCTGAAGGAGTTCAGGTGGCTCACCATATATTCTTCCTCTCCTTGCACGGTGACAATCTTCCCTCTGACGGGGTACTTCAGCTTTTGATGCAAGGTAGAGGTCACTGCCCCAGCCTTATGTATCCAGGGTCGACCTAGCAGACAAGAGTAAGATGGACGGATATCCATCACATAAAAAGTGGAGTCGAACACCTGAGAGCCCACGCGAATCGGAATGTCAACCTCCCCATGGACCATCCTCTTTGAACCATCAAAGGCCCTGACAATGATGTTGCTGGGTTTCAAATCCAGGCCTTCACAATCTAGACGATCCAGAGCCTTCTTGGGTAGCACATTCAAAGATGACCCAGTATCAACCAACACATGTGCCAAGGTGGTGCCCCTGCATTCGATTGAGACATGCAGAGCATCATTATGATCTTTCCCCTTCGTGGTCAAATCAGCGTCTGAAAAACCCAAGCCATTGTCTGCCGTTAGACTTGCCACGCAATCAGTGAATTGGACTGCAGAGGTTTCATGTGGCACATGGGCCGTCTTGAGGAATGAGATGAGGGCCTTTGCATGGGCCTCAGAGCACAACAGTAAAGAGAGCATGGATATCTTGGAGGGCGTATGCCCCAACTGTTCCACGACATTAAAATCGCTCTTCTTTATGATCTTCAAAATCTCCTCCATCTCTTGTGGGGAGGCCTCAGCAGCTATGGGTATGGGTGCCTCCATCTGGGCAGGCTCAGTTTCAACTCCCTTGCCCCGAGCATTGGATGACTCGGCAGCAGGAGAAACAATCGGATCAGCAGCAGGAACAACAACTTGGTCAGCAACGGGAGTAGGTGTACTTGCAGGAATTATCAGGAGCGGTCTTCGGGCAGCAGGTGGCGCAATGTCAGGCGAGAAGAGCCTGCCACTGCGGGTAACTTTGGCCGGGCCAGTGATGTCACAGATGCTGGCGCCAGCGTTGAGCTCTTGTTTAACTCCGTTTATATATACATCTGCCCCATAGTGCCAAGGGACAGCTTTGTTAGATACATAGGGCAGGGGCCCAGGAACAGTGATAGTAACAGGTGCAACAGTCAGAATTTGGACAGGCTTCTTCTGGAGAGCCGGGATCGGATTGTTGAAGATGGTCACCACAAAGACTTCTTCCATTGGAACCATACGAACAGCAGACTTCTTGAATAGAATCTCCTTGCTATCCATTAAGCTTTGGATGCCTAACTTTAGCAAGGGACAACCGGATGGGGACACAACACAGAACAGGCAACCCTCACTACAACCCAGAAATAAACCGGCCTGCAGTAGGTTCTTCTTAACGATCTTTAGGGGAGTGGCTAGATCATCCACAGAAACAGCATAGACGTCTTCATCAACAGCATTTACCCCGTGCTGAGGCATAGGGGCAGTGACTACATTTGGCTTTGCCGGCGCTTCGAATTGTATCTCCTTAGCATCGATAAGGTCTTGCACCTTATTCTTTAACGCCCAGCAGTCATCAGTAGAGTGCCCCGGGCTTTCTGAATGGTAAGCACAACGAGCATTCGGGTTGTACTTGGGAGATGCTGTATTTGGGAACTTCGGCGCCTCCCTGACAGTCACTAAATTAGTTGAGAGTAACTGTGGCAGGATCTGCGACAAAGTCATGTTTAAACGGGTGAATTCCCTCCGAGGTCTTTCCATCTTCTGAGCATTGTTTGGCCGGGGAGCGGCAGCAGGCTTAGCAATCATGACCGCACTGACAGATTGGCGGTGTTCACTTCTCTCTGATCTCCTAGAACCATACACGGCACTAGACTCCTTCTTAAATGGTTTCTTGTCCGAACCAGATGATGATGCAGCCTTTGCAATCTTCCCAGACTTCAACCCAGCTTCAATCCTTTCTCCAGTCAAGATCAAATCGGTGAAACCAGCAGAAGAATTCCCAATGAGATGGTTAAAGAATGGCCCGGATAGGGTCCCCAAGAACATGTCAACCAACTCCCGATCAGTCAATGGTGGCTGCACCCTGCCAGCCAGGTCTCTCCACTTCTGAGCGTACTCCTTAAAACCTTCACTTGCACCTAACGCCATACCCTGGAGTTGGGTACGTGTGGGGGCAAGGTCGGCATTATACTGATACTGCTTGTAGAAAGCAGTAGCCAGCTCCTCCCAGTTACGAACTTTGGTCCCATCCAGCTGATAGAACCATTCGAGATGAGTCCCTGAAAGACTCTCCTGGAAGAAGTGGATCCATAGATTCTTGTCCGCAGAGTACGGCTGAATTTTTCGAACATAGGACCTCAAATGCAGCTTGGGACAAGATGCCCCGTCATACTTGGAGAAGGTGGGTGCTTTGAATTTATGTGGAATGATTACACCAGTCGACAAACCCAGATCTCCAAAATCCAGCCCAGGTGCCTGTTGCACCTCCATAGCCTTTAACCTGTCCTCCAGTTGTTTGTATCTGTTGTCTTCAGGAGGATACTGTTCCTCATCAAAATCTGTCTCGTTGTCGGAGACCACCGGAGTAGGAAGCTTTACTTCTGCCTGAGAAGGACTCTTGCCAACAGAAGAAACAGCCTCTTCATGGTGCAGAGTATTACCCAACCTTCGGCCCGAGTTGAACAGAACATTTCTTCTCTTCTTCTTCTTCTCCTTTTTCAGGAGCATAGTCTTCAGTTCTTCTTGGCCTTTAGCTAGACCCATGATTAGTTCTTGAAACTGCGCATTCTGCGCCTGGAGAGCCTTAATTGATGTCTCTGTGGATTCGGATCCGGGATTCATGATGCTGAAATAAACAGCGAAGAACTGTAAGCAACCTGAAAAGGGAAAAACCTGCTATGCACATGATGTATGAAATGCGTATGAATTATGTTTTCAAAGACAATCGGGAATCAACTTTGTAAACAAAAAAGGAACACACTTTATTAGATTCAACTTTGCAACTGAAATTATTCAACAAGTTGCCCTTAGGCGTTTACATGAAATGAAACAACTGGTAAGGAAATAAAAACTGTAAAGGCACATTCAGAATTCCTCATTGATCCCATGGTCTCCTCTTCTCAGTACGGAGGTAGGCATTCAGGGCTCTCTCATTCTCCAACTGCTTTGTCAGCTTCTGGATCTTTGATTCCTGCTCGTTGAACTTTTCCCGGTAAGAATCCCGTTCTTCTTGCAGTTGCGACCAAGATCTCTTCAATGTCTCGTAATCAGTAGGTATCTGAGGAGGAAGGACAGTTGGAGGAACACCATCTTTATCAGGACACTCAAGAATGACGGGTCTGACAGCTTCATACGGCATACCTAACTTCTGAGCACGGGTGCGGACCCATTTGTAGTAGGCTTCCATAGGTAGAGAAGTCTTTGGCCCTAGCTCTTGTGGGTCAGCTTTATGAACCTTGTCCCAAACCTTGATGAACCTATAACGCAGCTCGTCACTATCCACCTGAAACTCGAAACTGATGTGAGGCACCAACATCTCATGGGGGCCTGCTCTTCTTGCTCTTCCAAACTGACGGAGTGCGAGACATGGATTGTACGAGATCCCTCCTTGAGTACCAATCAGAGGAACATTAGGATACTCCCCGCATCGATCAATAATAGCTATCTCATCCAAACCTCTGCAAGTCCAAATGATGTCTTTATCGGTGAGAGACATTAACCTGTGAGCCCAACCTCTTCCTTCTTGGTTCTTCAGTACGGACTTAGGGAGGTGCGAAATAAACCACCTCACCAACAAAGGGATACAACACCATAGGGTTCCTCGTCTTCGGGTAGTACGGTCATGAAGTTGTTGCAAGATGTCACCCAAGAGAGTGGGCACAGGGTTCTGAGACATAAAGATCCTAATGGAAGTGACATTGATGAAGTTGTCAGGATTAGGAAACAGGACTAACCCATAGATTAGGAGAGCCAAGATGTCTTCATATGCCCTAAAGTCCAAGTCATTCCAGAAGCTGTTAGCTTTACCAATCAGAAACTTGGCCAAGAAACCCTTAACTCCGCTTCTAGTTACCCAGTTGTCTGTTACCTCTTGATGGGTCAAAGGAAGAACTGCAGCAATGTCCTCAAGCCTGAGGGTCTTTTCCCAACCAGTAAAGGGAGTCTGATCCAAGATAGGGATACCAAGCAGATTAGAGAACTCTTCCAGGGTAGGGACCAGCTGGAAGTCTTGAAAGGTAAAGCACTGGTACTGAGGGTCATAGAACTGGGTCAGAACACTCATCAACTGTTGATCCCGCTTTGCAGTGACTAAACTGAGAAGAGAACCATGCCTCTGAATGAAGGAAGTGGTGTTTGGAATTCTGCCAACCAACTCATCAATCAACTCAGGTGAACGAACAAAGTTGAACCGGATAGTATTCCTTCGCACAGGCATCATAATGTCCTACAAAACAGAGCAAAGATGAAACCCTCTTGTCTTTGAAATGGTCAGTTCTTATGCAGGATGCAATGCTCATGATGTTATGATGTTATGATAGAGCACACCACATACAGATACAAAGGCAAACATAGTAAGGCACACAAGTCACACAAGGCAAGCCCCTAAAGTTTAGGCCAGCATGAGGTCTAGGTACTACCCTCTTTCAGTTTGTTGGTTCATACCTGTCCTAATCAAAAGTAACCGGGTTCTTAGAGGATCCCAATATCATTGACTACCCTCAATCGGTCATAACTCCAGCATCGCAATCTTTTCTTGCGGCCAGAACCATCACGAGAGTTTAGCCTCAATGGGCGTAGCATATTGCTACTGTTCTAAAGGCCAAGTTGTGTCAATTAAGGTTCTAAGGTTGTTGGTGCTTAATGACTCCTTAGAAGACCCATATTATCCTCGTTGCAACACAAGGGATATCGGTACAGACTAAGGTGCCACACCAACGTAGCCACTGCTTCACCTGTGTCGGTCTACGCCGGACAGGTCCCTCACAGCTTATGCTACCTAAACAGGGTATCCCCAGATCCGGGTTAGGATCTATGTATCTCCGATGCAACCCACAATAGTAAAGCAAGCAAAACAGTACAAGTGAAAACACAGTTATGACCTAGCCCTAAGGTACACCTCACTTTATAGTTTTATCCCCAGCAGAGTCGCCAGTTCTGTGATCGGTGGATCTGGAACTGACTGTTTAACGCTGGTTCGCGAAATGTCGCGGAAGCAAGAGTCGCCACCGTCTTTTATTTTCTCCAGATGGAAAGGACAAAAGCACAGAAAAATTCCTTTTAAGAGATTGCTCTCGGTTCGGGAGGTAGGTTATAGAAAGGGAAGGTGTTAGCACCCTTTCTATCCATGGTTATCCATGGGCTCTTAGATACTTGCTCAATGTGTTTTCAAAATTGTTTGCTTGCTTTTCAATTGTGGGTTTAAAAAAGTTTCTTTGAAAAATTTCAGATCGACTCGTACGTCAGAGTGTTTGAAAAATTTGCTTTGAAAGCTTTTGAAAATGTGTTGGTGAAAAGTGTTTTTGTTTGAAATTAGAGAAAGTATCCTTGAGAACCTACCTACCCTAAGGAATTCATCTGTGTAAGAGTCCTTTAAAGTAGTGCCATCCCACCATTGAGAGGTAGGTAGCACCACCGTTGGAGGTGTTCGGGTCAATTCGAGGTTCGGGACATGGTGATCACCAGAGCAATGGGAAGACACCTTAGAAGCTACCCTCATGCCAGGTTCCCGGATCATGAGGACTTACTAAGACGTCCTCTACTCGACGATCACCTTTCGAAAGGCAACAATGAGGCGTACCCTAGGGGTGGTGTGTGCGAATTGTGTGTCATGTTTCAGTTATTTGTCTTGTCATGTTTGTCGTGTTCTACGCTTGATTTTAATTAGAACATTCATTCTTGCATGCATATTTAACAGTTATAAGTTGCGAGGAAAATAAATCTAAACTATTACAAATGGCGCGGGTCCACATCGCCAAAATTAAACCGGACCCGATTTAGCGGAAAATAAATAAAGCGGAAAAATAAAGTGCGAAAAGTAAAGTTACATGGCTTTGGGAGATTTACATAATTACAATGAACGACATAAAATAAATGCGCGCAATTAAAATAAAACAATGGGCGTTGGACCCTTTTGCAAATAATTAAAATTAACAAGGAAATTAAAATTAAATGTTTTGGTATTTTTGTGTTTTTTAAGATTTAAAAGAAAAAAGGAGTTAATTGAAATTAAATTAAAAGGCAAACCCTAATTCTAATGTTTTTTTAATTATTAAGAAAGAATTAAAATATGATCTAAATTAAACCCTAATTTATTTATGCACAATTTTTAATTTATGAAAATAACTAAATAATATTATTCTGAAAAAAAGGAAAAATTAAAAGAAAAATCAAAAAAAGATATTAAACCTAAGTTCTATTTTTGGTGTTTTTTATTAAAAAGATTAAAACTATAACCTAATTAAACTAAATATTTACATATATTAATTTATTGATGAAAATAATTACAATAAAATATTTATTATCTTTTTTATATTTTCTGATTTTTGTATGTTTTTGTATTTTGTAGAAAAATAAATTAATTATGTTAAAACAATAAAATAAATAACAAAAATAAAGGTAAGAAGAAAAATATAAAAAGTGCAAACCAAGGTGGGGTGTAGCCCCAATTTGTGAGGTCAGGCCTTAGCATTTCAGGCCCACTAAGCTTTGATATTCGCTGACTTTTTGGATTGTGTGTGATGCTTTGACTCATGCTTAGGGTGTACCCCAATCTTCAGCCTTGGGTGAGAGGTCCTGGACACGTGGGCTGCCTGATGGTGAGGAAATATGGTGCACCTGGACATTAGCAAAGTATAGGATCTCATATTGAAAAATAGCATGGAATTTTGCCAGACCTGGGACTTGAACCCAGGTCTTTGAGGTTATTCACATCACGTGTTACCAACTGCGCTGCTGCATTTAGTTAACATATAATATCAAATAAATATAATAAGTAAAACATGGGGTTAGTGGACGATCTGGCGCGAATTTTCAAACCAGCCTATCACGTGGTGACAACGAGGTTGTCTTCTTCGTTTTTTCTGAAACATAAACGTATGGCCACGGTTTTTATAGCGTTGCATTAGGGGTGATTTAAGAAAATAGCGAATAGCTCCCTTCTTAACATAAATTGTTCGCGAGGTATGTCTCTTGTTCATGGGAACACGCTGATTGCAATGGTCTTAACCTCAACACCTAATTTTGCTTCGTTGTAAAAACCCTAATTTGAAAAACCTGCAACCCTAAAAAACGCGCATGGTGGATTCACGTATGGCTAATGAAAATGCAATCAAACATATCAGTTAGCTTAGAAACATCATTGTGATCATGAATATATAAATAAAAATGCACAAATATGCTTAAATCATGCTATGCGATTTCAAAATTTTTGAGGTTCAGTCCGGGTTCTTGATACCAATTCAAGGCCTTTTGGTGGATGTTCTTGGTTGAAATTTGATCAGGAGTGCCTGAGGATGCTAATGGAATGAGAGTTGATGCTTGAATCGACCTAAAACCTTGATTTCAGTATTGAACTTTTTGAGAATTTTTGCAAGTTTGTAATGGCTTCTTGGGCGCAGCTTTCAGTCTTTTTGGCTTAGGGTTGTGTTCCTGATCATATAGTGAGGCTTCTAGGTCAACAAAAACCAACAAAATCTCATGAATTCATTGTTTGAAGATTTGATTTGCCTAATATCTTTTCCAATCTTTTCCATGTGCATTTTGGTTCAAATCTGATCAATTCTCATCAAAACTTGCTTAATTAAGAAGTGCACGAAATATTGACCTTGGAATGTGCATAAAAAGATTTTTTTAGGTTAGGTTTATATTTTTCATGTATTAAAATGATTTAAATGAATATAAATTAATATAAATTCAAATAAATAATTAAAAAATATGAAAATACTTCCCTTTGGGCCTAATGGTCGTGCATAGGCTTGGCATGAAGAAACTTGGAAGAAAAATGGGCCCATTTGCATTTTTAGGCCTTTTGCATCAGTGTTGACTTTCAAAAATTTCCAAAAATTTCCCAACTTCCACAAGGCATAACTTGGTCAATTTTTAAGCTTTTCACATGTTCTTGGACATTTTGGAGAGGTCTTTGAGTCCTCTAACCAATGCATTTGGTCCCATGTCATTTTGATTTACCAATCTCAAGTTATGGCCTTTGACTTAAAGTCCCTTTTTGTTGACTTTTGAAAATGACCTATAATGTTGAAATTGATAACTTTTTGTGAGAGCATTTCTTGGACTTGGAATATGAAGATGAGTTGTAGGAAATGTCTTTCTCTTCAAAATGAGCTTTGGATGGAATTTTTCTGATAATCCATGTGAAAGTTATGCCCTGGTCAATTTCAGTTGACTTTTTCAGCTGTCCAAATATAGCAACTTTTGCATCTTTGATGATTTCTGAGCCAAATTTTGAGAATCATGATCAAGCATTGATCAAATGATGTTTGTGGCTTCAAAATGATATGTTGACCAAAAAATTTGAACTTTTGACTGTCAAATGACCATTTTGCCCCTACAGTTGATTGTAGTGCAATCTAGGGTTTTGACTGTGCAATTTCGAGCTGAATGCCTTGAAACTTGACATGAGGATGCTTGACCACATTTGTAGGCATATGAGACTTGATTGGGCCTTTGAAAAGTTCATTTGCTTGATCAGAACCCAAACCCTAGTTTTGACTGTATAGGAGACAGTTGAGCTGCACAACCCTTGGGGAATTTTGTGACCTTGACTTTGACAATTCTTGATGAATATGGGAGGGCAAATTTTGGGGTACAACACGCATCAAAACGCAAAATTACATAAACCAAAACATTCTAAAAGCTCATACAAACACAATGCTATGTTCAATAATGGTTAATCATGTGTAAATTGCAAAATACGATTTAAACTAGGGGATGCAAACTGTGGGTTTGTAGCGTGCGTTTCTGGGCGTGAAAAGTCTTGCAAATGATTGAGACACGTTCTGGAGATATCCAGGAAGTGATTGATAGCCTTGACTTGCTTTGAATTTCCCTCTAGAATGTAAATCGCCCCACCACTTTTTGTCCAATTTTTGAGTTTGTTCTAGTGTTCTTCACGACTGCAATCCTTATGTTTTTTGCTTGTTCATGCCCCATATATACCCTTGAATGAACTAGGGTTATATAAACAACATGTATCTTTGAAGTTTTTGAAGATTTGATCTCATTCTTCTTTTGTATGATTTGTTTCCAAATTAGGCCAAATCAAGCCACTCTTGCTCCAATCACCCTTGATACGAATTGATCCTGCTATGCTAATATAATTAGATTTAGATTCTATCAAAAAATCAGATCAAAACAAATCTTTGCTATTATTTGTCATTTATTTGATTTAATTTGAATTTTTAATAATAAAAAATCAAAATAAAATTAATAATGAAACAAATAACATGTGGGTAAGTAATTGGGTCGTGGACCATGTTATGAGTGAGGTGAAAGCATAAAAAGTTAGGCCCGTTTAACAAAAAGTGTATTTTTGAGCACATTTGACTTTTTGCAATTTTGCAAAAATGGTCAACTTTGACAAGGCATATTTCTTCCAATTTTAACCCTAGAGAGGTGTTCTTGGACTTTTTTGAAATCTTAGGATGTCCCCTAAACAACCCTTTTGGTCTCATCTCAATTGGTTCTTCCATTTTCATGTAAGAAGCTTTGACCCAAAAAGTGTTTTTGTTGACTTTTCAAAAGGACCTATAATATGGAAATTCATATCTTTTGATGAGTGCATATTTTGAACTTGAGGGCTGAATATGAATTGTAGGGAATTGAATACTCTTCAAAATAAGCCTTGGATGGAAAATTTCTGATAAATTATGAGGAAGTTATGCTTGGTCAAAGTTTGGTTGACTTTTCATGAGAAACCCTAATTTAGCAACTTTTGAGTTTTGATGAATTAGGAGCATTCCTTGAGGTATCATGATCAACCCTTGATCAAATGATGAAAGTCTCTTCAAAATGTTGATGTTGACCAAAAATCTTGAGGCTTGATTGTATGTGGGCCACAGTTGACTTTTGACCTAATACAGTCGATTCTCAAGCATTTTAGCAGTTGTCTGAGCAAACTTCTTGTGCAAGGCATGATATTTGACATGGACAACCTTGAGAGAATATTAGGAATATGGAAATAATTTGAGGCCTTTGGAGTATACACATCCTGATGAAAATGGAAACCCTAATTTGAGACACATTGCCTTAGGAGAGAGTTTGTCTGGTCAACTCTTGGGCAACCTTGAGCAAATTGAGGATCTCAATGGGCATGTGATGGGTAAAATGAGAGGGCAAATTTTGGGGTACAAAAAAGTGGAAGATACACGTTCAAGGTCAGAACTGTAGTAAAAATGGAGTTTTTATGCAATTTCTGGTTTGAGGGTGTTTGAGGAAGTTTCAAGGATTCTAATTTCATGTCTTAGGCTTGCAAACAATGCCTCAATTCATAGGAAAATATTTGAGAGTTTGAGGTGATCAAAAGTGCAAGATCACATGTTTTGGTTTCTTGACTTGTTTTTGAAGAAATCTTGACAAGCATTGTTCCAAGGCATGGTACAAGGCTTGTAGAGTGGCTAGAAAATTTTAAACATGTTTATCTGACTTTGTATGTTGAGTGTGTGCTGAACAAACAAGTTAGAAGCTCAAGACAAATTGACTTTGTGATTAAAGCAACTTTTCAAGAATGGAATGGTAACTTTGTGCCACAAATGGAAATGCAACTTGGATAATGGCTCAAATCCTTGGACAATGGCTCTATAAGTTGTGTAATTAATTAACTATCGAGTGAAACACAAGTTAGAAGCCTACAAAGAAAGATTATGCAGCATGGCTATGAGATTGGATCAAATGTTCATCAAGAAAATGACCTATAATTCAAGTTTATGAGGCCATCTTCATCTCTTCTTAACTCTTAGCTCAATTATGATCTCTTTATGTTCTTGGACATTTTGGAAATCTTGAAACATACTCTACAATCTTAATGTTGACCATCTAAACAAAATCATCTTGGAGCTTGGTGAAAATTAGACAAGAAGTTAGGTTAAAAATCTGCCTAAACTAGGTCAAATTTTCACAAAGTGTTTTTAGAAAAAGTGCATGACTTCATGAATTTATAACTTAAAATACAAGCACTTATAGGAATTTATCAGTAAATAAAATTTGTATATCTCATCAATATCTACAACTTTCATGTTGAAAGTTTTCCTTGAATCATCTTGCATCTTGGTGAAAAATTTGCATGAAGTAATGAAATTATCATGTATAAAACACTTAGAAAAAATTTTAAGTCTTGAAAATTTTGACTTTTCACATTGACTTTTGAATTTATTGATTTCTTGATGATGAATCTTCATATTTTTAAATGTCTTGATGAATTGTGATCTTTGAAATCAAATCTTGATCAAAAAGTCAAAGTTTGACTTTTTGTGCATCAGTTGACTTTTCATCAGTTGATCAAATTTCAACTATCAATCCATTGATCTTGAGGAATGTTTTGAACCATGAAATTAGGTCAAAATGTTGTATTTAAATCCTTGATATTATGCTTCAATCCATTAGATCATTTATTAGTTCAAAAGTCATTGATCAGTCAATTACATTCAAAACCCAAATTTTAACCATTTTGCCCTTTTGGTAAATTGAGTGCTTTTCTTGAGGGATTGTGATCAATACTTGATCAGATGATGAATAGTACTTTAAAATGTTGATGTTGGCCAAAAATAATGAATTTTGACTGTAGGTTGACCATAGTTGACTTTTTACCCAATACAATTGATTTTCAGTCATCTGGTCAATTGATTGAGCAAAATTGTGATTCAAGACTTGAAAATTGACATGAGTATTCTTGGAGGTCTATAATGATCCATGAAAGTCATTTGAGGCATTAGAAGTCCAATTGTCCTTATGAGAATCAAAACCCTAATTTGAGGTATCAGTGTTTAGGAGATGGTTTGACCTAGTCAACACTTGTGCAAACTTGAGCTATTGGAGATCTTGTGTGAAATGTCTTGAGAAAAGAGAGGGAAAAATTTGGCGTACAACACATTCCGTACACCACTCGGAAATCAATCAAAGGAAGTGTACTGGCAAATAATTTGGCTCATCAAGCCATAGACGACTACCAATCTATGAACTTCAAATTCCCAGATGAGAACATTATGCTAGTTATAGATTGTGAAGAACCTGGACCGTATGAAGTACCTGAGCCAGGATCCCAATGGGCTATGGTTTTCGACGCAGTCTCTAATGAACTTGGAAATGGAATTGGTGCTATAATCATCTCTCCTCAGGGTTTCGATACGCCCTTCACTGCCAGGTTATGCTTCGATTGTACCAACAATATGGTTGAATACAAAGCGTACATCATGGGTATTAAAGTTGCTATTGACCTAACAATCAAGTTCTTGAGTGTATACGAAGACTCAGCCCTGGTAATCAGCCAGATTTAGGGATAATGGAATACTAAGCATCTGAATCTCATTCCTTATAGAAAGCATGTGCTGGCCTTAATTCCATACTTTGAGGAGATCACTTTTTAGCACATCCCAATAGAAGTAAATCAGTTGGCAGACGTGTTAGCTACCATGTAGTCTATGTTTAAAGTCAGATGGGATAACGAGGCTCCCAAAATTACCATTGAGAGGCTAGACGAACCTGCACACTGCTACGAAATTGATATTGACGGAGTGGAAGAGAAGCCTTGGTTTCATGAAGTGAAAAGATATCTCGAGGCTCAAGAGTATCCTGAAGGAGCATCTATCAATTACAAGAAATTCCTATGGAGGTTCTGAGCTATTTTCTTCCTGAGCAACGGAATTCTGTACAGGCGCAACCATGATTTGACTATGCTTCGTTGTGTGGACAAGAAAGAGGCGGAGAATATTATGGAAGATATGCACAAAGGAATCGTTGGTACTCACTCTAGTGGGCATAGTATGGCTAATAAGATTTTAAGAGCGGGTTACTATTGGTCGACTATGGAAACTGATTGCCATCACCACTCAAGAACTTTTCACAATTGCCAGATATATGCTGACAAAGTACATGTGCCTCCAGTACCTCTGAATGTCTTGACTGCCCCTTGGCCATTTGCAATGTGGGGCATTGATATGATTGGAGAGATCAAGCCACTGCTTCCAACGGGCATCACTTCATACTCGTCGCCATTGATTACTTCACAAAGTGGGTTAAAGTAGCCTCGTTTGCCTCTGGTACTAAGAATGTTACCGCTCGATTCATTAAGCATAACCTTATTTGTCGGTACTACATCCTCGAGAGGATTATCACAGATAGTGGTACCAATCTCAATAACACTATAATCAGGGAACTCTTCACGCGGTTCAAGATCAAACACCATAATTCTTCTCCATATCGACCAAAGATGAATGGCGCAGTAGAATCTGCCAATAAGAACATTAAGAAGATTATATAGAAGATGACAGTGACATATAAAGATTGGCACGAGATGTTACCATTTTCCCTCCATGGCTATCACACTCCAGCTCGGACATCAACTAGGGAAACCCCATTCTCTCTGGTCTATGGTATGGAGGTTGTCTTACCTGTTGAAGTTCAGATTCCTTCCTTGAGAATTATGAAAGATCAAGACTTGGACGAAGACGAATGGATTCAGGCTAGGATATACCAATTGAATTTAATTAATGAGAAGAGGCTTGCGGTTATCTGTCACGGTCAGGTGTATAAGAAGCGTATGATCAAGACCTTCAAAAAAATATCAAGCATCGAGTATATCAGGCCAGTGACTTGGTAATGAAGCGCATCATTCTACCTCAAAGTGATCCCAGGGGAAAATTTACTCCCACCTACGAAGGGCCATTTGTAGTCAATAAGATATTTTCGGGCGATGCTATGATACTTACCACCATAGATGATGAAGATCTTCCACCCTCTGTGAACACGAACATAGTTAAAAGATACTATGCATAAAAAACAACTCGCTAGGTTGACTGGCCTAGTAAAAAATATGGGCATCTTGGTGAACCAAAAGGGTTCGGGAAAAAAATAAGGGATATATATAACAGATTGTACACCTGGTAAGTCGAAAACCTGAAAAGGCGACTTGGGCAAAAAAGGGTATCCCGGTGGACTGAAAACCCAAAAGGAAGATCCAGGATAAAATTAGGGATTAAAGTGTACGACTATGTCCCGTTGGATCACTTACAACCATCTTTATCACCAACGTCAAGTTTGAATGGTACATATCGATTCAGTTAACTTCTTCTGACAGCAAGGGATGAGATGCTCGAAGACATAGGGGCAATAACAGAGTTGGAACCTGACGAGATCATTTACACATAGCTATATATTTTGTTTTCATTTTATACTCTCTTAATTTCACGACGATCTCCTCCTACTAGGATTTCTGTCTCTTTGTACAATAATCGCCTATTTATAGGCAAATTATCAATATAAACACAATTTCAAAGTTCATTTTTTTTGTTTTGTTTGCAAAAATGTCCAATAATTGAATTGAATGAACATATGCATATGAATATGATTACTGTTGACAAATATATGCATAAAAACAGGAATAAGCATTTACTCAAGATTCTAGGAGTTGGGATAATGTTCAAGTCTTCCATAAATCCCCGTAGAACAATCCCCAATAAAGTTGCCCCACATAGCAGTTCCCAAAATATTTTCCCCCACGGAGTCAACTTCACAAGTTCATCTTCAATAAATACATATTCCTCGCAAGCCTGAAATACTCTAATCATACTCACCATAAGATCCCCCCTAGCGGATGAAGGAGTATAACATTTTCCCCAACAATGTTGCCAACTTACAAAATTTCAATCTTTAGTAGATTATGATAGCACCACAGTTCACATGAATTCTCTCTCCAAGCTGAGTTTATTTCTCTAATACTGTAAAATCCCCTGTAGAATTCTCTTCTCCAACCAGATTTAAATCCCTCAGCAGAGCATATTTCTCAAAAGAATGTTTCTTCAGCAGGGTTTATTTCCCCAACATGGTTTATTTCCCCAATAAGGTTTATTTCCCTAACGAATTCAGTCTCCCGGGCTTAAGTCTATCCCTCTGACTACTGTAAATCACCGGCAAAACTTCTCTCTCCAACAAAGGGAAGTTTAAGCTGCTACCCCTAGAGAGTTTCTATGAAATTGGAAACTGGACCAGATATCAGTTAATCTTATCCTCCCCAGATGAGTCAGCATCCATGTCAAAAACTCGGTCAGACAACACCTTAAAAGGTTATCAATCTCTTTTATCTCCAGTCAGGGTATATAAGAATTAAATTCCCCATTAGAACGATGAACGACCAATGTTCTTGAACTTTTCTCCCCAAGCAGAAATCAAATTCCCCAATGGAGTTTCCTCTAACATCAAGCAGGAATACTCAGCAGGTTGAAAATCACACATATTCTTCATCCCCAGTAGTAGTCCGGGATTTATTTTTTGATCAAAGATGTTATGCAAATCTATTGATACATTTCAATGACATCTCACATTCATACATCATGTGTCATAGCATATGCATACTGTAATACGGTGGGAGAACTGACTTGGTTGTTTTGCATTTTACCGCAATTATTATGGATAGCAAGAGTCGCCATCGACTTTTATTTTATCCAATAAAGGAAAGGGTGAAAAGAATAGGAAAGACCTTTTGAGATATTTTCTTGAGTTCGGGGGGTAGGTTATGAAAAGGGAAGGTGTTAGCACCCTTTTCATCCGTAGTTATCTACAGGCTCTTAGTTGCTTGATCACTTTGAAAATGCTTTGTTTGAAATTTGTTTTTGATTGGTGTAAGTTTGAAAATATTTTGAAAACGCCTTTGTTTCCGCAAACTTTTTAATGATTCTCGTCTCTATAAGAATGTATAAAAAGTGTTGGTTTTGAAAATAGTTCAAAGAGATATTTATTTTGAAGATGTTTCGAAAATGTGAGTGTGGAGATGGTTTGAGTTTATGAGAAAGTAACTACGAGCTTCCTACCTACTCAAAAGGTCTTTTTTCTTTTCCTCCTCCTTTAGATATTGCTACCTCACCATTGATTGATAAGAAGCCCTATCTTTGGATATGAAGGGACGGGTGTGGGTCGTCATATAGTCATGGAAGGCAACTTATGAGACGCTTTAGCAATTTTCATATGGACTAAGATCATTTTACCGAAGGCAACATCAAAGGGTCATCGAGGGACTACGATCTTTTTATCGATGGTCTTTGCTAAAAACGTCCCATATTCGAGGGACATGACTATTTATTCGTAGGCAACAAGCGGGATTACCCTAAAGGTGCACGTGTGTGAATTGTGTTTCGATTGTATGCATTTTTGTATTTGAGATTAGGGTTTTCTAACGGTTGATTTTATCTTACATACACACCCTAATTACTAACAATTATATTAAAGCGGTAAATTGCGAAAATTAAAATCCTAAGCTATTATATCACTTGGGGGATGGGGGTACAATTTACAAATGGGGATGAAGCATAGGCCTAATTAAATTATTACAACTATATTGAATAAAATAAATAGCACTAAAAATATAAAAGGAAAATAGTGTACAAAGAAAGTAAAACAAACTTTATGTATTGACACATAGCTGCATGCATCGACACATGTCATTTCCTATTTCTGAAAAATCCAAATCAACTCAGTATGATTTGATGCATAGTGGGACGTGTCGACTCATTCCACTTCCTGTTTCTGAAAAATCCCAAATTAACTCAGTATGAGTCGATGCATAATGAGATGTGTCGACTCATTTCTTGTTTGTGTCGATACATTCGTGTTTTGTGTCGACTCATGCACCTTTTGTCTTTCTGTTTTGGGTTTGGATAGCAGTATGTATCGACACATAAGGCCTTGTATCGACTCATAATCTATTGTCACTAAAATGAGTCGACTCATGTGAGTATGTGTCAACGCATGCTGCAGTTTTTTACCTTAAACATTATTCTATTGTATGTACAGGTCAGTTCTCAACATAGTATTGACAAAAATGAAAAACAAGTAAATGCTTAGCTTCAAAGGGCAATGATGACTACATTTATCTTCAACAATGAATCGTTAATGATGTTTGAAATGAATAGCTCAAATTTAAGAAGACCCATCTTGAGACTGTAATTTTTTTTGAATTTGAACCTTCTTCAAGATGCTATGGTGGCTTCAGTGAACCTCCGGGATACTGCTCTAGTCCTTCCTTTGTATTGGAAGCTGCTGGACCACTCTCTAACTCAGTCAAGTTATACAATATTATCTTTTGTTTATGTTCAAAAAGTGATGATAATGGCACTACAGAAACTGTTCTTGTGTTTGAACAATCTATGTGTGATATGAAGTGTTTGGATGGCTGGTTTATGGGAGAGCTTGCAAGGTGGAACAGTGGTTTGAGGCTTTTTCTATTTTGTGAATGAAGATAAAACTGAAGATAAGCATAAGTTACAAGAAAAGTTATGTTAGATTTTTGTTCAAAACTCTCTATTCTCTCTCTCTAAAAACCCACCCTTTGTGTGTTGTGTGATAAGTGCAAATTATAGTTATTTTTGTATATACTTTTTGTTGCACTTATCGACTTTTTGTTGTTAATATTGTTGAATAAACCCGACTTTTATGTAAATACATTTAGTTTGTATTTATTTATGTTTTTGTGTACATAGGGTACCGTTTTATGTTTTTCCATTCATTTTGTAGGTATTGATGCGTATTTGGAGCATGAGCAATAAAGTGTTAAAGACACAGCTACAAACGCACGATTTTGAGCAACTCGTCAATGAATAAGGCTCAAAATTAAAGAATAAAAATAATCAATTTGGTTTATATTTTGTCATTTTTAGAAAGATCACTGAATAAGCTTTCCAACGCTTCGAACTGGGTGCGAATCAGAGTTACGGTTCAAAAGTTATGGTCGAAATAGTGCAGAATGTTGTGCTGATTTTTCAACCTTCTGTCATCCGTCGTCGGGCGACCCTTAGTGAGCTGTAGCGTGGGGAAGACGCTTCTTTGGTCGTCGGAAGATGCTTTTTGGTCGTCAGGCGATGCTGGACAGTCAGAAATGCGTATTTAGGTGTAAAAACACATTTTTTGGGTATGGTTTTGGGTACTTTTGATCCCAACTCCATTACCCTTCATTTTTGGATAGGATTAGCTTAGAAAACAACATTGAAGCTTGTATACGGATGATCCGGGATGGATTTCTCATCAATCGGCACTGATAAAATGGTAGATTTGTGGTTCATTTCTCTTCCTCTTTGTGTATTCTTTATGTGTTGAGTTTGTACATGTATTTACTCTAAACTTATGTATATTTTTCGCCCATGGTGTTATATTAAACTTGATTTATAAATATTTGTCGATTGTTGTCTTGCATTTTTGCTCTGTGCTATGGATTTAAGTTTTTATAGACATATATTGCTTAGATTTTTATCTAGGATGATTATTTGTTAGTTTCTGAACTCTAGAGATAGATTTAGAGTTGACATCTACTTGGGTATCAGAGCTTAATGCCTCTGTGTGGTTGTGTTGTGCTGAGAGATTGTCAGTGTGATTACATAGTTGTCTTCTGTGTTGTTGAGGAGGTAGAGAGATCATTTCCTTGGTGATACAGTTGGTCTCTCAATTTGGGTTAGAAATGACTTAGGTTGTGAGTGATACGTAGGGACATTGATGAGTATTGTTAGGTTGAATGTAACTGGTCGATATATTTAAGTTTGTGATGAGTAGATTATATGTAGGCTTGATAAGTTCTTCCTTAGTTTTTACTTTTGTTTACATTTATTTTCTTTTGATAACATTTTCTTTACAAGCTCATTTATCCCCAAACTCATTAACGAGATATTTGTCGAACGATAATTCAATAATCAATCTTTGTGGACATGATAAATTCTCGGATAAATATTTCTAAAATTTTTGTTGCTTGCCGCTACACCGCTCTAACAAAATGGCGCAGTTTCTAGAGATTGGCTCTTTGTCTTCACATTGCGATAATTATTTTGTTTTTGAGTTTTGTAATTAATGCATATGTTGTATAGAAATTGTACATTAACTTGTATATGATATTTGTACATATATGTGTTTTCACGTATTGTTGTAAATTGTCTCGTTTTTGTAACATTTGTTATGTGATTGTTAGGAAACTTTCTTTAGGTTTGCACGGTGTGACAATACCATGGCATGATGAGAGGAGGTTACTAGCTCGCACAATAAAGGCTTTGAGCTTACAACGTAAAACAAGCATGTTTGTCTGTATTTGATTATGGGTGTGGTGATTTGTGTTTTAACAAGTTGAAACAAGGAAATGTTCTGAATTTCAAATCTTCACTTTTTAACTTGTTAATTCATTTTCACCCGGTTTTTATATCGTTATTTGTATTTATTTTGTTATGTCAATTTGTGTTTTCAGAAAGCTTGTTGTGTTTAGCTTGAGAAGTTTTGTTTGTTGTATATATTGTAAGTTTTGTATATTGAAATTTTATAGGAGTATTATTTTTCTAATTCTTTTGTTGTTGTTTGCACTCAAGTTTTGGTCTGATAACTTGTAAAATATTGAGGTGATTTGTCAAGTTTGATCGTTTTGACTTGCGAATGCGTGTTAATGATTTTGTTAAAGTTTTGTACACGTTCGAGGTATGTATTTATCGCTTTCTATACTTTAGCATATTCATGATACTTAGACTTTTTACAATTTTTATGTCATTCATTCTTTTGTATACTTGTTCATTTGAGAATCACTTTAGTTCCTATCCTTTTTATGAGGTAGCTTTCCATTGTTCACATATGCTGGAGACCACAATTCTTGTTTTAACTGGATTTTATTATGCTTAATCTTTTGTTTGTGTTGATTATATGAAATATTGAACATGATCAAGGCATTTTTTGTTTCATTTTGAGCACAACTAACTAGCCAAATAGTCAATTCACCTTGTGAGTGTGTGATTATTAGTAACCCCTTTGAGCTTTTTGTCGATATTCATGTTGTATTTGCTAAATGCTTATCCATGAGTGTTTAGTTTCCTTTTTTGCATGGATGTTGATTCGTTGTTTTCTTGAACCCTCAACCATTGTTTTGGTTTGAATTTTTACCTTACCTTAGAAAGTAGGGAGTATTCACATAATCATACGGTTGAATTCAAGTTGGGGAGAAAATAATTGTGTATTTATTGGTTGATTGCTATGAGGTTGAATAGAAAAAGAAAAGAAAAGAAAAGAAAATGTGAAAAAGAAGTGATAGAAAAAGAAAGGAAAACAATATAAAAGTTTTGAAAAAGAAAAACAAAAAATGAGTATGGAATAATATTGTGTTAATAAGTGATGTGTGTTGGTGTGAAACTTGTGATGAAGAAGAAGTTTGATTAAAATTCTATTGTTTTAAACTTTGTGGAAGTAATTACTCTCTTAGGTTTAGGAATGTTTTTGTTTAGATTATCTTTAGGACTTATCACTTGTTTGTTAACCAAGCCACATTAAAATCTTGAAAGCCCTTGAGATTATTTCTTTTATATTTTCAATGTAAATCTTTGGATGAATGCATAATTTAGTCTATTGTTTGCAAGAATTTTGGATGAGTGAAAATACCCCATTTTTGTGTGTTTTTAATTTATCGATGATTGTGTTTGCTAGGTGTAATTCATTTTTGAACTAGTATTATTTTAGAATGTTTGGTATTTTTTTGTATTTGGCATTTGTTTCATGTTTATGTTATAGTTGTAGTTTAGTGGTAAGTGTTTACTTTGTGTGTACTATTTTTCATTTGAACCATTGCATTTATTTTCTGTTTTCAAAACCTGTTGATTCGTGATTATTTGATTTATCATTATTTTTTCTTAAGGTTATTAGACCTTGTTTGAGGATAAACAATAGTTCAAGTTGGGGAGAGTTTGATAAGTGCAAATTATAGCTATTTTTATATATACTTTTTGTTGCACTTATCGACTTTTTGTTGTTAATATCGTTGGATAAACCCAAATTTTGTGTAAATACATTTAGTTTGTGTTTTTGTGTACATAGGGTACCGTTTTATGTTTTTCCATTCATTTTGTAGGTATTGATGCGTATTTGGAGCATGAGCAATAGAGTGTCGAAGACACGGCTTCAAACGCGCGATTTTGAGTAACTCGTCAATGAATAAGGCTCAAAATCAAAGAATAAAAAATCATAAATTTGGTTTATATTTTGTCATTTTTAGAAATATCATTGAATAAGCTTTCCAACGCTTTGAACCGGGCGCGAATCAGAGTTACGGTTCAAAAGTTATGGCCGAAACAGTATAGAATGTTGTGCTGATTTTTCAACCTTCTGTCATCCGTCGTCGGGCGAAAATTTTGGTCGCCGAGCGAAACTTTTGGTCTCTGGGAGATGATAGGTGAGCTGTAGCGTGGGAAAATGCTGATTTGATCATCGGGTGACGCTTTTTGGTCGCTGGGTGATGCTGGACAGTTAGAAATGCGTATTTAGGTGTAAAAACACATTTTTTGGGTATGGTTTTGAGTTTTTTTTTATCCCAACTCCATCATTTTTGGATAGGATTAACTTAGAAAACAACATTGAAGCTTGCATACGGATGATCTGGGATGGATTTCTCATCAATCAGCACTGACAAACCGGTAGATCTGTGGTTCATTTCTCTTCCTCTTTGTGTATTCTTTATGTGTTGAGTTTGTACATGTATTTACTCTGAACTTATGTATATTTGTTGCCAATGGCATTATATTAAACTTGCTTTATAAATATTTGTCTATTGTTGTCCTGGATTTTTGCTCTATGCTAGGGAATTAAGTTGTTATATACATATACTGCTTTAGATTCTTATCTAGGATGATTATCTGTTAGTTTCTGAACTCTAGAGATAGATTTAGAGCTAACATCTACTTGGGTATCAGAGCTTAATGCCTCTGAGTGGTTGTGATGAGCTGAGAGATTGTCAGTGTGATTACATAGTTGTCTTCTGTGTTATTGAGGAGGTAGAGAGATCATTTCCTTGGTGACACAGTCGGTCTCTGAATTTGGGTTAGAAATTACTTAGGTTGTGAGTGATACGTAGGGACAATGATGAGTATTGTTAGGTTGAATGTAACCGGTCAATAGATTTAAGTTTGTGATGAGTAGATTATATGTAGGCTTGATAAGTTCTTTCTTATTTTTTACTTTTGTTTATATTTATTTTATGTTGATAAGATTTTATTTACAAACCCATTTATCCCCAAATTCATTAATGAGAGATTTGTCGAACAGTAATTCAATAACCAATCTTTGTGGACACGATAAATTCCGGGATAAATATTTCCAAAAAAATTGTTGCTTGTCGCTACACCGCTTCAACATTTTGAAAATAGTTTATTTGTAGATGAAGTTAACTGAAGTTTGGGAGGGAAATAAATGAATTTTTGAATTTTTTGGGTATGATGTTTCATATCCTTTTTAGGAGCAGCTCTTATATGCTAATTTGGTGCAAACATGGGACTGATATGATGCATATTTTCAGGGCAGCATTGCAGGTTTTGGAGCAAACTGTGACAACATAGCAGGGTTGTTTTTGTGGATTTAGTCAAAGGGAAAAGTTCAAACAATACAAGGCTTTAGGATTTGTAACTTAAGAAATTCTAACTTAAAAAGTGAAGTCTTGTAATAACTTGAATTATTTGTAACATCTTGAATTATTTTGAATTATAGTGAAGAAAGTTGTCATGAGGTAATGAAATTAATCTTTATACAGAAAATACTTAGAAATTTTTTCCAAGTCTTGCCAAGTTTGATTTTTGACCTCCTTGATTTTTGATGTTCAAATTTCATATTTTGAATGCCTTGATGAAATGTGATTTTCGAAACTCAAATTTGACCAAAAAGTCAAAGTTTGACTTTTCAGTGTACAATTGACTTTTTCATCAGTTGACCAGATTTCATCTATCAATCCACTGATCTCGGGAGGTGAATTGAAATATGCGACTAGGTCGAAATGATGCACTTAAATCCTTGAGATCATATTCCAAACCAATAAGTCATACTAGGTCAAAAGTCAAAGATTGGTCACTCTCAATCAAAACCCTAATTTGGAGTCTGAGTGCTTCGGAGATGATTTTGTCTGATCAATTCCTTGAGAACCCTTGATCATTGGAGATCCTTTATGAGGAATGTCTTGAGAAAAAAGGGAGGGAAAATTTTTGGATACAACACATACGAAACGCGTTAGCATATTCACATTTGTTTCGAGAGCATCATTATGCAATGTATTACATACATCGTGACGTTACGTAAAACTAACTTTGTCTTTCTAGGTTAAGTTCGCAAACCGAAAAATATTATCCGTAATTTTCTAATAGGTCATAGAGTAATTCCTAAAACAGGACGCGTCGACTATCTACATGATCATACAACTCCCCTCAGAGACTAAATCTGACAAGTAGATACTTAAGCACTTTCCCCATAGAGTCATTCTGAAAAATATCTCTTCTAGATGAAGTCGGGCGTAGACATCTTCTAGTACGTCATTTAGAGGAAATCAAGCGTAGATCTCCTTCTAATACTCTTTTTGGAAAAATTCATTCATAGACTCTTTCCGGTACCTCTTCTAGTCGAAGTCGGGCGTAGACGCTCCAACTCCCGCTTCAGACGCTCCATGGAGTGAATGTGCCAGAATTTCATTTTCATCACAGGTTTCGTGGCGGAGAAGATAACGTAACCATCTCTGATAAAAATCATGGGCAATGTCATGACGCAAATAACAGAGTAAAAAATAACAAAATAGTGCGAGAAAGTGTGAGAAATGACGGAGAAACAGACAAATTATTTATAAAAACAGCATTTGCCCTAGGAGCCAAGTGAGATGGCGCCTCCTCTCACTTTTAAAGTGCATGCGCCATCTCACTTGGCTAAAAGTGAGAGGAGGCGCCAAGTGAGATGGCGCCTAGGGCAAAACCCTAGGTGGATGCGCCAAGTGAGATGGCTCCTCCTTTGGAGAATCATCCGAAACATGATTATTTGCGTAATTTTTTCTGAAACGTGGTTATTTGTGAAATTTTTTTTTTAATACTTGATTATTGCAAAAAAAAAAAAAAAAAAAAAAAATTCACAAAGAGACTAAGTGTAATTAGTAAACGGGTGATTGAGCAGGGAATGCTTTTTGTCGTTGTCACTTCACATCAAAAGTGGCCTTCAATTAATTAATTGACCAGAAAAATAACTACTTGAAACAAATTAAATTAGCAACCATTTTATTCCTACTGTTATTGTTAAAATATTAATTACTCTTTAATTGTAAGATATGAAAAAAAAGTTAATACAATATTAGTAATGTTCTTCCTTCTCCAATTCCAAACATCCACACACAGTTCTAACCTCACATCACATTCACACCAAGTTCAACCCCAATCTCATAATCTCGCGTCGAAACCACGACCAGCAGTAGCGCGTGAAACAAAAGCACCCGGTGAATGGTGATATCCACCTTCCAAACGCAATAATCCGAAAACGAAATCGGAGAATCAAAAAGCGCGATGAGCGACCAATCGCGGTTGCAAAACGTGCGTTCTACAGCACAGCTTCTCAGAGAAGCAACCTCGTCTTTCTCCTCAAATCTCTTCACATTCCTCTTCCTTTCTCTCTTAATCTTCTCCTTTCGAACCATCGTCGAAAACGGTACCTCGCGTTTCATCGCTTTCGTTGACCGCGATCCCGCCGTTAAGGCTCTTCTTTCCCGAATTGACCTTGCCGGTAACGTTAATCATCATCACCGTCAACGGGAGCATGACCATCAGTATCAACCTTCTCCCGCCGCACTCCGTCGTCGTCGGCCGTTTTTGCATCTCACTCGTGTTGGAACCCTAGACGATGATTTTTTCTCCGGGGATGATGATGACGGTCGGACTTTGTTCGGATCGAATTCTAAAGCTCCGGTTAACGGTAGCGTTGTTGCTTTTGGACCGTTTGCTGTTGATTCTGGATTCTCGGATCTCGTTGCTGATAATGGTGTTAGGGTTTTGGAAGTTGTTCGTTCGGGAATCACGTTCCGGGCGGATGATTCTTTAATTGACGTTGAAAAAGAGGATGCGGATGATGATGTTGATGATCAGGATGAGAAAGAGGAAAAAAGTGACAAGAGTGATTTGGGGAATGGGAAACAAGAAATGGTGACAACTGTTGATTTGCAATTGTTTGTGAAGGGATTGGAGATAAATCATCGTGATACCGCCGCGTTCTTTGCTTTGTTGGGTTTGTTATCAGTGGCTTATGGGTGGGTGATTATGGTTTTTCTTGTGACATATTCCTGTGTGTTAGGTGTTGTTATTGTTTCAGTTGTTAATGATCTTTTAGGAAGGTTTAGTTCTGCTACTGGGGTGGTTTGGGATGGTTTCAGATTAGGGCTCAAGAGAATTTCTGCGGTTGTTCTGATAAGGTGGGCAGTGAGAGATGCAGTGACTCAGCTTGTGGGGATTTGGTATTTTGCTGAAATCGAGGATCAGTTTTCGTTTTTCAAGCTATTTGTTAGGTTGAAATTGATGCCTTTTTCGGTTATGTCGCCTTGGGTTAAGGGTTTTGAGAAGGAGATTTCTGGGTTTTTGTTCACTTGGTTTCTTATGGATACGTTTGTTACTTTTATATTCTCTGTGGATTTCTGGGTTGCTTTGGAGGATTTTAGAAGGGGTAGTAAAGAGATTGTGAAAGAAGGTTGTTATTTGTTGTCTTCCATGTTGTTTCATGCTATTCAGATTAAATGCTTAGAAGCTGTGCTTTGTGGATCGCTTGTGAGGTGGGGTTTGTCTCGAATTTGTGGGAGAGTCGTAGCCAAGATGTTTCAGTCTACCATGGAGGTTTACTTCATGGTTACTTGGCTTGTGTTCTACTTTGTGGCTAAGTCTAGGGATGCCAATCAACAGGGTAGGAGGTTTGGGCAGAGGGAAATCGAAGGCTTAATTGATGGGCACAGATGATACTTAGCTGTGCTTGCATTAACAGTTTTATCGTGCGGGTTTTTGATTGCGAATGCACAAGCAGCTGCAATGTTTCACAGGTTTATGTCACCTACTAATGCATGCAGTCGCTGTTGGCCATCGCCACCATTATGTAGTTTTGTCATGCCATTAGACGTGTTGAATGTAGTTTGCCTGCAGGCCAAAATGCTTCTTGTGTATATTCTAAATGAGGATACTTCATATGTATATTATTCGTGGAATTATTTAATTAGCTCACAAAAAGTGTTGGTGAATGGTGATGATAGTTTGTAGTTCCAAATTACATGGTTTGAGAAATGAAGAATGTTGATGATTTTTCTCCATGCAACATGGAGTTATATGTTGTGATTATAAAAGTAAACCTACAGCATTTTTGTTTATTTGGTGCTGTATTCTATTTTGTAAGTACAATTAGGGGCATGAATTCGACATCATCTACAAGAACAAGGAAATGCACATGAATCTGCAAGAGCTGGCAAAATTTGTGAGTTATGCATTTATTTTTCTCCTGTTATGAAGTCTCCATGATGTTGATTAAGATTAAATTAACTTATCTCTGTTTTGCATGATTGCCAGAATCTTTTGCCGATAGGTTTTTATGTTTGCTGTGTGTATAGGTATATCTTGCATAAATTTCATAAAATAAGTTTTGCAACATGTAGTTACTTTGGCAGAGTTTGAATAAATGGTAAAAATTCAAGTCAATAACAAAAATAGGGGGTATATATCTAAGCGGAACATTCCGAATATTGAAGTTAATTGTTGAAAAAAATTTGTGTATGGTTCTGTTTTGGTAAATGGCTGGCCGTGGTAAATTATTTGACAACTGCCATAGACAATTGGTGAAGGGATATATGCCATAGGCTGCAATGGCGAGTTTTCATGTTGGATTTTTGGTCTTTCACCAGATTATGCCACCTGCCATTGACAATACTGGTTTAGTTCTACAAAACTGATGTTTAGTAATCAGAATCAAATTTTGTTGTTCTCTGTTTTGTGGCTGACATGCTTTTGTTTTGTTATTTCAATGGTTTTTCGATTTTCAACATGTTTCCCTTTAACTCTAGCTTTGGTAATGAAAAGGGCTCATCTGAACCCATCAGGGATATAAAGAGTGCAAATGAATCATGAGTGAGAGTGCAAATGAATCATGAGTGCAGTTTAATGAATGGCAGTGTTCCTGTAACAATTAAAACAAGGGACGGTTTCCCTAAGGCAGCATGTTGATGGTTATGGGCTATCCTGTAAAACTAAAATCTTTGAAGGGTCCCATTCTTTTCCCATTGCTTATAACAATCCCATTGATATCGATTTAGATAATGTTGGATGTGTACATTAAAATTAAAAGCAAACATCATCATTAGGATTTTCTGGTTTTTTTATAGTTTCATTTAATAGGTTCTCTGTGAACCAGGTAATATGACCATATATTAATGCAAAAGTAGATGTTACAGTATGTAGCAAAAGAGACATACAGTCATACAATTCTGGTTTCCTTACAAATAGCAATAATGAATTGTATGAACTTGACAGTTACCAGCCTTAACAAGGATCAATGCCAAACAGAAACTACGTGGTTCTTTAGCCATATGCCTAATTTATTTATTTATTTTAGAGATGGAGGAAGATATTTATGCTGAGTGGTAGTTTCCCAACAGCACCTATCATATGTCTAGCTAATACTGTCCCTCTATTAAATGGGCGACAGCATATACCTGTATTACTCTTCAGCATATACCTGTATTAGTCTTGTCTATTAAAGTTACAACTGCATTTTGATTTTCATTCTTGTCAAATATAACATTTCTACTTCTTACAAACCAGGCAAACGACTAAAGTAAAATCCGGTCGAATCTCTATGACATGGTACTTCTTATTAACCAGATTGCAGGGCTTGCTAGTTTGTGAGTATTGTGGATTGCAAATACTCCTCCATTTTTATAATTTTACTGGTTGTATTTATGGTATTCTTTATCTTCAGACGGATGCTCTATTTTTTGGTTCTTTTCACCAAACCCATATGCTGCAGATTACGTATTTCCTTCAATAAGCATTTAGGTGTGAAAATCAAATAAACTTTCCAACCTCCTTTGTATTTTCCATTAAACACGCATAATCAACTTCTGACATGCAATGTGCAGGAAATTAGTGTGAATCATGCATTTTGCATTTGTAACATTTAGTTTATACGTAAATGGTTTGTTTGGTTTAATAGAGAGTAGGGAAGAGATCTTAATGAAAAGTAGGGAAAATGAGAGATTTTAAAAAATTATAAAACTAAAAGAAAATATTAATAGAGATGTAAAGTTACATTTTTACAAAAAAGAACGTTCATGTTAAGAAAACCTAAACAACAATCATCTTAGAGGTTAAATAAATCAGGCATTGCTCATAAATCATCAAAAATAGTCTCACGTTCACACTCCATACAAGATCATGGTTTGAACCTGCTGCCTACTATCATGAACTGAATTCCTACTACTGTAATTGCCCATGATAATAATTCACGTCAAGGCTTGTGGGGTTCAATAAAAATAAAATTATCATTTATGCTTCAATCCCACATAAAATGGCAGCTAGTAGTAATTAATGGAGTAACCCATAAAGTCGGCCATGATACATCATCATCACAACCAATCTCAAACAACTTGAAGCGTGTTTTCAATCTCATGCTCACAATGCTTGCGCCAACATTACACGAAATACGTCATCAATTTTAAAAAGATTTTTTACTAAGATTTTTTTCCCACAAACTAATAACAGAATAGTTCACAAATAGTCAAAAATTTGGTAAAAATACAAATATAAATTTGTGGTGGTCGAAACAACAAGAGCTAATTGTTGGTGAAAAGGGTTGAAGATAAAGATAAAATGAAAGAAGAGAGAAAGAAATGACGGTTGTTACAATAATTTGTTGAAGAAGAAATTGTATATTAAAATCTCTTATTAAAATTATAGTTATAAAGTTGTTTATATATCCAAAATAAACGGTCACGTAGGCTCTAACAAAAGTAAATTTAATAGCTAAGTTAACATAACAAACCAGGACTCCAGAAGCTAAACATTCTTCTGGAATACAATCTCAGAAGCTTCTACTGCTTTTGAGTAACACAACTTCTGAGTAGGACTGACTTTGGTCCGATCCGCTCCAGGTATTTGCTCTCCCGAGAATCGGACCAGAACCCTAATCGGGTAAATCGAGACCGGACCAAAACAATATTGGTTATTTTTTTGGACCAAAACCGGTCTGGTACCTTCGGGTAAATCGAGATCGAACCGAATTTGAATTATTTGCGTAATGATAACCGAGATGGTTCGATGATTTTCGGTCGGATAACCAGACCACCCGAAATACAAGAAAAAAAAATGAAATTTCAGATTTTATAACATGAAATTGATACTTAATTTCAAATTGATTCCAAATTGTCTGAAGACTAAATAATAATATTGTGCATAATTTTGATACTCAATTTACATTATATCGTCATTGGACATTATAGAAATTTTACAACACCATAACAACATTGTATCAAATAAATTATTAAAACATAAGTTATGAAACTTATGTTTTCAAAAATATACAAAATATCATTACATTATATTAATGATGCCTTAGAACAATCTCATCATTGACATTTCAAATACATATCTTCAAGTTGCAGCGACAGAAGAAGCGACACCTGGGTCTTTACCAAAATGATATGTCAAAAGTTCATCTTGTGGTTCCTTAAGCTACATATAGAAAATGCATTAGTGAGATAGAATAATAACCAATATACATATTAAATTAAAAAAGCTATGAAAGAATTTACTTACAATTGAAGCAATGCAACCCTTCTTAATCTCATACTTCTCCTTCACCCAATCACCTCCACAAAGCACCATTTCAATTGTCTTAGTTTTTATAGATGATCTTTTCAGATCAATAACCCTTTTCACAGCATTAAAAGTTGCTTCTGAAGCAACAATAGTAACTGGAATAGTTAGGATATCTTTTTTCCAATTTACTAAGAACATGATACTTGGCTTCATTCCCCATCCACCATGTTATCACATCAAATTTAACTTTAGGGGGAACTTTCAAGAGAGGCTCCTCAAAATATAATTCAAGATCAGATTTTGAATTATTATTACCAACAACAGTTTCTAAAAACCTCTAAAAATTCCTTCTTCCCAACCCATAAGTAGATCCTAATTCTGGACTTTCAGATACACCACCAGCAGGGGTAATCTCATCACTGGTTCCATATGTATCTTGATACAATTGGAAGAGGGAACTTAAGTTGTTTGACAACTCATGTTCATAGATAGTTGTTTGAGAAGGATTTGGATACAAGAAGGGGTATATCCATTTGATGAAGATCATCTTATACCTATTTGATCAAGTAGAGTATCAGATGATAATACTGGCCTCACAATAATTCACAAGGCAACATATAATGGCCTCAAAATTAATTTTCATCATAGACAATATACAAGGAGGTGACAGAATATGCCTCAGACACAAGTAAATTCACAAGCAGGTAACAAAATAGGTCTCGGATAATTGATGTCAAATGAAGCAGATGAAATAGTATTCATCATAGGCACTATTAAATCACAACTAACTAGTCAACTTAATTGAATCAATAGGCACTATTAAGTCACAACTCACAATGCATAATAGGCCTCAGATAATAATGAAGCATATCATACAAAATATATCATAGGCCTTAAATAATCATTAATATCATACAAAATTTATCATAGGCCTCAGATAACAATGAAAAAGATTAAACATAATTCATCATAGGCCTTAGATAATCATTAATATCATACATAATTCATCATAAGCATCAGATAATAATGAAACAGATCAAACATAATCATCATAGGCCTCAGATAATCATTCATATCATACATAATTCATCATAAGCATAAAGCATCAGATAACAATGAAACAGATCAAACAAAACCATCATAGGCCTCAGATCAAATAATCATTCGTACCTTGGATCAAGGACCGTACCAATAGAAATCAATGTATTAGACTCTGACCAATACTTATCATATTTCAATTTCATTTCATTATCAAGTGACTGAAGCTGAGGATTATTTGAGATACTTGAAGGTTTATCAAGTACAACTTTCACCCTGTAAAGCTTAACCAAAACAGATTAACAGTAGGGTAAGAGGTGCCACTTATAATTGATGTCAAGTCAGCAAAAACTTCCAAAAACTTGCAAATATCATGAACATCTTCCCAATCATTTTCCTCAAAAAAACTGAGAAATGCACCAATTTTATCAGCATATCTAGGCCACACATCTCTGCAATGGTATGCAGTGGACAACATCAACCAAGTTGAGTTCCATCTTGTCTTGGTATCCAACACTTGCATTTTGCCTTCAAGTTGCAACTCATCAACAAACCTTTTAAATGCTTTGCATCTAGTTTCAGAATTTAGCAAGTATTTGACATCATTTCTTATCTTATCAACAATCACCTTAATCATATCAAGACCATCTTGCACCAACAAACTTAAGATGCGTGCACAACACCTTACATGAAACATTTACCATCTAAGGGTAAATTTCTCCTACCAGAATAATCCTTCTTCAATCTAGAAATGCAATTATCATTGGCACTAGCATTATATACAGAAATTGAAGTTACCTTATCCCTTATTTCCCAATCATCCATCACCTTAATCAACTCCCTACACAAAACCTCCCCAGAATATGATGGTGGCACATTCTGAAAAGATAAAACTCTTTTATGAAGCTTCCATTTTGAATCAATGAAATCACCAGTCACAATCATATAACCTATCCTCTGTTCACCAGACCACCACAAGTCAGTGGTAAGATTGACCTTGTTAATCAAACCCATAAACCTTTTTATACCATGGATAAATCTCCCTAAGTAACTCATTAAAAATAACACCCTCCATAACACAAAAAGGAAATTCATGACCTAGAATCATATGTACTGCAAGTTCTCTAACCCTAGCATGATTATATGTCCAGGTTTCCAAACTTGGAGTACTATCACCTATGTTTAACTTAGATTGTGCAACCTCTTTGTCATTATTACCTTTTAACATTAATTTTCTCTGAATACAAGCAGCTAAATGTTTCTTACCAATAAATGTACTTTTCCACTTCATATCACATGTGTAAAGCTTACCACACCATCTGCACTTCCACTTCTTAATGCCACCAGGTCCTTCAACAAGCACCATTTCAGTATGAACAACATATTTTTTTGGGTGAGGAGTTTTACCAAAGGTATTTCTCTAACTCTGAGAACTTTTATCTTGGTCAATTGGAGGGGTTGACTCATCAATATTGGTAGTATTTTCAGTGGGGGTATTTTGAGTGGTAGTAGTATCAATGGGGGTATTTTCAGTAGTGGTATCCGTTGGAACTGGAAGCTCGATATCAATCATCTCACCAATCTCTAAGTAACCTCCATCTGTTAATCCTCTTCCCCAATATCAACAAGCAACATATTAATATCAAGTAGATCATCCATGGTTGGAGGAATCAATGAGGAATCTTGAAAAGACATGGAACAAAGCATAATCAATCAAACAATAAATCAAACAAAACACAACAATACAAGCCCTCAGATTTTATTGAGAACAGAAGACAAACAAATATTCAAAACCCTAACTGAACCTTTATTATGACCAAAACTCAGCAACACAAAACCCTAAACCTTTATCCTAAACCTTTATTATTATTAATCAAACGTTAAAACACAAACTCAGGTCAAAATTGTAACATACAAAGATATTAGGTCAACGTTAAAACATAAATGTTTTATTTAAAACACAAACCTTAACTAAAACTTTAAAACATTTTAGGTCAACAAAAATTTGGACAACACTGAAACATTGTATTGGTAATAAACGATTCATCAAATGTTTCAAATCAAACATGCATACTTAGTAAAGATAAAGAATACTATAAGAAAAGTAACAAATAGAAAAATTTGAATACATTACAAGTTTATGGAAGCCTCTTAAACATATATGCTCAATAAGAACTCAACAACACTCACGAAGAAGAAGAACACGTACACTACACTTAAGCCTTTTGGTTGAACGTCATCATCAGACAGAGAGGGGGGGGGGGGAGGAGGTCGTCGGAGGAAGCAATGAGAGATACATAGGGAGCGTAACTGAAGGAGTGGGAAAAAATGAAGAAATGTTATGAAAACAAATTTTACATTATGTATTTCGGTTACTCATTGGATAAATGGTCCGGATCTTCATTCGAGAAACGAATAAAAATATTATCCATGACCGGTCCATGTCTATTATCGGTCGGTCAAATGAGTCCAATAAAAAACCCTGCTTCTGAGTAATAGCCTCAGAAGCTTCTTGTTTCAACAATAATTTTTGGATATGAATTACTTCTAACACCATCAATTAATTCATATTCAGCTAACTAAATTATACAACACCAATTTCATCCCTCAAATGGATAAAGTGTTCAGTTTTTATATCCTTCGTTAGAACATCTGCAAGTTGCTTTTAGGTGCTACAGTGTGCACCTTCTAATACTCCATTCAGAAATGCATATTTCACCTTGAAAACCCATCTGACGTTGATGGCTTTCTTCTCCTTTTAAAGCTCAGTCAACTCCCAAGTTTTGTTTCTTTCTATAGCCTCAAATACTTCTTCTTCCATGGCCTTCAACAATACTTTCTTCTTGAGAGCTTCTCCAGTACTAACTGGTTCAAATATACTAACATGGCACACTGAACGACTTCTCCCTTGGAATCTACTTCAATGTCTTGCAACATGTCAAACTCTACAAATCTTCTTTGTATTTGTCTGATTCTTTATGGCCTATGAACTTGTTCATAATCTCCTTATGATTCTAGAACAATATCTGACAACCTCCAAAAGTTGTATCACCTTCAGAATCTCCACCTTAAGAAGTTCCACCTTCAGAAACATGACCACCAATAGAGTCTGGACTACCTTTATAAGATTATTCTTCAAAAGATCCATCTTCAGAGTCATGATTATCACCATATTCTTGATCATCATCAGAATCTGGATCAGAATCAGATTCACCATTAGAATCAGACTCTCCTTCGTAGTCTTCTTCTTCTTCTTCTTCAGAGTCACCTTCAGACTCTGACTCGTCTTCAGAACTTTAAGGTTCTGACTCATCTTCAGAATCTTCACCATATTCTGACTCATCTTCAGAATCATCTTTATCTTCTGACTCTGACTCAACTTCAGAACCTTTAGGTTCTGATTCATCTTCAGAAATAGAATCTCCTTCATATTCTGACTCATCTTCTAATTCTCCTTCAGACTCAGAATCACCTTCGAATTCTGACTTATCTTCAACTTCAGAGTCATCTTCTGATTCTGACTCATATTCTCCCTCCCCTTAAAAATCATAAAACGACAATCGCACAGGTTCCATATCAGATTCACAAGCCTTCAATAACACATGTTCATCATCAGAATCTCTTCTGACTATTTGTGTTTCTTCTTTGTTTGACCAACAATCTTTAGCAAAGTGGCCAAACCTTTTACAACAGTGACACTGAACCATTCTCTTATCATACTTCTCGTTTCCCTTATGATGTTTCTTCTCATCAGAGTAGAAGACTTCTGACTTCCGAGACCTACCATGTCTTTTCTGCTTCTTGTAACACCCTAATTCTACCTGGCAATTATATAAATAAATCAGAGTTATAAAATCATTCATGCAAACGAATCGGGATGCCAAAAATTCATCATTAAAAACTCATTGCATTCATCGTGGATATATAACACTTTAAAACATTGGATGAACCATCATCATAACAACTTTAATTAAATAATTCAACATCTACGCATCGGAATTCTTAATAACATCTTTATCATCATTACAACAACTTTGAAACAATACAATTGAATAATAATCAACTTAAATTTCAATGACGGAATTAATCAACAATCAAAAGCAACAAGCGTTCATCCCCCCGAGTGTTACATATCAGAGCAATGACACCAACTCGAACTATTGAAGGTATACATCCTTCACTCTAGATTACCTGCACGTTACCAACAGAAGGGTAACATTCAAACAGAAGGGGTGAGATATCTAACAATATAATAAAGCGTATGATAATTAATATATTAAATTAGATCACATAACATCACCACTTCTCGTCTCGTAATCAACAATAATCACAACAATAATACACATTCACAACATCAATACACACTTCTTTATGCAATCATATAATGCGACTCAATAACATGCAAATGTATGTGGTACCATTGGAGCAGAACTCCCATCTCAAAAATTTCCAATTAATAGAGGCATCAACAAGGCATAAGCCTTCATCTCAATATTCGCCAATACAAGCCATCTCAACGAGCATAAGCTCCATCTCAAAATGCAATGTATGCGACACAATCATGAATGTAATAACAACACCATAATTGACAACATCTCAATACAACATCATCGTCGGCCAAAAGCCTACATCTTAAAAGCATCTCAACATCTTTTCATAAACATCATTTATCATCATAAATCATCAAACATCATTTATACATCATAATTCATCAAAACAAACTCATTAACATCATCTCATCAATAACTCAGCCGTACAGTAATACGACAGTAACTCATTAATTTCACAATGTTGGCCATAAGCCTATACAAGATATTTCCTATAATTCGTTACTCAACTAAGGCTTATTTCTAAATCACCAAATATTTACATACTACTATTCTATAATATTACATCATTATTATCATTAATCATACTGTTACAAACCAGACCGTACTCTATAAACGTTTCATCCTCATCATTCTCCACAAAAACCAACATAACGATTCCCGCGGGAACTAATCTGATCTCTAACTTGGATACTAGGATTATACTTCCTATTATTCATTTTAATCCTTAAGAATGAAGTTCATTGCGTTAGCCATTCAACGCTTCGAACGGTACCTCAAACGGAGTCCGAAAACTCAAGTTACAGCCTTTTCTAAACGATTCTGCCAAAACCAGACAACATGGATCAATGCATAACGTCAGATCGACGCGTACTGCACTGAACTCGCAACATGAGTCGACGCATCCTCTCTTGTATCGACTCATACTGAGTCTAACACATAGCATGTATCGATCATGCTCCTACGTATCGACTCATACTGAGTCTAAAAGTCCTCATGTATCGATGCAAGACTCCTTCGTCTCGACTCATCCTGAGTCTAAAGACCTGCTTGTATCGACACATACCATTTGGGGTCGATGCATACTGCTCTGTCATGCATAATTTCTGCGTTTTTCTGTGTTTTTACTACGGGTTCCATACTTTAAGCCCTAAAAACCTAATCTAATCATAGATAATCATCACTTACAATTATCCTATAATTCTACATCAATCAAACAGCATCGAGACATCATTATTCGTCTAAAATTCATCAAATTTTCATCATACAATATCATATACTTTTAATTCATGAACAAGACAACAATCACCTATAACCCCACATACCAATTATCATGAACCCAATTATAGAGTCAGAACCCCACTCTTACCTTGGATTGAAGGTCGCTCTATAACTTCCGGTTGAATTCCCGTTCTGCCGTTTTTCCTCTTTTTCCAGCAGCTTCACGTTCTTCTTTCCAACCCTTATTCTTCTACTGCTTCTTCTTTTCTATTCTTTCTAACAATAATAAAATAACCTATTATTCTATTTATGCCTTAATGGGCTTTACACTATTACACCCCCTTATTACTTCTATTCCTTTAAAACAAGCCCACATCAAATAATATTATACTTCTAATATTATTTCACCACTTAATAAAATAATTTAAATCCAATTAATCACAACACAACTTCACAAAATATTCCAAAAATAATTTAATTAAATAATTAATTAAATTAAGAGCGTTACACTTCTGGTCCTTCTTGACAAAAGAAGCTTTAAGATCCTGCTCAACCTCCCTCTCAAAAGTTCTTTCATCCAGATGCAACTATTGCGTCTCTAGACTACTTTGCAACTCTTCTATTCTCATGGTGTCCAGATCTTTAGAATGTTCAATTGCTACAATAATGTAATCAAATTGAGTGGTAAGAGTCCTCAATATCTTCTCAATGATTACTTGTTCAGAAAGAGTTTCTCCACAGGATTTCATCTCATTAGTGATCAGAATCACTCTGGAGATGTACTCAGATACCTTCACGTTGTCCTTCATGTTGAGATTCTCATACTGCTTTCGTAGAGACCGAAGCTTCACCTTCTTCACTGATACATCATCACCGTAACACCTAACCAGTGTGTCCCACACAACCTTCACCGTCATCAAATCAACGATTTTTTCAAACACGTTCACATCCACACACTAATGGATATAAAACAATGCTTTCTAATCTTTCTTTCTTGTATCTCTCTGTGCAGTCCTCTGTTTCTCCGTCGCATCTACTGCAACCGAAACATAACCATCTTTGACAAGATCAAAAACATCTTGAGTGCCAAATAACACACACGTATGAATCATCTAGCAATTCCAGTTCTTGCCATCAAATACTGGAAGTTTGGTGCTCATACTACCGTTTGTGTTCATCTTCAACCTTGTGCAAGTCACTCAGACCTCACCAAACACAATGTTTCCTAATCACGCATAATCAGAAAATGTGATTCTGTTACAATTTCGTTCAAGATTCAACACGAATTTAAGAAACAAAATCAATCACACATCGCCTCACCGTTTCACTCGTGTTTCCCGTGTTTCCCCGTGGGTCCGAACCAGAACTCTAGATACTAATTGTTGGTGCAAAAGGGTTGAAGATGAATATAAAATGGAAGAAGAGAGAGAAAGAAATGACTACTACCACAACAACTTGTATTAATTGAAAATAAACTGCCACGTAGGCCATAACAAAAATAAACTTAATAGCTAAGTTAACAAAACAAAGTAGGACTCCAGAAGCTAAACATGCTTTTGAAACACAACTTCAGAAACTTCTACTACTTCTGAGTAACAATGCTTCTGAGTAATAACCTCAAAAACTTCTGATTTCAACAATAATTTCTGAATATGAATCATTTCTAATATTAATTTCCAAACCTCTTCAGATACTTAAAAAAGTATTGGAACATTTGTAGCCCTCAAAAATCAAAACTATTGAACTCTATACTACTATATATATCTTTTTAATTTTGTTGATTAGTGAACCGGTACATTGTTTAAAAAAATTCATTAAACTATTATTAGTCCATTTTTATTTTGACTATTTTTTAAATGATTTTTTATAATTTTACATAATTTTGTATTAACAAAATTATAAATTTTTTTTATAAAAATAAAAATTTGATTTGAATAATTATTTTTAAAATTTTATTTTAAGTAAAAAATGTTAAAGTTACAAAAAAAAAAAACTCATGAAATAGGTGAAAATAAATGAAGTGACATGCTGTAATTGGATGAATTCTTTTAATAACCACCCATCCATGTATTGTAATAAATCCGTTATTGCTACATAACCAACCCAATATGTATAGAAATATTAATAAATGACCATGATGATTCTTGCAATTCATTATGCACTCACATCGCAAGAAATAGCACTGCTCATATACTATACTCCTATAGCACTACGAAGAAAACATTTTTATTTTTATTTTTTAGTACTGTGTATATTTTAAATCATCACGCACTTGCCTTAAAAAAGTGAGTAGTGAAATTTAAAAATCTAAAAATTAACACCATACAAACTTACATATCAACTCTTAATAATTTTGTTTTGTGTTTTAACAAGTGCTATTGTAAGAATAATATGTTTTAATTTGTCTATGCCATCATACCACAATCTCTATCACCAATTCATAATCTCTTATTCTTTTCTTTCAGTGTGCTCCTCCTTTTCACTATCTTCCATCATCGTTTGCGCTAAATGAGTAAACTTTAACATCCACCATAAATAGGATGACAAATGGATGAACCATGAAAGGTGGTGGAAATACCTTATGGGTACTAAAAGCCAATTGAATAAGTGAATATGCATTTATGTTTCTACCAAATACTACCAACTCATATTGATAAATTCTTGGTGGAGAAATCCAAATATATAAATAAGATACCACTGCCCTAGTATATTAAATCGATTAATCTAATTTTATCGTATCAGTTCTAATATTAAGTGATTTTAATATTTTATATTAAAAAAAATATAATTAATATTATCAAAACTATAAAATAGTTTAGAATTTAAAATAATATTTTCTAACAAAATTTTAAATTTATAATTTAAGACTGAGAAAGTAATATTTATAGGCTTACTTAGATAAATAAATTATTTAAATTTCAAATAAATAACAATATTTTTATGAAATCACAAACATACTTAATTTAGCTAAATATTGTTATATTTAATGTTTGTAATTTCCATTTTTATTTGTATTTTGTTACCGAAAAATTAAAAAAAACATTTTCAAAATTTAGTTGACTGAAAACATCAATAAATATAAAATTACATAAACACAATTTACCAAAATAATAATAAAAAAGATAAATGGAAAATTAAAATAACAATAGAAAAAAAGTTCTCTTACCTTAAAAAACCCTATTCCATTTACTTAAACTACCAATTCTGCATTTTTCTATTACAAAAGCAAATAAAAAAAAATAGAACACAAACCTCATGTTCCTGAATTTATTGATACAAATTAACATAAACATAGTTGTTAGAACACTCAACATACCTAATGAAACATATAATAATAACAAATAACATAAGCATAGTTGTTAGAACTTTAACTCTATTAACTAAATATTCAAATCAAATGCTAATTGATTTCTCATGTAAAACACAAACAAACACCCTTTCATGATGTGGAGAATTAACAAAACTAAGAATACTAAGGAAAAAATGTTCATTACAAGGAATACAAAGTTTAGAATCAGCAATGAAATCATATTCTTCTCGAGCTTGATCCAACAAAGCTTTAAAAAGTGGATGATTAAGCAATACAACCTTGATGACAAATCTCTTATAATTCTCTCCTACATAAACAACCAAGTGACCCTTTGGAACATCCTTTGGAATAGAAGAGGATAATCTAAACCAATAGTTACAAGGTGTTGTCAATAATTCATTCCTCATTTTCTTCCACTTGTTTACACATCCTCTTAGAAACTTGCACTTCATTGTACTTTAAGAGAGAGAGAAAAAGAAAGAGAGAGAAATTGAGAACAAGTACATGGAGTACTTTGAAAAATATAAAAGGTTTATATAATTGAGGTACGGGTTTGTACCAAATTTAGAACATTTAATGGTTGACATGGTTCTTTGCTTTTTGCAATAAAATATAATATCATGAGAATTTGTTTTTACACTTAATGCATTTCTTTAAGATCTCTGGTGAAAATTTTAAAATATCTTTAGAATTTGGAAGTGTATCTCTGAACGGATCACTAACGTGAAATATTCAATTTATTTTAAATATACATATACGAAGTCACCATATTTAATAAAACAGATGATTTCGCATGTGCATCTTCGAATTTATCTTGTAATTTATGTCTTCGGAGATACACGTTCGAAGTCATTATGTTGTTTTCAAAACAACAAACATAATACTCTTTATCCATTTCTACCCCAACAAAACTTCTCATTTCCACTCCAAACCCTTATTTTCTACACTTGAAAACACTAACTCATTTGTACTCATCTCCACGTTTCAACTCTTTTCAAGTCATTCCAAGTCACCAAAGCTCCAAGTTTGTGTAAGTTTTCTCCATTTTCATTTGATTACTATGTAATGCTATAATAGTTTATTATGTTAGTTAGAATCAATGACATTGCGTATATTGTTATTAGAATAGTTAAATTTAGGTGTTTAGGTGACAAAAAATTATATTTAGGCAAGAAGAAGTCGTTTGTTGAAAATGGGTTCGTAGGTGGTTTCGGAAGTGCACGTCTGAAACCCCCCAAGACTAGTTTCAGATGTGCACATCTGATTTCTTGCCTGAGTTGTTTTTTTTAAATGAAAAATTTAAATTAATTTTTCAGGATTATGACGGACAACCAGGACGAAGATGATTGTTTGAGACAAGGGAGGCCAAGCCAGACTGCCTCTGCTCTGAGAGAGAGAGAGAGAGAGAGAGAGAGAGAGAGAGAGAGAGAGAGAGAGAGAGAGAGAGAGAGAGAGAGAGAGAGAGAGAGAGAGAGAGAGAGAGAGAGAGAGAGAGAGAGAGAGAGAGAGAGAGAGAGAGAGTTGCGCATCAGGTTATCAGGCCTCGAGGACGGGGTCAGATACAATGGGAAGAATTGTCTAGAGGTTCTTCTTCTGCTCCGAGGATTCAGACTATGTTGGATAAGTTGAATCTGATTGACAAGAAAAGACTTGCGATTGTCTATCATAGTCAGATGTATCAGACACGTAAGATCAAGGCATTCAACAAGAAAATCAAGCATCAGGTATATCAGGCTGGTGACTTGGTAATCAAGCGCATTATTCTACCGCAAGGTGATCCCAGGGGAAAATAGACTCCCACCTACGAAGGGCCATTTGTTGTCAAGAAAGTATTTTTAGGCGGAGCCATGATACTAACCACCATGGACGGTGAAGATTTCCCGCACCCTGTTGTGATACGGTGGGAGAACTGACTTGAGGTTTTGCGTTTTGTATTCGCACTTGTTCGGTTTAGCAAGAGTCGCCACCGACTTTTTATTTTATCCTAAAGGAAAGGTTAAAAAGCACAGGAAAAACATTTTGAGATGTTTCGTGGGTTCGGGGGGTAGATTATGAAAAGGGAAGGTATTAGCATCCTTTTCATCCATGGTTATCCATGGGCTCTTAGTTACTTGGTTTTAGATCACTTGCCTTTGATTTTCAATTGCTTTGAAATGGTGTGTGTGTGTGTGTGTGTGTATGCTTGAAAATGTTTTTGAAGAAGACGCCTTTGTTTCGGCAACCATTGTAATGACTCGTGTTTGAGTATATACGAAGGTGTGTATCTTTTCGAAAAGATGTTTCAAATGTTTTTTGAAAGTTTATTTTGAAAGTGTTTGTGGAGTGTGGTTTTGAAAAGTAAGCAAGTGTTTTTTGCAAGTTTGATCAAGTAACTAAGAGTTGTCTACCCCTATTGTACTCAAAGGTTTTTCTCATGTCTTAACCCTTTTTAACAATTTTGTTCCACCATTGTATTTGGTGGACAATCTTGCGTTAGAATGTTTAACGGGACAGGCGCGGGTCATCGTATGGACCATGAATGCAATGATGCCAAGTGTCTTTGGCAATTTTGCTTGAAGGGACTATGATCATTTTGATAGGCAACTTTCGAAAGCGTCATCGAGGGACTATGATCATTTGAATTATTTTGTTTTTCCAAAGAAACTCAACGTGCAAGCATGGCCCATTTTGGAAGGCAACAAGCGGGATTACCCTAGGGGTGCAAGTGTGATTGTGTATTGATTTCATGTATTTGTCTTGTATTAGGTTATCTAGCGTTTGATTTTATGTACATACAAACCCTAGGTCTAACCATGGTATATTTGAAAGCGGTAAATTGCGGGAATTTAAAGTCTACGCTATTACAAAATAGTATCTGGGAGTGGGGGTACAAATTTACAAATGGGATGAGACTTAAATGGGATATTGTCCAAATAATTACAACCAAATCGAATTGCAATCTCAAACGCAATATGTATCAATGTATAGGATAAAGGCAATGTAAAATGTATCAATGTTTTTTGGAATAAAACAAATGTATATGTGTAGAGCAAAGTAAATGTATCGACGTATTTGTGTATTGTAAATGTGTAAGTGTACTTAATTTATTTACAAGTTGAGATGCGAACTTAATGAAAAATTAAGTGTTTTGTTTATTTAATGTTATCATTTTGTATTTTTGTTTAATATGTACAAACACAATATTTTAAGAAAAGAAAATGCTCAAATTCTATATATTGATGTCTTATATTAAAGAAAAGTATTTCTTATGTATTTACCCATTAATGTATTTTAATTAATCTTTTTATGTACAAAGTTTTAACTAAAAAAAAAAAGAAATGTTTTTTAAGAAAAAATTAATGTTTTGGTGTATTTTAAATAATGTATTATATACAAAATTTAATTATGTTATATATAAAAAGGTATTGCAAAAATTATAATTAGTATAGGTTATAAAAAGCATAGGATGGTAAAAAGAATAATGGTTTTTAGTTAAAAAAAACAAGAATGGGCTTTAGAGGAGTTATACTGGCCCAAATAAAGATTGATCAGAACATAAAAAAAAAAGGGGGGGTATGCGTTTGGAAAAAGGAAAATGGGCTTAGGCGTTTTGAAGGGCAATGCCCATTGTTTTGACACGAATGTTTTAGGGTTGTCAAAGTTTGTTTTCATTCTGGAACGCGCTAGGGTTTGTGAGACAGAGGCGTCGTTCACTTCTTTCTCCATCTTCGTCTTCTCACGCCAGCTTCTGAGTCAAGCTTCTGAACACTCCTCCGCCTAAGGCCAACTGAGTGCCAACATCCATCCTTCCTCTTCCCTCCATGGTTGCTCAGCGGCGTTTGCAAGGTTTGATCTCTGTTTCTATCACGTTAGGGTTTTCACTAATTCCTCTTTTGCATGCTTAGTTCGAGTTCTGATTTTGTTTCTGATTTTATGTGGTTATTATTGTTTGTTATTGAGGTTGTGGAAAGGAAAGAAAAGAAGAGAAATGCTACCTTGACCCTTGGGGACGGAGGAGAAGGAGGCGGATTTGGGAGGCGCTCAGGATGGCTGGACGAAGGCTTGATGATGCGCGAGCTTTGGAAGTTTCCCTAGTTTGTGTCTTTACCTTCTTTAGGGTTTGATGATGATACTTGAAAACCTAGCTTCTTTATCTTCTTCTCTTTCTGTTGCCTCTGAGTATTGGCTGAGCTGTGAATATTGAGATATTAGTATGATTCTGAATATGTTGCTTTGATTTCTTTTCCTCTTCTCTCTTTTGGCTTGCTGAGTATGCTTGAGTTGCCTTTCCCTCCTCTTCTCTTTGCCTCATTTCTGTTGCCTTCTGAATTGCCCTGAATGTTTGATATATTTGGTTGCCTTCGATATTTTGTTGAATGTTGCTCCTGAGTTGTTGAGTTGCCTTGATGATTTTTTTGGTTTTGGACGAGTGGTTGATTTGCTCAGTGATGAACCATTGATGTTCTGAGAGCGGCCTGTTGGTTAGGCTTAGTGTGCTTGACAGTTTGTATGGTTTGAGGTAAGGTTTTGGTGATTTTGGCGTGGGCTTGAAGCTTGATGGTTCAAGTCTGCCTGAAGCAAATTAAATGCAGGTTTTTAGGCTTTTACAGGCTTGACAGTTTGATGTTCTGTTTGTTTTGGTATATCAGTTTGACAGGTTGGGTTAAAAATGGTTTTAGGCTTATGGTCTTTAGAGGCAAAGGCTTATGCAGGTTTGGCTTTTGGTGTTTTGAAGCAAAGGCTTATGCAGGTTCTTTATGTTTGATAGTTTGTTTAGGCTTTTGGAATGAAACTGAGTTGCAGGTTAGCAGGTTATGGTGTTTTGAACTGGTTTGTTTGCAGCAGGCAAGGCTTATGCTGTTTACAGGTTGATCTTGAGCAGTTCAGGCAGGTTAAGGCTTGACAAGTTAAGCTTGAACAAGTTTAGGCTTTTGCAGATCTAGGCTTTTGAATGCAGGTTTACTTGTGAAGGTTTTGAATGGTTTTTGTATGTTTTTTCATATGAACTGAGTTTTCAGTTTTTTATGAGGCAGGGTGGAGGCAGCTCCTTTTTTTACAGTTTTTGTGGTCCTCTCCCTCTTATATACTGTGTTATTAACAATTTTTGTTTTTTTTTTTATATTTCTTCAAGCCTAAGCCTGTAAGCCTATTTTCTTTTCTTTCTTCTCTCTCTCTCTAGTACAGTTTTAAGCATTATTATATTGCTTATGTACTATTTTCTGAAAAAGCAATGGCCTTGAACATGATGACTTGATATGTTGCTTGCAGTGCATGTTTACTCTGCATACTTTATCTCTTCTTCCAGATTTTATGCTTCTTTGACAGCCCTTTTTGATAGCCTTTTGTACTTTGATATCTTGATATCTTTTTGGACAGCTTTGATAGTTTCATTCAGTTTTCCCTTTTGACTTGGTTTAGGCCATTCAGTTTGGTTGGAAACTATGCAGTTGGTTGACAATTTGAACTTTGTGCAAAATCATACTTTGTGCATTCATGTCTTTTTCTTTTGCAAGCATTTTTCATCCCTCTTTGTGAACCGGGATAAATCTCGTGATTTGCAGAGAGGGCGAACTGATTCCGGCCAGTTGCTTTTAATGATGAATCTTATTTTTATCTGTCTGCTTTTAATTATTTATCTGCTTTGACTTTTCTTTCTTTTCTTTGTTTTGCAGATAAAATCAAATGAGCAGAGGGAGAATTTGGATAGAAGATGAAGACTTAGAAATTAGGATGAAATTTTATTTCAATTGTAATCATTGTGACTATTATTATTATGAATACTTTGTAAATAAATACTGTATTCAAATAACAATTGTAACAAATAATTAAAGATGAATAAAATCTAATCTTGATCAGTTAATTCTTTTTCTTCTTTTCAAATGTTTATTTAATTGTTTATAACCCTTAAATTATAATAAAATGGAAATAAATCCCAATTATTCCAATCTTAGAATAAATAAACAATTGATAAACACTGTGGTCTTCACATCAATCAATAATAATCCCGGCGCTTCAAATATCCAATGCACAGTTAATCAAAACAATATCCAGATATTTATCTTTTTACTGATCAAATCAAGCACTGTAGATTCTTAATTTAAGTACCTCAGCTTTTATCTCATCTCAAATCAAATACCTTAGCCTTTACTGATTAAATAAAACACTGCAAATTTCTTGATTCAAATGCCTCAATCCAAATCTCAGGGTAAACCGAAAAGAACTGTAAAATTAATTCTTTCTGAGAAAGCGCGCACAAAACCCTGATTCTTGATTAAATGTCAAAGAAGCGCTCGCCTGATTAAAACCTGAGCCAAACTCAAACAAAACCCTAGCAATTTGCTTGAACTGTTCCAGAGCCATGAAAACCCTAATTTTGTCTGACTGACGAGAAAAGTCTGTTTGACCGATCCTTGAACCAGTCTGAAAAAATCAGGAAGAGTCCGAAGCTGTGATTTCTTGTGGAAAAATACGAGGGCAAATTTTGGGGTACAACACATGTGAATGCAGACACAGTCAAAAGATACTACGCATGAAAACGACCCGCTAGGTTGACTGGCCTAGGAAAAATAAGGGCATCCTGGCGAACTAAAAGGGTTCGAGAAAAAATTAGGGATATATATAAAAGATTATACACTCGGCAAGTCGAAAACCTGAAAAGGTGGCTTGGGCAAGAAAGGGTATCCCGGTGGACTGAAAGCGTACGACTATGTCCTGTTGGATCACTTACCTCAAGCTTTATTACCAAAGTCAAATGTTCAAATGGTGCAAATCGAATCAATCAACTTCTTCTGGCAGTAAGGGATGAGATGTTCGAAGGCATAAGAGCAATAGCAGAGTTGGAACCCAACGAGGTCATTTCAACATATCTATATATTTTGCTTTCACTTTGTACTCTTTCATTTCACGACGACTTCCTCTTACTAGGATTTCCGTCTCTTTGTACAAAATCATCTGTTTATGGGCAAATTATCAATAAAAATATACCTTAAAGTTTAAAATTTTTGTTTTTCTATTTTGCTTGCAAAAACTTCCAATGACTAAAATTGAATAAACATATGCATATGAACATGATTAACTGTTAAGAAATATATGCGTAAGAACAGGAATACGATTTTAGGAGTTGGGAGGACGTTCAAGCTGTCCATAAATCCCCACAAAGTCACTTCTATGAGATTATCTCCACAAAGTAATCTTCACAAGTTCATCTCCAATAAGGATACATTTCTCGTGTTTTCTCCAACCTATGGAATTCCAATCAGTACAGTTCATGGAAATTCTCTTCCCCAGTTGAGTTTGAAAATTGTAAAGCCAATTTCCCCAAGAGAGTTTGTTTCCTCAGCAAAATACTTCTCCGTCAACAGAGTTTATTTCCCCAATAGACTACAACCTCCTCAGTTTGAGTCTATTCCTCAAATTGCTACGAATCACCGGTAAATTTCCTCTCCTCAGTGAAGCCATCGTTATCCCTGGAGAGTTGCTACAGAACCTGGAACCGGACAAGATATCGATCAACTTTATCCTCCCTAGACGAATTGGAAGGTTATCCATCTCTTTTATCCCCAGTCAGGATAAATAAGAAATTAAATTCCCCGATAAAGCAATGACTAACCAATGTTCCTAAAACTCTTCTCCCTAAAGCAGAAGTCAACATTCCTTAGCGAAGTTTCCTCAAACAAAAGACAAGAATCCTCAGCGGAAGCATTCTAGACAAGATTGGAGATACACATACTCTTCATCCCCATCAATAGTCATGGATTTATTTTTCCAGACAAAAATACTGCACGGGCTTACAAATACACTTCACAATATTCCACATTCATACGTCATAGCATATGCATACGAAACACATGTAGCACGATCTCATTTATTTTGAGAACATCATTATGAAATGCATTTCATACATCATGACATTGCATACAACTAACTCTTTACCTTTTCAGGAAAGATCAATAAACAGACAAATATTCTCAAAACAGATTGTAGATTAATTAACAAGACGAAGCGACTATCTACATGATAAATACTTCCTTCAAACATCTTTTGTCTCAAATTAAATCGACCAAAGATTTATTATGATACTTCTTCTAGTAGACATTTTCTGGCTCAGATTAAATCGACCAAAGATTTATTCTGATACTTCTTCCAGTAGACACTTTTCTGGCTCAAATTAAATCGACCAAAGATTTAATCTGATGCTTCTCCCAGTAGACCTTTTCTGGCTCAAATTAAATCGACCAAAGATTCATTCTGATACTTCTTCCGGTTAAAAACAGATGCAGACATTTTCTGACTCAGATTAAATCGACAAAAGATTTATTCTGATACTTCTTCCAGTAGACACTTTCTTGGCTCAGATTAAATCGACCAAATATTTATTCTGATACTTCTTCCAGTAGACACTTTCCCGGCTCAGATTAAATCGACCAAAGATTTAATCTGATACTTCTCCTAATAGACATTTTCTGGCTCAGATTAAATTGACCAAAGATTTATTGATACTTCTTCCGATTAAAAACGGACGCAAACATTTTCTGGCTCTGATTAAATCGACCAAAGATTTATTCTGATACTTATTCTAGTAGACACTTTCCTGGCTCAGATTAAATTGACCAAATATTTATTCTGATACTTCTTCCAGTAGACATTTTCCTGGCTCAAATTAAATTGACCAAAGACTTAATCTGATATTTCTCCCAGTAGATATTTTCTGGCTCAGATTAAATCGACCAAAGATTTATTCTGATACTTCTCCCAGTTAAAGTCAAGCATAGACTTAGTCTAATTTTTCTATCAACAGTCTCTTTGGATGTCATCTATAAGCCCATCTCCGGCATCTCTTCATTACTTCTCCAAATGGCATCTTTAAGCCCATTCCCGACATAATCAAACAACAACATTACTTCATGCACAAGTGAGTGCAAATTTATGGGCACTTATGTGTTCAATCATCTTCCACCATTAAATCACGAATGGAGGGCATGCCAATCTAACTCTTCAGGTTTAAGAATATTGAATATGGGCAGCTGTTGTACCCCAAAATTTTCCCTCCCTTTTTCTCAAGACATTTCTCACAAAAATTCTCAAATGCTCAAAGATTCTCAAGAAATGATTAGACAAGTTCACCTCCTAAGCACTGGGTCCACAATTATAGTTTTGTGTTTCTCAAGGAAAATTGGATTTCTAATGCCTCAAGTGACTTTCGTGGTTCATCATAAGTCTCCAAGAATTCTTATACCAAGTTTCAAGTCTTGCATCACAAATTTGATCATGTAATTGCTCAGATGACTGAAAATTAACTTGTTGTATCCCAAAATTTTCCCTCTCATTTATCAAATATTTTCTCACAAGATCTCCTTTGGTTCAAGACTGCACAAGAGTTGATCAACTCAAGACACCTCCTTAAGCACTGATGACTGAAATTAGGGTTTGAGATTGCACAAGGATAATTGAACTTTTAATGCATCATATAACTTTCATGGATCATTATAGACCCCCAATATTTCTCATGTCAAGTTTCAAGTCTTGGATCACAATTTTGCCCAGTCAATTGAACAGTTGACCTAAAAATCTGCTGTATTGGGGAAAAAGTCAACTGTGGCCAATTTACAGTCAAACTTCATAATTTTTGATCCATATCAATATTATGAACTCATATGTATCATTTTATCAAGTTTGGACCATAATTCCTCAATAAATTTATTCAGATCATCAAAAGGGCAAAATGGTCAAAATTAGGGTTTTGATTGAGAAAAGGCAATTTCTGATTTTTGACCTAGCAAATAGTTAATTGGTTTGAGAAATGATCTCAAGAGTTAAATTTTATCATTTTGACCTAATGGCATGACTCAAAACATCCTTCAAGATCAATTGATTGATAGTTGATTTTCAGTCCACTGATCAAAAGTCAACTGTACATTGAAAAGTCAAACTTTGACTTTTTGGAAAAAATCAAGTGTCAAAGATCAAAATTCATAAAAACATGTAAAAATATGAAACTTTTTCATCAAGAAATCAAAAAGTCAAGATTTCATTTTGAAAAGTCAAAGTTTCCAAACTTAGAAATTTTTCTAAGTGTTGAAAACTTCATATTTTTTCACAACTTTGAGCCAATTTTCACCATGATACAAGATGATTCAAAAGAAACTTTCAACATGAAAGTTTTAGATCTCCATGAGATATAAAACATTTCTTTACACAACTTCTCCTAGAAATTCTTGGATCTCAAGTTAATAATCCATGAAGTCATGGTCATGAAACTAAACACTTAGTGAAAATTTTGCCCTAGTTTAGGCAGGATTTTGACCTAACTTCATGGCATTTTTTCATATAGTTCCAAGGGTAATTTTCAAAAGTGATTCAAATAGGGGTATTACAAGCTTTCTAAAATGTCCAATAACTCCTTGATATCATGTTTGAGCAAGGAGAATCAAAGGCATGAAGTTTGCATTTTATTCTTGAATTATAAGTCATTTTCATGATGAACAAAAATGGAATTTCAATATTAGGCTGCATAATATTACTTTGAAGGTCTTCTAACTTGTGTATTTATCCATCATTAATTAATTACATAAACTTTTGAGCTATAATCCAAGTGGTTTAAGCTTTACCCAATTCACATTGCCATTTTGGGAAGAAAGTGAAGAATACCATTCTTGAAAAGCAAGCTTTATGCACAAAGTCAATTATTGAGCCTATAACTTGTTCCCTCTGATCACACTCCATCTACAAAGTCAGAAGAAAGTGTGTTTAAAGCATAACCACTCCATCTTAGCAAGTACACAAGACTTTGAAACTTAGATTTCTCAAAAAATCACATATTATACTTAAACTTGTGATTTTGAATTCTGATTAACAACAAACTTCCAAACTTGTTGATTATAAATAGAAGCACTATTTGTGAGCTAGAACAAGAGCTTAAGCACACTGAAACACTCCCAAACTCTCTCAAATCAGAAATTTCCCAAAAACTCCATTGTTGCACAGTTTCTGACCTTGGACTTGTAACTCAGATTTCCCTCGTGCGTTCTTTGGCCTTTTAGTTCCTAAAGCTTCCTTAAATCAAATACAACTCATCCCTGTCCCTGTTACACGACTGTAACTCCATTTCCATCATCCTCCATAACCAAAAACCGAGCTTTGCACAATGACTTCTCCAAGCCATTTCAGCCACTCTCAACTCAAGCTAACCATTGCATTAGCTTCCTGGGAACTTGAGGAAGCTAACCTGATCATTGCAGCACCTTGAATCAAGCTCATTTGCAGTTCATGATTTCCAGTTTTGAGGTATTTTTCTTGAACTTCTATCTCATTACTTAGGAATTGTTAGGCTTGTATTTGTGAAGATAAAATGTAGACATCATTGTCCTGAAACTGTACATATCCATAGATTTCATTTATATTGATTGAGCTTAGAGAATTTTAGGTTTGAATCTCTGAAAATATTTAGGTCAGAATTTGGTAATTTTAGAAATTCTTATTCTTCTTTGATTTATAGCTCATGATATTTATATGGTAGGATTCGTATGGAAAAATGGAGCAACTTTCATGTTTGCATATTTTATTTTCGTTGAGAAATGAGCAAGTTACAGGAGCTATGGCTGGAGGTTTAAGATGAAGTTCATTTCTGGAACTTGTTTTGTGTTATGTATTTATTGTTTCAGTTATATCAATAGATGTATAGCCACCCCAGTGGTAAGGCAGCGCGCTGGTAACCAAGAAGGTGTGGGTTCAACCCCCAGCGCGCTGTCTTTTGTTCTTTTTTTCCACATTTTTACACTTTCTTTGGTTTTTGCAGCGCCTGGGCCCCAAATATTGGGCCTTCATGTTTTTTTTTCTAAATTGCTGACCCCTGTCTCATTTCAGCACCCCCTGGCCCATTTTCTTTTTTTCTTCTTTATTATTATTATTATTATTAATATTATTTTTATTATTACTAATAAAAATCCAAAAATATTTATATTTCATTATTTATATTTATTTAGTTTATTTTTTTTTCTTCATAAAAACAAAAGAATAAAAAACATTTTATTGAATAAATTAATTTCCATTTTTTTAAAATACTTAGATAATTAGTCTTAATTATTATATATTATTTTCTTATAAATTAAAATTAATTTAGAACTTAGGACTTTTATTTAATTAATTTTATTTATTAATTTAATCAAATTCACAAAAAAAACCTAAAATTTTTGTTCTCTTTAAATTAATTTATTTTGCTAACTTAATCTTAATTTTCTTATTTTTAGTTAATTATTTTATTTTAGTTAACTAAGTCAAAAAACCTTTTTTTCACGAAAACCAAACAAAAATCACATTTCTTTTTACATTTACATTCTTTCATTTTTATTTATACATTTATTCAAATTCAATATGATTGTAATAGATAATTAGGGTTTTAATTTCTTGCAATTCCTCATTTGTAATTTATACACCTCCTCCCCTAAATGATGTAATAGCGTAGTATTTTTATTTTCCGCAATTTAAATGCTTTATATACAAATGCTAGTAATTAGGGTTTGTATGAGAAGATAAAATCAATGCTTAGAAAACCTTAATTCAAAGACAAAATAATGCATGTAAATCAATACACTTGCACACTTACACCCTTAGGGTAAACCCACTTTGTTGCCTTACAAAAATGGCCATATTATACATGTGAGGTATCTTAGCAAAAACAAGCAAAGTACAAGATCATAGTCCCTCGATGACGCTATCGAAGTTGCCTTTCAAAAATGATCTTAGTCCCTTAAAGGAAATGCTAAGATATCTTACAACATTTCTAATCATGGCTATACGATGACCCTTGCCCGTCCCTTTTACATCCAAAGATAAGGTTTCTTACCAAATCAATGGTAAGATAACAATGTCAAAGGAAAGAGGAAATAAACATCAAAGACTTTTGAATAGGTAGATTGTTACTAGTTGCTTGCTCATTTTCAAAACCAAAAACATCTTTTCTATTTTTAAAACGAACACTAACACTTTCAAAACATCTTTCAAACTTGAAAACATTTTCAAAGGATCAACACTTTGTATACATTCTTACGAACGAGAATTATTACAAAGTTTTCCTAAACGATGACACCTTTTCAAAATACTTTCAAAAACTACATAAAGCACATTTCCAAAACAAAAGAAAGTGATCTAGAAAGAAACTAAGAGCCCATGGAAAACCATGGATGAAAAGGATGCTAATACCTTCCCTTTTCATAATCTACCCCCCGAACTCAAGAAAATATCTCAAAGGTATTTCCTGTTCTTTTCATCCTTTCCTTTTGGATAAAAGAAAAGTCGGTGGAGACTCTTGCTAACCGCAACATTTGCGATCAAACGCAAAACAATCAAGTCATTTCTCCCACCGCGTTACAGAACTGGCAACTCTGCTGGGGAAAATTTTAAAAGTGGGGTTACCTTAGGGCTAAATCACATTTATTTGCTTTCATTGTTTGACTTGTATGCTTTACATTTTTTGGTTCTTTATTTGGGTTTAAATCCTCTACCCGCATTTGGGATACCTTATAGGTAAGTAGAAATACATTGTGGATACTGTGCGGGGTATACCGACATGGTCTAAGAAATAGCTACATTAGTGTGACATATTTGTGGGTACCGGTAGCCTTGAGTAGTCAAGGAGAATACGGGGCCGCCGAGTGATGTCATGAAGCACTAACTAACTTCTAGAACCTTTACTTGACCAACGTGGCCATTAGGACGTAGTGAGATGACCGGATTTGGTACAGTCCGAAGTTGGTAGATACTCGATACTACACTCATTGAGGTTTGGTTTTTTGGGATATTTCGGTCGCCATTAAAGAGGCTTACGCTAAAATAATGCATGAGAAAACAAACCAGTGATATTGAGCTCCCTTAGAACTCGGTTACTATTGCTAGGACAGGTTTGAGCCAACTAAACTTCAAGAGGGTACTTACCTATGAGACTCCATGCAAGCCTAAACCTAAGGACTTGTTTTATTTTGTTTGTATATATCTACTTGTACATAACATCGTAAACATCATAACATCATACTCATACTCACTAACCATTTCAAGGATTTTAGGATTTATCTCTGTTCTGTTTTGTAGGACATGGATTCTATTCGTAGGAAAATCATTCAAGTCAATCTTGTAAGGATCCCTCCTCAACTTAAAGAGTTAGCATCAAGGGTTCCAATAAATTCTCCATTTACCGAAATACATGGTCGCCTCCTAAACTTGGTTACCTCCAACACTGACGAGGACATGTTGAAGGTGCTCTTCCAATTCTTTGATCCTCTACACAATTGCTTCACATTTCCCAATTATCAACTTGTGCCAACTTTGGAAGAATTCTTCAAACTCTTAAGGATTCCCATTCTCAATCAACTACCCTTCAACGGTACAGAAAGATATCCAAAACCATAAGAGATTTCTCAAGACATGTGTTGTACCCCAAAATTTGCCCTCCCATATTCTTCAAAGTTTTGACAAGCATCATCTCAATTTGCTCAAAGTCTACTCAAGGGTTGCACAGTCAACCACCCTCCTAAGCCAGTCAAACTAGGGTTTTGGTTCTTGCAAGGAAGTTGAGGTTTTCAAGGGCACAATCAAGTCCCATATGCTCATATACATTGTCAAGCACCTACATGTCAAGTTTCAAGGCTCACAAGGTCAAGTTGCACAGTCAAAAACCCTAATTGCTTCACAATCAACTGCAGGGGCAAAATGGTCATTTGCCAGTCAAAGGTCAAAATTTTTGGTCAACATCTTATTTTGAAGCCACAATCATCATTTGATCAAGTCTTGATCATGATTCCACAAGAATGACTCAAAAATCATCAAGATGCAAAAGTTTCCATTTTTGGACAGTTGAAAAGTCAACTGTAACTTGACCAAGGCATAACTGTTTCATGGTTCATCAGAAAAATCCCATCCAATGCTCATTTTTAAGGGGAGGACATTTCCTACAACTCATTTTCACATTCCAAGTCCAAGAAATGCTCTCACAAAAAGTTATCAATTTCAACATTATAGGTCATTTTCAAAAGTCAACAAAAAGGCATTTTAAGTCAAAGACCATAACTTGAGATTGGTAAATTCAAATGACATGAGACCAAAGGAATTGGTTAGAGGACTTCAATACCTTTCCAAAATGTCAAAGAACATGTTCATATGATTAAAATTGAGTAAGATATGCATTGGAGAAGTTGGGAAAGTTTTGTGAAATGGCAAAAGTCAACTATCCTTGAAACTTCAATTTTTGACAAAAGGGCCCACTTTTTTCCATTTGATTCAGCCTTGTCACGCCACCCACGTGTCCCATGATTAATTTCAAGATTAAACATTAATTTTTCTATTTTATTTAATTTTTATTGATTTAATCCATTTTAAATCCATAAAATTCAAATAAAATCAAAAAAATTAATTAAAGGGGATCTGTGTGGTTTGAACGACCTTTATATGCCATTTACTAGCTGCCAAATTCGTGCAAGCTATTTTTTGTACACAAAATTTTGAATTTGTGCCAAGATGTCCAGATACATGTAAGCATGGAAAGGGAAAGTTTTGCAAATTTTGGAAGCTTTTTAATTTGTTGGATTTTGGTTTGAAAGCATGGCTTTATGGCTTGGATTCTTGCCTTATTTCTTTGTCCCCTCCATCTCCTCTATAAATACAAGCCATGAGAAAGCATTAGAGAAAAATACACACAACCTAGAGAACGCCCCAAAATTGCAAAAATTTCCTTGAAGTTGTCAAGCTCGAAAGACCTGATCTAGCCAGATTCAACTACTTCCAAGCACTCCATCAACATCCCAGGTACCCCCAAATGCTTATTTCTATTTTTCCATAACATGTTCCTGTGCAGGTTTCACAAAGGCTTTCCACCATGTGCATCAAACGATCATGCGCCAAGTGGCCTCAAAGATCAATCCAGGGGCTATGAGATGCTGGATACCATGCTCCAAGTCAAAGCACGTGCAGGCAATTCCTAAAGTCAACAAAGGCTTAAGCTTATTGGGCCATATTGCTTCCTCAAACCTCCATATCTGGGCCAACATCCCCATGGTTCTTTCATATTTTCTTTTGTTTTCTTTTCCTTTTTTATTTTCTTTTAACTAATTATTATTATTAACTATTATTATTATTATTATTATTTAATTCATAGATAATTATTTTCATAAACAAAAAAATTAAAAAAACTAATATTTTTATTATTTATTAATTTCACTTTAATTCATTGTTTTGTAATTAAGTTATAATTAATTAATTAGTTTAATTAGGCAATTTTAATCTTTTTTTTTAATAACTAAAATAAATTTAGAATTAGATTTTATTAACTTTTAATTTTAATTCCTTTTTATTTTATTTCATTAAAAACATAAAAACACAAAAAAACACTTGTCTTTTAATTAATTAATTAATTAGTTTAATCATTAGTATTAATTGCATTTAATTAAAAAAAAAACAAAAAATTCAATTTCTTTTCTTAAAAGGGTCAAAACCCTTAGGACGTTCCCGATTTAATTTTTATTCGCGCGCATTTACTTTATTTTGATTATTATGTAACTGCTTCAAGAATGTAATAGTAATTAGGTTTATCGCTTTATTTAATTTCTCGTACTTATTTACCAAAACGGGTCTTTGTATTTTTGGCGATGTATAGACCCGCGCCTTGTAATAGCGTAGAATTTATATTTCCGCAATTTACTTTCCGCACCCCTAACTGTTAAATGCATGAAAGAATGTATGTAAATAAAATTAACCCGTAGCTCACGAATAACATGTACAAAAACATTAACTGAAAAACAACACACAAAGCACATGCCACTCCTAGGGTACGCCTCACTGGTTGCCTCGAACGTGGTCATCAAGTATAGGGTGTCTTAGAGGTCGCCCTCCTGCCTAAGATCCAGTTGCCTCGAAACGGTTGCCTCGGATAAAAGGATCTAGGACATTAGGGTTACTTCTAAGGTGTCCTACCATTTCTTAGGTGACCACATTGTCCCGATAATCGAATTGACCCGAACACCTCCAACGATGGTGCTACCTACCTCTCAATGGTGGGATAACACTATCTAAAGGACTCTTACATAGCCTAATTCCTTAGAGTAGGTAGATCTCTTAAGTACTTGCTCTTTTCAAAACAAACAAAACAATTTTTCGCACCCACACTTTCTAAAAGTTTTCAAACAAATTTTTCACACACTCTTGAGGACAGATACAAGAGTTACTTAGAAATTTTTCAAACGAAACTTTTTCAAAAACCCACACACATTTGAAAAGCAAACAATTTTGAAAACATAAGAGCAAGTACCTAAGAGCCCGTGGATAACCACGGATAGAAAGGGTGCTAACACCTTCCCTTTCTATAAATCTACCTCCCGAACCGAGAAACATTCTCGAATAAGGAATTTTGCTGTGCTTTTGTCCTTTCCATGTTGGAGAACATAAAAGACGGTGGCGACTCTTGTTTACCGCGATATTTCGCGAAAGCAGCTAAAAAACAGTCAGTTCTCATTTCCACCGATCACAGAACTGGCGACTCTGCTGGGGACATTAAAAGTGAGGTGTACCTTAGGAATAGTTCATCATCATGTTTTCAATTGCTTGATCTGCTTGCTTTAATATTGTGGGCCTGTTTTGGGAGTTTCATAGATCCTAACCCGGATCTGGGGGATACCTTCTTAGAAAGTAGCAACAAACTGTGAGGGAACTGTGCGGGGTATACCGACACGGTTGAAGCAGTTTGCTACGTTGATGTGGAACTTTGGTGAGTACCGGTAACCCTTGAGTCAAGTCAAGGAGAGTACGGGGCCGCCGCGTGGTATCGTGAAGCATCAACTGACCTTAGGAACCTTACTTGACCATCCTGGCCTCTTTAGGGGTAGTGAGATAACCGACTTTGGTGCAGTCCGAAGTTGGTAGATACTCGATACTACACTCATTGAGGGTTCTTTTCTTGGAATATTTTGATCGCCAGTTCAGTGGCTAAATCAAAACAATGAACACAGAAAACAACCCAATGATATTGATCTCCTTAGAACCCGGTTACTTTTGATAGGACAGGTTTTGAGCCCACCAACTTCAAGAGGGTAGTACCTAAACTTCATGCTGGCCTAAACTCTAAGGGCTCTCTGTGTGACTTGTGTGCCTTCAAACTTGAGTTACTTGCATGCTTGTTATCTGACACATGAGTTCCTTGCAGGTTTTATTTACAGTCCTTAATTGGGACTCATTACAGGGCCTACTTGCATCACTCCATGCATAGCATAACATCATACCATTACATACATCCTACATAAGAACTAATCCATTTCAAGGATCTCAAGGGCTTGTGATGCAGGTCATGATGAATCAAAGTGTCTAGCAAGGGGCAAATGGGATTTATTTTCCTCTAGCCGAAGTTTGTCAGGGGCTATGTCCTACAAAACAGAGCAAAGATGAAACCTTTTTGTCTTTGAAATGGGTTAGCCTTTTATACAGGATGCATGCAATGGTATGATGGCATGATGCCATGATGAAGCACACCACAAGTATTCACATAGGCAAATAAGGCACACAAGTCACACAAGACACCCTTAGGTTTCAGGCCAGCATGAGTTTCAGGTATTACCCTCTTTTGGTTTTGTTGGTTAAAACCTGTCCTATCAAAAGTAACCGGGTTCTAGAGGATCTCAAATCATTGGCTACCCTCAATCGGTCATAACTCCAGCATCGCAATCTTTTCTCGCGGCCAGAACCATCTCGAGAGTTTAGCCTCAATGAGTGTAGCATACTGCTACTGTCCTAATAGCCAAGTTGGTCAATTTAGGGTTCTAAGGTCGGTTGGTGTTTAATGTCCCCTTAGAAGACCTATATTCTCCCCGTTACAACACAAGGGATATAGGTACAGACTAAGATGCCACACCAACGTAGCCACTGCTTCACCCATGTCGGTCTACGCCGGACAGGTCCCTCACAAATTATGCTACCTAAAAAGGGTTTTTCCCAGATCCGGGTTAGGATCTATGAAACTCCGATACAAAGCCCACAAATGTAAAAGCAAACAAAGCAAACAATTGAAAACAAAGGTGATCTAAACCCTAAGGTTACTCCACTTTTAGTAACTCCCCAGCAGAGTCGCCAGTTCTGTGATACGGTGGGAGAACTGACTCGAGGTTTTGCGTTTGTATTCGCAAATGTTGCGGTTAGCAAGAGTCGCCACCGACTTTTTATTTTATCCTAAGGAAAGGTTAAAAAGCACAGCAAAAACCTTTTGAGATGTTTTCTTGGGTTCGGGGAGTAGATTATAGAAAGGGAAGGTATTAGCACCCTTTCTATCCATGGTTATCCATGGGCTCTTAGTTACTTGCTTAGATCACTTGCCTTTTGTTTTCAATTGTTTTAAATGGTGCTTGAGTGTGTGGGTTTTGAAAATGTTTTTGAAAAGAGGCCAATGTGGTGGCAACCTTTGTAATGATCCATGTGGGGATGTATACAAAGATGTATGTCTTTTGAAAAAGTTTTCATTTTGTTTTTTGAAAGTTTTGTTTTGAAAGTGTTGTGATGTGTGATTTTGAATTTAGACAAGTGTTTTGTTTTGCAAGTTGATTCAAGTAACTAAGAGGTTATCTACTCCTAAATTTCTCAAAAGATCATTGCTATACTTTTAACCCTTTTAACAAGTTTGCTCCACCATTGTATTTGGTGGGCAAGTTTGTGTTAGGATGTGAGAGGGACAGGCGCGGGTCATCGTTTTGACCATAATTGCAACGACGTTAAATGTCTTTGGGCAATTTCTCTAAGGGACTTGATCATTTGTTTTTGTTTGTTTTTGAAAAGTTTTGTCGAGGGACTATGATCATTCAAATTGTTTGTTTTGCCCAAAGAAGTTTAACATGCAACATGGCCCATTTATTTGAAGGCAACAAGTGGAATACCCTAGGGGGTGCAAGTGTGATTTGTGTGTCCACTTTCATGCTTGTTTATCTTGTATTAGGTCAAACTATTTTTTATCGTTTTTCGCATACAAACCCTAATTCTAACATGTTATTATTAGAAAGTAATAAAGTGCGAAATTAAAATTACTAAGCTATTACAAAACCAAATATGGGAAGGGGGTACAAATGTTCAAATGGGGGATATTGACAAGAATTTAAATCTAAATTATTACATCATTTTGAATATTTGCAATTTAAATAATGCATAATTAAATGTAAATTAAATAAATATGTGAAATGCAAAAAGAAAGTTTTTATGTGTATGAGAAAATATTATTTATGTAAAAGGGAAAAGAAAATAAAAATGTATTATTTTTTGAGTATTTTGAATTTAGGGCAAAAACCCTAATTTGAAAGAAAATGTATTATTATCTATTTATTATTTATAAAAATAAAATAAAATGAAGTATATTATGAAAAAAAAAGTATTTTTATATCAAATATTAATAAAAGTGAAAAATCAAGTATTTTCATATTTTTGTCTTAAATATATTAATAATCACATATATATATATATATATATGTATTAAACCCTAAATATGTATTATATACAAAATAAACATTTATTTAATATTTTAATAAATAAAATAAAAAAAGGTATTTTTTGTGTGAAATATTTTCAGAAAGTAAATGAAAATAAAAAGTGTACTTACATTATTTTTACATTTTATTCTAATAATCATATATATGTATTTATGTACAAATAAAGAAAATAAACAAATAAATATGCAATAAATGCAAAAAATGATAAAAAAAAATATTTTTAATTTTCTAATGTCATGAGAAAAAATAAACAAAGTCAGCCAAAAAAGAAAAAGTCAAAAATGTTAAAAAATAAACAAATGGGCTCAGGGGGGTGTGAATCAAGAAAGATGGTGTGGAAATCAAAATTACACAGGCCCAGCCCACTTCACTCCTTCTTCAACCTCCAGCTTCAAACGTTTGAAAAAAAACGCGCGCTTCTTGCTTCAATGTCTAACTCCTGATTCTTGGCTTTTCAGCAAAATCTCATAACACAAGAAATGTTCAGCATGAAGAGACGGTTTCAACCATATAAATAACTTGACCTATCTCTCTAAGATGAGGGAGAATTTCTCTCCCCCTCTTTTCTGACCTAACTTTTCATCAATGTTCAGACATGAAATTCTCTAAGCACACGAAACATAAATGAAATCTAATCATATGAGCATGTTCAGGGCTATGATTGTGACATGTTTTCTTCAAAAACCTAAAGCTAACAATGCCTAATAAGAGAGATAGAACTCCATGAATATACCTGTTCAGTTGGAATCGAGCTGGGCAATGGAGGATGTTTCAGAGTGAAATGATGACTTGTACAGCTTCCTTGAAGTGTAAGGATGCTTTTCCAATTCCTACTTTGTCTTGAAACTCCCTGAATCGAGCTAGTGAACTCCAACTGCAAAACAGAAAATTGAAAATGGTGAAGTGGCTTGGAGGTGTTACAGGTCTGATTTTAGGACATGGTTAGCTTGCATATATTGTAGGGAAGGTAAAGGAAAAGGTTTGAATCAAAATGCTTGAAGGGATTGGGAGTTTGCACTCAAACTGCAGGGGCTCCCCTGTTTGTGCAGTTTTGAGGTGATTTTGAGATGGAGGGTGCTTCAGATGGCAAAGGCTCGTGTGTTAGCTTGGATTTGGTCTATGAAAAGTGTTTGATAACTTTGTTCTTCTGTTTCTAAGCTGAGATGAGAGTTAGCATAAGTTATGGACTTTTCTTCACACTTAAGCTACAAAATGCCACTTTGCTTTCTAGGTCAGTACAGGCCCTCTAACTGTGCTGCTATCCCTTGCCTTGATCAGTGCAATTTGCTCACAAACTTGTGCCAAGAAGATCTTGCTTGTACTTGCTTGGATTTCTAATTGACATAAAGCAAGCTTTTAAAGAATGGAAATAATGCTTTTTCTAGTTTAGGCTTAATTCCTTGTGTAATGACCAAAGGCTTAGAATAACAACTTGATTCATTGGTTTTGCATTAAATTAAGGAGTGTAATTTGGTTTTAGGACCTGTAAAGTAGCACAAACTATGCTGAGTTCAAATTTGCCAAGTTTATGAACATGCTTTGATGAAGAACAAAAGTGAATTTTTGCCAACTTGTGAAATTCGAATCTCTCAAGTTATGAGGTTGTTTGATGAGTTCTTGGACATTTTGGAAAGCTTGGAATGTGTACTACAATCCATCTTTGAAATGCAAATCAAAATTCCAAGTGGAAGGGTATGAAAAGTGGCCTTGAAGTAGGGTAGAAAACCTTGTCAAAATAGGTCAAATTTCACTAAGTTAAAAGATGGTTTAGTGCCCTTATTCAAAAAATTATAACTTGAGATACAGGCTTCAAATGAGAAAACTTTGTGAATCAAAGTTGTAGACTATGCAACAAGCTACAACTTTCATGTTTTGACTTTTGTTTGAATCCAAATGGATCATGGTGAAAAGATGGGGTAAAGTTGGGAAAAAATTAGGGTTTTCCATAACTTAGAAAAATTCTAAGTTATGAAAAATTCCATTTTCTAACCCTAATTTGCATTTTGTGATTTCTTGGTGAACAAGTTTCATGATTTGGAATGTTTTGATGAAAAATGAATCTTGACTCTTGATTTTGACCAAAAAGTCAAAGTTTGACTTTTCAGTGTACAGTCAAAATTGATCAATTGACTGGGAAATTCAACTGTCAATCTTGTGTACTTGGGATCTTTTGAGCTTGATGAACATGTCAAGATAATTCCATTGAGTCCTTGAGGCCATATGTGAACTTGGCTTGCCATTGGTTAGGTCAAACAGTCAAAAATTGCCTTTGTGCAGTCAAAACCCTAAAAATGACCATTTTGCCCTTTTGGTGATCTGATCAAATTTCTTGGGGAATTGTGATCCATACTTTATCAAATGGTCTATATGAGTTTATAATGTTGATGTGGATCAAATTTCATGAGGTTTGACTGTCAATTGGCCACAGTTGACTTTTTCCCCAATACAGCTGATTTCTAGGTCAACTGTCTAATTGACTGGGCAAAACTTGGAATCAAGACTTGAAACTTGGTATGGGTAAACTTGGGAGTCCAACATGAAGCATGAAAGTCATCTTAGGAATTTTAGGTCAAAACATCCTTAGGCAAACAAAAACCCTAATTTGAGCCCACAGTGCAAGGAGAAGTCCTGAGCAGAGGGAACCCTAACTGAATCTTAATCTTCAAAGGTCTTGTGATGAGAAAATGTTGAGGAAATGGGAGGGCAAATTTTGGGGTACAACAGTTGCCCCTGTTCAATCTTCTTGAACCTGAAGAGTTAGATTGGCAAGTTTGCCTTTCGTGACTCGAGGGTAAAAGGAGATTGGACACTAGAGTGCCCGGAAATTTGCACTCGCATGCTGGAGTCTCAACAATGTGGTGTCGGGAATGGGCTTGTTGTACCCCAAAATTTGCCCTCCCATTTCCTCAACATTCTCTCATCACAAGACATTTAAAGATCAAGATACAATTAGGGTTTCCTCTGCTCAAGACTTCTCCTTGCACTGTGGACTCAAATTAGGGTTTGTGTTTGCCTAAAGATGTTTTGACCTAAAATGCCTAAGATGACTTTCATGCTTCATGTTGGACTCCCAAGTTTACCTATACCAAGTTTCAAGTCTTGATTCCAAATTTTACCCAGTCAATTGGACAGTTGACCTAGAAATCAGCTGTATTGGGGAAAAAGCCAACTGTGGCCAATTGACAGTCAAATCTCATAAAATTTGATCCACATCAACATTTTGAATTCATATGAACCATTTGATCAAGTTTGGATCACAATTCCACAAGAAATTTGATCAGATCACCAAAAGGGCAAAATGGTCATTCTTAGGGTTTTGACTGCACTAAGGCAATTTTTGACTGTTTGACCTAGCCAATGGCAAACCAAGTTCACCTATGGACTCAAGGACCCCATGGAATTATCTTGACATGTTCATCAAGCTCAAAAGATCCCAAGTATACAAGATTGATAGTTGAATTTCCCAGTCAATTGATCAATTTTGACTGTATACTGAAAAGTCAAACTTTGACTTTTTGGTCAAAATCAAGAGTCAAGATTCATTTTTCATCAAAACATGCCAAATTATGAAACTTGTTCACCAAGAAATCACAAATTGCAAATTAGGGTTTGAAAATGGAATTTTTCATAACTTAGAATTTTTCTAAGTTATGAAAAACCCTAATTTTTTCCCAACTTTGCCCCATCTTTTCACCATGATCCATTGGGATTCAAACAAAAGTCAAAACATGAAAGTTGTAGCTTGTTGCAAAATCTACAACTTTGATTCACAAAGTTTTCTCATTTGAAGCTTGTATCTCAAGTTATGATTTTTTGAATAAGGGCACTAAACCATCTTTTAACTTAGTGAAATTTGACCTATTTTGACAAGGTTTTCTACCCTACTTCAAGGCCACTTTTCATGCCCTTCCAATTGGAATTTTGATTTGCATTTCAAAGATGGATTGTAGTACACATTCCAAGCTTTCCAAAATGTCCAAGAACTCATCAAACAACCTCATAACTTGGGAGATTCGAATTTCACAAGTTGGCAAAAACTCACTTTTGTTCTTCATCAAGACATGTTCATAACCTTGCCAATTTGAAATCAGTTTGCTTTATGCTTGATTACAGGTCCTTGAACCATTTCATACTCAATAATTTAATGCATATTCAATGTGTTAAGGTCATGTTCTTTGTGTTCTAACATTGCATAATGGTTTAATCCTAAACTAGATAAAGTGGAATTTCCATTTTTGAAAAGTTTAGCTTTATGTCAATTGGTAAATCAAACAAGTACATAGAAGATCTGCTTAGCACAAGATTATGGGCATAACACACTGATCAAGAGGAGTTGATGCAGCACATTAGGGGGTCCTATACTGACCTAGAACACCAATTTGCTTTTGGTAGCTTAAGTGTGAAGAAAGGTCCATAACATATGCTATCTCTCATATCAGCAAAAAAACACAGCACAAAAGATATCAAACACATTCCATAGACCACATTGAAGCTTTTGCACGAGCCATTTCCCTTTCAAACACCCTCCATCTCAGAATCATCCTCAAACTGCACAAACAGGGGTGCCCCTGCAGTTTGAGTGCAATCTCTCAATCCCTTCAAGCATTTCTGTCCAAACCTGTTCCTCTACCTTCCTTACAACATATGCAAGCTATCCAGAAGCTAAGGCACGATCTGTAGTTGCTCTAACCACTTCCACCATTTTCACATCTTTGACTTGCAGGTGAAGTTCTATAGCTTAATACAAGAAGTTTCAAGACAAAGTGAGCATTGAAAAAGCATCCCTGGACTTCAAGGAAGCTTTTCCAATCATTACATTGCACTGAAAGTCTCTCATTCTCCACATAGAAGTTCAACTGCACAGGTAAAAGTTTGAATTCGTATCTCTCTTATTAGGCATCTTTAGTCTTAAGTTTGTGAAGAAACAAAGTCCTACTCATAGCCCTGAACATGTACATAGCTTTACTTTTCATTTCTTTTGTCTGAGTGAAGAGAATTTGAGCTCTGAAAATGGTAGAAAAACTAGGTCAGAAAAGAGGGGGAGAGAAATTCTCTCTCATCTTGGAGAGATAGGTCATGTTCTTTATATGGTTGAAACCGTCTCTTAATGCTCTACACTTTTCATGTTATGAGTTTTTCTTGAAAGTCCAGGAATCCAGAGTTAGAAAACGCGTGTTTTATGTGAAGAAAGCTGTACAGAGGTTGAAGAAGAAGGGATCTGGGCTGGGCCTGGATTTGTTTCCTTTTCACACCCCATTTTTTGGTTTACACCCCCCTGAGCCCATTTGCTCATTTTTTGACATTTTTGACTTTTTCTTTTTGGATTGACTTTGTTTATTTTTTCTCATACCATTAAAATTTTTAAAATATTTTTTCCACCACTTTTTGTATTTATGGCATATTTATTTGTTTATTTCTTTTGTTATATACAAATATATATATATATATATATACTATTATTGAAATAAATAGAAAATAGTGTAGATACATTTTTATTATTTTATTTACTTTATGAAAATATTTTACACAAAAAATATATACTTTACTTTTTATTTTTATTAAAATATTTAAATATTTATTTTAGAAAAATACATATTTAGGGTTATATATATATATATATATATTTGATTATTAATGTATTTAAGAAAAAGATATAAAAATACTTGATTTTTTATTTTATTAACATTTGATACAAAAATACTTTTTTTACAATATACTTCATTTTAGGTTATTTTTATAAATAATAAATAAATAGTAGAATTAAATTAGATAATAATACTTTTTATATAAAAATTAGGGTTTCTTACCCTAAGTTTCAAAATACTAAAAAAATAAATACATTTTTATTTTCTTTTTCCTTTTACATAAATAATATTTTCTCATACATATAGAAACTTTCTTTTTACATTTCACATATTTATTTAATTCACATTTAATTATGCATTGCAAAATATCCAATTGTTGTAATAATTTAGATTCAAATTCTTGTCAATATCCCCATTTGAACATTTGTACCCCCCTTCCCATATTTGGTTGTGTAATAGCTTAGTAATTTTAATTTCGCACTTTATTGCTTTCTAAATAATGACATGCTAGAATTAGGGTTTGTATGCGAAAAAAAACGATAAAAAATAAGTTTGACCTAATACAAGACAAACAAGCATGAAAATGGACACACAAATCACACTTGCACCCCCTAGGGTATTCCACTTGTTGCCTTCAAATAAATGGGCCATATTGTATGTTGAACATCTTTGGGCAAAGCAAACAGTTTGAATGATCATAGTCCCTCGATAAAACTTTTCAAAACAAACAAAACAAATGATCAAGTCCCTTAGAGAAATTGCCCAAAGACATTTAACGTCGTTACAATTATGGTCTAAACGATGACCCGCGCCTGTCCCTTTTCACATCCTAACACAAGGTTGCCCACCAAATACAATGGTGGTGCAAACTTGTTAAAAGGGTTAAAGTATAGCAATAATCTTTTGAGAAATTTAGGAGTAGATAACCTCTTAGTTACTTGAATCAACTTGTAAAACAAAACACTTGCCTAATTTCAAAATCACACATCACAACACTTTCAAAACAAAAACTTTCAAAAAACAAATGAAAACCTTTTCAAAAGACATACATCTTTGTATACATCCCCACATGGATCATTACAAAGGTTGCCACCACATTGGCCTCTTTTCAAAACATTTTCAAAACCCACACACTCAAGCACCATTTAAAACAATTGAAAACAAAAGGCAAGTGATCTAAGCAAGTAACTAAGAGCCCATGGATAACCATGGATAGAAAGGGTGCTAATACCTTCCCTTTCTATAATCTACTCCCCGAACCCGAGAAAACATCTCAAAAGGTTTTTGCTGTGCTTTTTAACCTTTCCTTAGGATAAAATAAAAAGTCGGTGGCGACTCTTGCTAACCGCAACATTTGCGAATACAAACGCAAACCTCAAGTCAGTTCTCCCACCGTATCACAGAACTGGCGACTCTGCTGGGGAAACTTTTAAAGTGGAGTAACCTTAGGGTTTAGATCACCTTTGTTTTCAATTGCTTGCTTTGTTTGCTTTTACATATTGTGGGCTTTGTATCGGAGTTTTATAGATCCTAACCCGGATCTGGGGAAACCCTTTTAGGTAGCAACAAGGCTGTGAGGGAACTGTGCGGGGTATACCGACATGGTTGAAGCAGTCTGCTACGTTGATGTGGCACTTTGGTGTGTACCGGTAACCCTTGAGTTCAGTCAAGGAGAGTACGGGGCCGCCGCGTGGTGTCATGAAGCATCAACTAACCTTAGGAACCTTAATTGAACCATCTTGGCCTTTTTAGGGTAGTGAGATAACTGACTTTGGTGCAGTCCGAGGTTGGTTGATACTCGATACTACACTCAATTGAGGGTTGCTTTCCTGGAATATTTCGGTCGCCAGTTCAGTGGCTAAATCGAAACGATGAACAATGAAAGCAATCCAGTGATATTGGGATCTTTAGAACCCAGTTACTTTTGATAGGACAGGTTGAGCCCACAAAACTTCAAGAGGGTAATACCCAGACTTCATGCAGGCCTAAACTCTAAGGGTTTGTGTGACTTGTGTGCCTTACCATGTTTGCCTTTGTGAATGTTTATAGTGCATTCAATCATCACATCATTACATCATACAAACATCATGAGCATTGACTAACCATTTCAAGGGTTTCGAATCTTCATCTTTGTTCTTGTTTTATAGGACATGGAAACTGCTCGCAGAAAGACAATTCAGATTAGCCTTGTAAAGATCCCTCCTCAGCTTAAGGAGCTTCTGTCCAGAATTCCCGAGAGTTCTTCATTCAGTGAGAGACATGGAAGACTCATCAACTTGGTTAACACCAACATTGAGGAGGACTTGATAAAGGTCCTGTTCCAATTCTTTGACCCTCTGCATCACTGCTTCACCTTCCCGGATTATCAGTTGGTGCCTACATTGGAAGAGTTCTCCCGACTTCTGAAGGTCCCTATCCTTGATCAACTACCCTACAACGGTACGGAAGAGGAACCCAAGCTTGAAGAGATTGCTAAAGCCTTGCACCTACAGACATCTGACCTCAAGGGACATTGGGAAGTTAGGAGTGGTATCAAAGGTTTCTTAGCTAGATTTCTGTTTGAAAAGGCTCAGGAATGTTGGAACTCTCTTGACCTACGAGCTTTTGAAGAAGTCATGGCCCTCCTTGTCTATGGTCTAGTGTTGTTCCCTAACCCAGATCAGCTTATTGATATCAGTACTGTCCAGATCTTTATGACCAGGAATCCTATACCTACACTGTTGGGGGACATCCTTCACTCATGTTACACTCGAACCATGAGGAGAAGGGGTGTCCTTATGTGTTGCACTCCTCTCTTGGGAAGGTGGTTTATTTCGCATCTTCCACAATCAGTTTTGAAGAACGAGCGGGGTTTGAGATGGTCACAACGGTTAATGGCTCTCACGCATGCAGATATACATTGGTGTCCTAGGTCCCGGGAAGACGTCACTATCATTGATCGTTGTGGGGAGTACCCTAATGTTCCTTTATTTGGAATCCAAGGAGGTATAACTTACAACCCATGCCTGGCTTGGAGACAGTTTGGTTATGCTCGGAAGGATGGCCCTCATGACATGTTAATTCCTGACATAGTCTTCGACTTCGACAGCGATACTCAAGGACTTCGTCAGAAATTTATCAGAGCTTGGAGGATGCCAAGTAGGATAGACAGCAAAACACTGGGGCATCGGAACTCCATCCCGTTGGAGCCTTACCTCAAGTGGGTACGAGCCCGCTCTCAGAAGTTAGTAATGCCTTACCCTCACATGCTACCTGTAATCAAAGAGCCAGTCTTGGAAGGAGAAGCATCCTACACCATTCAACATCCCGACATGCCCACCTCCTGGGAAGAGATGCAGAAGAGCTGGATCCAACTTAAGGAAGAGCGGAATTCTCTTGAGACCAGTCTACATGCTAGTGAAAAGAAGGTCCTGGAACTCACCCGCCTGCTGCACGAGGAAAGGAATCTCAACACCTACATCGCGCCAAAAAGGATGCGCAATGTCTTTTTACCTTAAGGGGTTATTTTGTAATATTTGGCCCATGAGGCATTTATGTACTAACGAATTCCTCCTTATTAATATGACGTGCGTTCCTTTTTGTCTACAACAAAGTTTGAATATTCTAAGCCCTTGAATGCATTGCATACATACGCATTCCATTGCACCATATGCATAGCAGGTACCCTATTTCACAGGTTGCTTAATTTTCTTCGCTGTTTGTGTGCACAGTCATCATGAATTCGGAGTCATCCAGTGAGCAAGCAATCAAGGCCCTTCAGGCCCAAAGTGCACAGTTTCAAGAGATGGTCCTAAGCCTAGCCCAGGGTCAGCAAGAGTTGAAGACTCTACTCCTGAAGAAGAAGAAGAAAAAGAGGACGGCAATGTTCAACACCGGACGCAGATTTGGGAACACCCTCCACAATGAAGCTGATCCAGCCACTTCTTCTGCTGAGAAAAACAGTCCCCAAGGGGGAGGAGCTCCTAGTCCCGCAGTCTCCGACAACGAGACGGACTATAACGAGGAACAATACCCACCTGCTGCTGACAGATACAAACAATTGGAGGACCGCTTGAGCGCTATGGAAATTCAGAACGTGCCGGGACTGGATTTCGGGGATTTGGGATTATCTTCCGGAATAGTAATTCCACACAAGTTTAAGGCGCCTGCCTTCGCCAAGTATGATGGGGTCTCCTGCCCAAAGCTGCATCTGAGGTCGTATGTAAGGAAAATCCAACCTTACACGGCGGATAAAAACCTCTGGATTCACTTCTTCCAAGACAGCCTCTCGGGGTCACAACTTGAATGGTTCTACCAATTAGACGGAGCTAGCATCCGGCACTGGGAGGACTTGGCGACTGCTTTCTACAGACAATACCAATATAATTCTGATCTCGCTCCTACGCGTACCCAACTTCAGGGTATGTCTCTAGGGACGGGTGAAGGATTCAAAGAGTACGCTCAAAAATGGAGAGATTTGGCTGGCAGGGTGCAGCCTCCATTAACTGATCGAGAGCTGGTTGATATGTTTCTGGGAACGTTGTCTGGTCCGTTTTTTAATCATTTGGTTGGTAACTCCTCCGCTGGGTTCACAGATTTGATATTAACGGGAGAGAGAATTGAAGCCGGCATCAGGTCAGGCAAGATACAGAAGGCTGCCTCTACAAGTGCTGAGAAGAGGCCATTTAAGAAAGAAGCAAGCGCCGTCTATGGCCCTAGAAGACAAGCCAAGCCCGAAAGTCGCCAAGCCGTTAATGCTTTGGTCATCTCTAAACCTGTTGCTGCTCCTCAGCAGTACAATCAGCAAAGAAGTGAAAGGCCCAAGAGGCAGTATACCCGATTGAGTATGACATTATCTCAAATTTTACCCCAACTGTTATCCACCAACCTGGTGACCCTCAAAGAAGCTCCTAAGGTCGTCAACACTGCGTCCCCTAAATACAACCCGAATGCCCGGTGTGCTTATCATTCTGATAGTCCCGGGCACACTACTGATGATTGTTGGGCCCTGAGAAACAAAGTGCAAGATCTAATTGACGCAAAAGAAATTCAGTTTGAAGCGCCGGAAAGACCGAATGTTGTAACGGCTCCTATGCCCCAGCATAGGGTGAATGCCATTGAGGAAGAAGTGTATGCCGTTTCGATAGATGAAGTTGTTACTCCTTTGAAGACTGTTAAGAAGAACCTACTGCGGGCCGGTTTATTTCCGGGTTGCGGCGAAGGTTGCCCATTCTGTGCTATTTCCCTATCTGATTGTCCCTTGCTAAGGTTAGGCATCCAAGGCCTAATGGATAGCAAGGAGATTTTATTCAAAAAAACTGCTGTTCATTTGGTTCCAATGAAAGAAGTTTCCGTGATTACCATCTTCAAAAATCCAATCAAGGCTCCCCCAAAGAAGCCTATTCAAATCTTGACCGTTGCGCCTGTGATCATTACTGTTCCAGGACCCCTCTCCTACGTGTCCGATAAAGCTGTCCCCTGGCATTATGGGGCAGACGTATATGTAAATGGAATCAAGCAAGAATTTGATGCTAGTGCCAGTATCTGCGATATCACCGGTCCAGCTAAAGTCACCCGCAGTGGCAGGCTCTTCTCGCCTGACATTGCGCCACCCGCCATTCGAAAACCCCTCCTCATAAAACCTGCAAGTTTATCAAGTCCTGTTGCTGATCAAATTGTGTCCCCTGCTGCCGAGTCATCAAATGCTCGGGGCAAAGGGATTGAAGAAGAGCCTGCCCGGATGGAGGCACCAATACCCGTGAATGCTGAGGCCTCCCGACAAGAAATGGAGGAGATTCTGAAAATAATAAAGAAAAGTGATTTTAATGTTGTCGAACAATTGGGGCATACACCCTCCAAGATCTCCCTGCTCTCCCTATTGCTATGTTCCGAGGCTCACGCTAAGGCATTAATCTCATTTCTCAAGACGGCCCATGTGCCGCAAGAGACGTCTGCAGTCCAGTTCACTGACTGCATAGCCAATCTGACGGCGGACAACGGCTTGGGCTTTTCAGATGCTGACCTGACCGCAAAAGGGAGAGACCACAATGATGCCCTGCATGTTTCTATTGAATGCAGGGGCACTACTCTAGCGCATGTGTTGGTGGACACTGGTTCTTCTTTGAATGTTCTTCCGAAAAAGGCTTTGGATCGTCTGGATTATGAAGGCCTGGAGTTGAAACCCAGCAATATCATCGTCAGAGCCTTTGACGGTTCCAAGAGGATGGTTCATGGAGAGGTTAACATCCCTATTCGTGTGGGCTCTCAAGTGTTTGACTCTACCTTTTACGTGATGGATATACGTCCATCGTACTCCTGTCTATTGGGTCGACCTTGGATCCACAAAGCTGGGGCAGTGACCTCCACCTTGCACCAAAAACTGAAGTATCCTGTCAGGGGGAAAATTGTCACTGTGCAAGGAGAAGAGGAGTATATGGTGAGCCATTTGAATTCCTTCAGGTATATCGAGATGGACGGAGAATTTATTGAAACTCCCTTCCAACATTTCGAGGAGGTACATCCAATTTCAGCAGCTGCGGAGACAATGGCCGAAGAGAATGATTCCTTGAAGATGGTTTCCCTAAGGGATGCCCGGGCTGTGGTTCAGAAAGGCAATGGTGCACACTGGGGTCAGCTTCCTGATTTCACTCAGAAGAACGACAAGTTTGGGCTAGGCTTTACTACAGAGGCTCAGAAGGCAATCCGCAAAGAGAAGATTGGAAAGGCTCCGGTGTTTATTTCCAGCTCAAGGGTGAACGCTATCGAGGAGGATGTAGAGGAAGCTGAGTTTGATAATTGGATCTACCCGACTGCCGGCGACGGACCAAACAACTGGACAGCAAAGGATTTTACCCCTATCACATTTGTCACGCAGTAATTGATTTCTTTTGATTTCCAAATTTGTAACAAACAATATGTTAAAACTCTGTTGGCTCGGTGTCCTGCCCGGGGCATCGTAGCCCCATTTGTGAGGGCTTTTTGTATGACATTTTCATATATCATCAATCAAAACATTGGACGTTTGTTGCATTTCAAATCTTGTGCTCCTTTTCTTTCTGTGTTATACATATTGCAAAACAGCTATATTTACACACACTCACTTATACAGGTTTCAATCCACTCTGGATCTCACTGGCAACAGCTCTGCTACCGCCAGTTATGACTTCGAAAATCCGATCAACTTGGCCGAAGACGAAGGTGAAGATGATTGCGAAGTGCCTGGTGAACTCGCAAGACTGCTACTACAGGAAGAGAGGGCTATTCAACCACATGAAGAGCCTGTGGAGACAATTAACCTGGGTACTGAGACAGATAAGAAAGAGGTCAAAATTGGTGCCAATCTAGAGCTCAGCGTGAAGCAACGATTGATCCAGATGCTACAAGACTACATGGAGATTTTTGCTTGGTCCTATGAAGATATGCCAGGTTTGGATGCCGACATTGTAGTTCACCATTTGCCGACCAAGGAAGATTGCCCTCCAGTAAAGCAAAAAGTTCGACGAATGCGTCCAGAGATGTCTGAGAAGATTAAAGCTGAGGTGATGAAACAGTTTGATGCAGGTTTCCTTGCAGTAACTTCTTACCCTCAGTGGGTTGCCAATGTTGTGCCAGTGCCGAAGAAGGACGGTAAGGTCAGAATGTGTGTTGACTACAGGGATCTGAACAGGGCCAGCCCCAAGGATGATTTCCCCCTACCTCACATCGATGTCCTTGTTGATAATACAGCTCAACACAAGGTGTTCTCCTTCATGGATGGCTTCTCAGGGTATAATCAGATCAAGATGGCTCCTGAAGATATGGAGAAGACTACATTTGTAACTCAGTGGGGGACCTTCTGTTATAAGGTCATGCCATTCGGATTGAAAAATGCTGGGGCAACCTATCAGCGTGCCATGGTTGCTTTATTTCATGATATGATCCATCATGAGATTGAAGTATACGTTGATGACATGATTGCAAGGTCTCAAACTGAGGAGGAACACCTTGATCATCTGAGGAAGTTGTTTGACCGACTCAAGTTGTACAAGCTGAGATTGAATCCCAACAAATGCACCTTCGGGGTGAGGTCCGGAAAATTGCTAGGTTTCATTGTAAGTGATAAAGGTATCCAGGTGGACCCTGCCAAGGTTAAAGCTATTCAAGAGATGCCGACCCCAAAAACAGAGAAAGAAGTCAGAGGTTTCCTAGGACGACTAAATTACATTGCCCGATTCATCTCGCATCTGACTGCTACTTGTGAGCCAATCTTCAAATTATTAAAGAAAGATCAAGTGGTACGCTGGAATGATGAATGTCAGGCCGCCTTTGAAAGAATAAAGGAATATCTCCAAGAGCCACCCATTCTTATGCCACCGGTGGAAGGAAGACCTCTGATACTTTACTTGACAGTGCTTGATAATTCAATGGGGTGTGTGCTGGGGCAGCATGACGAGTCTGGCCGAAAAGAGCACGCTATTTATTACTTGAGCAAAAAGTTTACCGACTGTGAGTCTCGTTACTCACTGCTTGAGAAAACTTGCTGCGCTCTTGTATGGGCTGCTCGCCGGCTGAGACAGTATATGCTGACTCACACTACTTTATTGATTTCAAAGATGGATCCCATCAAGTACATATTTGAAAAGCCCGCTCTGTCTGGGAGAATAGCGAGATGGCAAATGATCTTAACAGAATATGATATCCAGTATACAACTCAGAAAGCAATTAAGGGAAGTGTACTGGCTGATCATTTGGCACACCAACCTGTGGACGATTATCAATCATTGAACTTTGATTTTCCGGACGAAGACATCATGGTGGTGACTGACTGTGAAGTACCTGGACCGGATGAAGGACCTGAGGAAGGATCCCGATGGTCTATGCATTTTGATGGAGCCTCCAATGCTTTGGGTAACGGCGTCGGCGCTGTAATCATATCTCCCAAGGGGACTCATACTCCACTCACCGCCCGATTATGTTTCAGCTGCACCAACAACATGGCAGAATATGAGGCATGTATCATGGGTTTACAAGCTGCGATCGATTTGAGGATCAAGTTTCTAAGTGTCTTCGGAGATTCCGCTCTCGTGATCAATCAGATCAAAGGCGAGTGGGATACGAAACACCCGAATCTCATTCCTTACAAGGAGTATGTGTCGACCTTGCTCCCTCACTTTGAAGAGATAACTTTTGAGCATTTCCCCAGAGAGGAGAATCAGCTAGCGGACGCACTAGCCACGATGTCTTCAATGTTCAAAGTTAAATGGGACAATGAGGCTCCTCAGATCATAATCTGGAAGTTGGATGAACCGACATACTGCTGTGAGCTCGAGACTGAGAAGGTAACTGAAAAACCCTGGTATCACGAGGTGAAGAGGTACTTGGAAGCCCAGGAATACCCTGAAGGTGCGTCTGTCAATGATAAGAAGTTCATGAGGAGGTTTGCTGCAAAATTCTTCCTCAGCAACGACATTCTCTACAAACGGAATCATGATTCAACTCTGTTACGTTGTGTGGATAAGGCTGAAGCAGAGAAAATTATGATGGAACTGCATGAAGGAACATTTGGAACCCATTCCAGTGGACATACCATGGCTAAGAAAATCCTTCGGGCAGGATATTTCTGGTCCACAATGGAAGCCGATTGTTACCAGCACTCCCGAACTTGTCATAAATGCCAGATCTATGCCGACAAGGTGCATATCCCTCCGGTTCCTTTGAATGTCCTAACGGCACCTTGGCCTTTCGCAATGTGGGGCATCGATATGATCGGTGAGATCCGACCGACGGCATCCAATGGGCATCGCTTCATCTTGGTGGCAATCGATTACTTCACGAAATGGGTTGAGGCGGCTTCATATGCCACGGTAACCAAGAGCGTCGTGGCACGTTTCATCCGGCATAATCTGATTTGTCGGTACGGAGTCCCAGAAAGAATCATTACGGACAATGGTACCAATCTCAATAACAAAATGATCACTGAACTCTGTGAACAATTCAAGATACAGCACCACAATTCTTCCCCCTATCGGCCGAAGATGAATGGGGCTGTAGAGGCAGCCAATAAAAATATCAAGAAAATTGTGCAGAAGATGACAGTGACCTATAAAGATTGGCACGAAATGTTACCGTTCGCTCTTCATGGGTACCGCACCTCAGCAAGGACATCAACCGGGGCAACTCCTTTCTCCTTGGTCTACGGCATGGAGGCAGTCTTGCCGATTGAAATCCAGATACCCTCTCTTCGGATAATGAAGGATGCAGACTTGAATGAAGATGATTGGATCCAGACTCGACTTGATCAACTAAATCTGATTGACGAAAAAAGGCTCACTGCTATCTGTCATGGTCAAACGTATCAAAAACGGATGATCAGGGCATTTAACAAGAAAGTCAGACCGCAAGAGTATCAAGTTGGGGACCTGGTAATCAAACGCATCATCCTTCCTCAAAGTGATCCCCGGGGCAAATGGACCCCTACTTACGAAGGGCCATTTGTGGTTAAGCGTGTGTTCTCTGGAGGAGCCATGATCCTAACCACCATGGACGGTGACGACCTTCCTCACCCCGCCAATGCAGACATAGTGAAAAAATACTACGCATAAATAAAAGACCCGCTAGGTTGACATACCTAGGCAAAAATAAGGGCTTCCCGGCGAACCAAAAGGGTTCGGGCAAAAATAAGGGATGAAATGAAAAATCTGCACACCCGGCAAGTCGAAGACCTGAAAGGGCGGCTTGGGCAAAAAGGGGTTTCCCGTTGGATCGAAAACCCGAAAGGGCGGTCCAGGCAAAAGTTAGGGATAAAAGCGTAACACTATGTCTCATTGGATCACTTCGCGTCCGGAATTCGGTACCAACTATCTGGCTCCAGATTTCGGCATTGACCAATCAGCTTCATCTTCAACTAAGCAGCAAAGCGATGAGACATTCGAAGACATAAAGGCAATAGCAGAGTTGGAACCCAGTGGGATTGTTCACATAGCTGTTTTGTTTTCTTTTTCAAATTGTAAACTCTATACTTTTTGGCGATGTCTTCTTACTAGGATATCAGCCTCTTGTACAAAAACGCCTATTCACAGGCAAAATTTAAATCAATACAAATTCACTTGTCCATACAAATTGCCATTGTTTTTTCTTTTTCTGTTTTGTCTTGCGAAGAACGTCCAATGTTCATTTTTGATATTTGCATTTGACATTAAATTGCTGATTCATAAATGTTTGCATATGAAAAAGAGATTAATTACAAGTGACATCAAAGACAGGGGCAATGTGGAGTTGTCTAATGCGGTCTAGTTGTTTTGTCCACCGAGGCACCAAGGTAGGTTCAACTGAAAATATTGGCCAAATCATCTTAGCTCCCCGCAGAATAAAACAGGTTCAGCAGCACTTTCCCCAAGCGGGAGTCGATTCCCCGTCGATCCTGAAAAAGGCACAACGTTCCCCGGCAAATCTTAAAAGCTCATCCCCAGTAGATTCTGCGAGCTTATCCCCGGCGAAGTACGAACGTCACGCCAAGTTTTATTTAGAGTTATTTCCTCACAAGGACTTATAACTGGGTTATCCTCAGCTAAAAGCCACGGAAGACCGTTCTCGGCGAAAGTTCCTTCAATCCCCAGCGAAGTTTATCTTTGGTTTTCCCAAGCAGAGTTTATCATCATTATCCTCAGCGGAATCCATCGTTAAAGTCCTCAGCAGGCCTCTCATCAGAGCTTCGGCCAAGTATCTCTTCCGCAAAGCAGCTTCCCGGCCATTCGTCAAGGATTTATTTTCCTAAGATGAAATTACACTCATAAACATTTCACATTTTCATACATCTTGCTTACATACATGATGAGACACATACAACATCAAATGTTGAACATCATGACATCATGCATATCATACATCATGACATTGCATACAGCTTACGTCTTTGCCTTTTCAGGAAAAAGACAATCTCAAAAAAGACTACTTTCAACTGTCACAATTCCAGATTTGATACCTGTATCTAGCCAGGGCACATCTGAGAGTGATCAGTTTCCAGACTCGATTCCTGTATCCAGCCAGGGCACGTCTGCAGAGTTCAAAGATTCGACTCCTGTATCCAGCCAGGGCACATCTATCAACTACAACATTTCCAGATTCGATTCCTGTATCCAGCCAGGGCATATCTGTTGACCACATTTCCAGACTCGATTCCTGTATCTAGCCAGGGCACGTCTGCAGATTTCCAGATTCGACTCCTGTATCCAGCCAGGGCACATCTATCAACTACAACATTTCCAGATTCGATTCCTGTATCCAGCCAGGGCATATCTGTTGACCACATTTCCAGACTCGATTCCTGTATCTAGCCAGGGCACGTCTGCAGAGTTCAAAGATTCGACTCCTGTATCCAGCCAGGGCATATCTATTGACGACTATTTCCAGATTCGACTCCTGTATCCAGCCAGGGCACATCTGTGAGCAACCGATCGTAGATTCGATACCTGTATCCAGCCAGGGCATATCTGCATAAGGAGACTGAAGATCAAACACCTGTAACAAGCCAGGAATACATCTGTCTTTCTTAAACACACAAGTTCTCGCTAAGGAATCTCTTATGCGATCAACACTTCCAAGTGGCATCTATAAGCCCATTCCCGACAAAGTTCTGTCACTTTTCCAGATGGCATCTACAAAGCCCATCTCCCTATCCACCATCTCTCCAAATGGCATCTATAAGCCCATTCCCGACACCACATTGTTGAGACTCCAGCATGCGAGTGCAAATTTCCGGGCACTCTAGTGTCCAATCTCCTTTTACCCTCGAGTCACGAAAGGCAAACTTGCCAATCTAACTCTTCAGGTCCAAGAAGATTGAACAGGGGCAACTGTTGTACCCCAAAATTTGCCCTCCCATTTCCTCAACATTCTCTCATCACAAGACATTTAAAGATCAAGATACAATTAGGGTTTCCTCTGCTCAAGACTTCTCCTTGCACTGTGGACTCAAATTAGGGTTTGTGTTTGCCTGAAGATGTTTTGACCTAAAATGCCTAAGATGACTTTCATGCTTCATGTTGGACTCCCAAGTTTACCTATACCAAGTTTCAAGTCTTGATTCCAAATTTTACCCAGTCAATTGGACAGTTGACCTAGAAATCAGCTGTATTGGGGAAAAAGCCAACTGTGGCCAATTGACAGTCAAATCTCATAAAATTTGATCCACATCAACATTTTGAATTCATATGAACCATTTGATCAAGTTTGGATCACAATTCCACAAGAAATTTGATCAGATCACCAAAAGGGCAAAATGGTCATTCTTAGGGTTTTGACTGCACTAAGGCAATTTTTGACTGTTTGACCTAGCCAATGGCAAACCAAGTTCACCTATGGACTCAAGGACCCCATGGAATTATCTTGACATGTTCATCAAGCTCAAAAGATCCCAAGTATACAAGATTGATAGTTGAATTTCCCAGTCAATTGATCAATTTTGACTGTATACTGAAAAGTCAAACTTTGACTTTTTGGTCAAAATCAAGAGTCAAGATTCATTTTTCATCAAAACATGCCAAATTATGAAACTTGTTCACCAAGAAATCACAAATTGCAAATTAGGGTTTGAAAATGGAATTTTTCATAACTTAGAATTTTTCTAAGTTATGAAAAACCCTAATTTTTTCCCAACTTTGCCCCATCTTTTCACCATGATCCATTGGGATTCAAACAAAAGTCAAAACATGAAAGTTGTAGCTTGTTGCAAAATCTACAACTTTGATTCACAAAGTTTTCTCATTTGAAGCTTGTATCTCAAGTTATGATTTTTTGAATAAGGGCACTAAACCATCTTTTAACTTAGTGAAATTTGACCTATTTTGACAAGGTTTTCTACCCTACTTCAAGGCCACTTTTCATGCCCTTCCAATTGGAATTTTGATTTGCATTTCAAAGATGGATTGTAGTACACATTCCAAGCTTTCCAAAATGTCCAAGAACTCATCAAACAACCTCATAACTTGGGAGATTCGAATTTCACAAGTTGGCAAAAACTCACTTTTGTTCTTCATCAAGACATGTTCATAACCTTGCCAATTTGAAATCAGTTTGCTTTATGCTTGATTACAGGTCCTTGAACCATTTCATACTCAATAATTTAATGCATATTCAATGTGTTAAGGTCATGTTCTTTGTGTTCTAACATTGCATAATGGTTTAATCCTAAACTAGATAAAGTGGAATTTCCATTTTTGAAAAGTTTAGCTTTATGTCAATTGGTAAATCAAACAAGTACATAGAAGATCTGCTTAGCACAAGATTATGGGCATAACACACTGATCAAGAGGAGTTGATGCAGCACATTAGGGGGTCCTATACTGACCTAGAACACCAATTTGCTTTTGGTAGCTTAAGTGTGAAGAAAGGTCCATAACATATGCTATCTCTCATATCAGCAAAAAAACACAGCACAAAAGATATCAAACACATTCCATAGACCACATTGAAGCTTTTGCACGAGCCATTTCCCTTTCAAACACCCTCCATCTCAGAATCATCCTCAAACTGCACAAACAGGGGTGCCCCTGCAGTTTGAGTGCAATCTCTCAATCCCTTCAAGCATTTCTGTCCAAACCTGTTCCTCTACCTTCCTTACAACATATGCAAGCTATCCAGAAGCTAAGGCACGATCTGTAGTTGCTCTAACCACTTCCACCATTTTCACATCTTTGACTTGCAGGTGAAGTTCTATAGCTTAATACAAGAAGTTTCAAGACAAAGTGAGCATTGAAAAAGCATCCCTGGACTTCAAGGAAGCTTTTCCAATCATTACATTGCACTGAAAGTCTCTCATTCTCCACATAGAAGTTCAACTGCACAGGTAAAAGTTTGAATTCGTATCTCTCTTATTAGGCATCTTTAGTCTTAAGTTTGTGAAGAAACAAAGTCCTACTCATAGCCCTGAACATGTACATAGCTTTACTTTTCATTTCTTTTGTCTGAGTGAAGAGAATTTGAGCTCTGAAAATGGTAGAAAAACTAGGTCAGAAAAGAGGGGGAGAGAAATTCTCTCTCATCTTGGAGAGATAGGTCATGTTCTTTATATGGTTGAAACCGTCTCTTAATGCTCTACACTTTTCATGTTATGAGTTTTTCTTGAAAGTCCAGGAATCCAGAGTTAGAAAACGCGTGTTTTATGTGAAGAAAGCTGTACAGAGGTTGAAGAAGAAGGGATCTGGGCTGGGCCTGGATTTGTTTCCTTTTCACACCCCATTTTTTGGTTTACACCCCCCTGAGCCCATTTGCTCATTTTTTGACATTTTTGACTTTTTCTTTTTGGATTGACTTTGTTTATTTTTTCTCATACCATTAAAATTTTTAAAATATTTTTTCCACCACTTTTTGTATTTATGGCATATTTATTTGTTTATTTCTTTTGTTATATACAAATATATATATATATATACTATTATTGAAATAAATAGAAAATAGTGTAGATACATTTTTATTATTTTATTTACTTTATGAAAATATTTTACACAAAAAATATATACTTTACTTTTTATTTTTATTAAAATATTTAAATATTTATTTTAGAAAAATACATATTTAGGGTTATATATATATATATATATATTTGATTATTAATGTATTTAAGAAAAAGATATAAAAATACTTGATTTTTTATTTTATTAACATTTGATACAAAAATACTTTTTTTACAATATACTTCATTTTAGGTTATTTTTATAAATAATAAATAAATAGTAGAATTAAATTAGATAATAATACTTTTTATATAAAAATTAGGGTTTCTTACCCTAAGTTTCAAAATACTAAAAAAATAAATACATTTTTATTTTCTTTTTCCTTTTACATAAATAATATTTTCTCATACATATAGAAACTTTCTTTTTACATTTCACATATTTATTTAATTCACATTTAATTATGCATTGCAAAATATCCAATTGTTGTAATAATTTAGATTCAAATTCTTGTCAATATCCCCATTTGAACATTTGTACCCCCCTTCCCATATTTGGTTGTGTAATAGCTTAGTAATTTTAATTTCGCACTTTATTGCTTTCTAAATAATGACATGCTAGAATTAGGGTTTGTATGCGAAAAAAAACGATAAAAAATAAGTTTGACCTAATACAAGACAAACAAGCATGAAAATGGACACACAAATCACACTTGCACCCCCTAGGGTATTCCACTTGTTGCCTTCAAATAAATGGGCCATATTGTATGTTGAACATCTTTGGGCAAAGCAAACAGTTTGAATGATCATAGTCCCTCGATAAAACTTTTCAAAACAAACAAAACAAATGATCAAGTCCCTTAGAGAAATTGCCCAAAGACATTTAACGTCGTTACAATTATGGTCTAAACGATGACCCGCGCCTGTCCCTTTTCACATCCTAACACAAGGTTGCCCACCAAATACAATGGTGGTGCAAACTTGTTAAAAGGGTTAAAGTATAGCAATAATCTTTTGAGAAATTTAGGAGTAGATAACCTCTTAGTTACTTGAATCAACTTGTAAAACAAAACACTTGCCTAATTTCAAAATCACACATCACAACACTTTCAAAACAAAAACTTTCAAAAAACAAATGAAAACCTTTTCAAAAGACATACATCTTTGTATACATCCCCACATGGATCATTACAAAGGTTGCCACCACATTGGCCTCTTTTCAAAACATTTTCAAAACCCACACACTCAAGCACCATTTAAAACAATTGAAAACAAAAGGCAAGTGATCTAAGCAAGTAACTAAGAGCCCATGGATAACCATGGATAGAAAGGGTGCTAATACCTTCCCTTTCTATAATCTACTCCCCGAACCCGAGAAAACATCTCAAAAGGTTTTTGCTGTGCTTTTTAACCTTTCCTTAGGATAAAATAAAAAGTCGGTGGCGACTCTTGCTAACCGCAACATTTGCGAATACAAACGCAAACCTCAAGTCAGTTCTCCCACCGTATCACAGGGCTTATAGATGCCATTTGGAGAGGTGGTAGATAGGGAGATGGGCTTATAGATGCCATTTGGAGGTGTTGATCACATAAGAGATTCCTTAGCGAGAACTTGTGTATTTTGAGGAAGGAGGATGTTTTCCTGGCTTGTTACAGGTGTTTGATCTTCAGTCTCCTTATGCAGATATGCCCTGGCTAGATACAGGTATCGAATCTACAGTTAGTTGCTCACAGATGTGCCCTGGCTGGATACAGGAGTCGAATCTGGAAATAGTCGTTAATAGATGTGCCCTGGCTGGATACAGGAATCGAATCTGCGAACTCTTCAGACGTGCCCTGGCTAGATACAGGAATCGAGTCTGGAAACGTGGTCAACAGATATGCCCTGGCTGGATACAGGAATCGAATCTGGAGATGTTGTAGTTGATAGATGTGCCCTGGCTAGATACAGGAATCGAATCTGGAGATGTTGTAGTTGATAGATGTGCCCTGGCTAGATACAGGAATCGAATCTGGAGATGTTGTAGTTGATAGATGTGCCCTGGCTAGATACAGGAATCGAATCTTCGAACTTTTCAGACGTGCCCTGGCCAGATACAGGAATCGAGTCTGGAAACGTGGTCAACAGATATGCCCTGGCTGGATACAGGAATCGAATCTGGAGATGTTGTAGTTGATAGATGTGCCCTGGCTAGATACAGGAATCGAATCTGGAGATGTTGTAGTTGATAGATGTGCCCTGGCTAGATACAGGAATCGAATCTTCGAACTTTTCAGACGTGCCCTGGCCAGATACAGGAATCCAGTCTAGAAACTGATCACTCTCAGATGTGCCCTGGCTAGATACAGGTATCGAATCTGGAATTGTGACAGTTGAAGGTAGTTGTTTTTGAGATTGTCTTTATCCTGAAAAGGCAAAAACGTAAGTTGTATGCAATGTCATGATGTATGATATGCATGGTGTTATGATGCTCAGTCATGAGATAGTGTTGTATGCGCTTCATCATGTATGTAAGCAAAATGTATGAAAATGTGAAATGTTCATGAGTGTAATTTCATCTTAGGAAAATAAATCCTTGACGAACGGCCGGGAAGCTGCTCTGTGGAAGAGATACTTGGCCGAAGTTTGGTGCGAGGCCTGTTGAGGACTTTAATGATGGATTCCGCTGGGGATAATGATGATAACTCCGCTGGGGATCACCAAAGATAAACTCCGCTGGGGAATAGGAAGAACTTTGCCGAGTGCGATCTTCCGTGGCAGATAGCTGAGGATAACCCAGTTATAAGTCCTTGTGAGGAAATAACTCTAAATAAAACTCGGGAGAGACGTCCGTACTCCGCAGGGGATAAGCTTCCAGAATCTACTGGGGATGAGCTTTAAGACCTGCCGGGGAATGTTGTGTCCTTTTCAGGATTGACGGGGAATCAACTCCGCTCGGGGAAAGTATTGCTGAATCTTGTTTTACTCTGCGGGGAGTTGAGATGATTCGGCCACATTCTTCAGTTGAACCTACCTTGGCATCTTGGCGGACAAAAAACAACCAGACTGCATTAGACAACTTCACATTGCCCCTGTCTCTGATGTCACCTGTAATCAATCTCTCGTTTTATATGCAAATATTTATGAATTAGCAATTTTAATGTCAAATGCATATATCAAAAATGAACATTGGACGTTCTTCGCAAGACGAAACAGAAAAAGGGAAAACAATGGTAATTTGTATGGACAAGTGAATTTGTATTGATTTAAATTTTGCCTGTGAATAGGCGTTTTTGTACAAGAGGCTGACATCCTAGTAAGAGGACGCCGCCAAATAATATAGAGTTTACAATTTGAAAAAGGAAACAAAACAGCTATGTGAACAATCCCACTGGGTTCCAACTCTGCTATCTCCTTTATGTCTTCGAATGTCTCATCGCCTTGCTGCCTAATTGAAGATGAAGCTGATTGGTCGATGCCGAAATCTTGAGCCAGATAGTTGATGCCGAATTCCGGATGCGAAGTGATCCAATGAGACATAGTGTTACGCTTTTATCCCTAACTTTTGCCTGGACCGCCCTTTCGGGTTTTCAGTCCACCGGGATACCCTTTTTTGCCCAAGCCGCCCTTTCAGGTTTTCGACTTGCCGGGTGTACAGATTTTTTTTCACTTCATCCCTTATTTTTGCCCGAACCATTTTGGTTCGCCGGGAAGCCCTTGTTTTTGCCTAGGTATGTCAACCTAGCGGGTCTTTTATTTATGCGTAGTATTTTTTCACTATGTCTGCATTGGCGGGGTGAGGAAGGTCGTCACCGTCCATGGTGGTTAGGATCATGGCTCCTCCTGAGAACACACACTTAACCACAAATGGCCCTTCGTAAGTAGGGGTCCATTTGCCCCGGGGATCACTTTGAGGAAGGATGATGCGTTTGATTACCAGGTCCCCAACTTGATACTCTTGCGGTCTGACTTTCTTGTTAAATGCCCTGATCATCCGTTTTTGATACGTCTGACCATGACAGATAGCAGTGAGCCTCTTTTCGTCAATCAGATTTAATTGATCAAGTCGAGTCTGGATCCAATCATCTTCATTCAAGTCTGCATCCTTCATTATCCGGAGGGAGGGTATCTGGATTTCAATCGGCAAGACTGCCTCCATGCCATAGACCAAGGAGAAAGGAGTTGCCCCGGTTGATGTCCTTGCTGAGGTGCGGTACCCATGAAGAGCGAACGGTAACATCTCGTGCCAATCTTTATAGGTCACTGTCATCTTCTGCACAATTTTCTTGATATTTTTATTGGCTGCCTCTACAGCCCCATTCATCTTCGGCCGGTAGGGAGAAGAATTGTGGTGCTGTATCTTGAATTGTTCACAGAGTTCAGTGATCATCTTGTTGTTGAGATTGGTACCATTGTCCGTAATGATTCTTTCTGGGACGCCGTACCGACAGATCAGATTATGCCGGATGAAACGTGCCACGACGCTCTTGGTTACTGTGGCATAGGAAGCTGCCTCAACCCACTTCGTGAAATAATCGATCGCCACCAAGATGAAGCGATGCCCATTGGATGCCGTCGGTCGGATCTCACCGATCATATCGATGCCCCACATTGCGAAAGGCCAAGGTGCCGTTAGGACATTCAAAGGAACTGGAGGGATATGCACCTTGTCAGCATAGATCTGGCACTTATGACAAGTTCGGGAGTGTTGGTAACAATCGGCTTCCATTGTGGACCAGAAATATCCTGCCCGAAGGATTTTCTTAGCCATGGTGTGTCCACTGGAGTGCGTTCCGAATGTACCTTCATGCAGTTCCATCATGATTTTCTCCGCTTCAGCCTTATCCACACAACGTAGCAGGGTTGAATCATGATTCCGTTTGTAGAGAATGCCGTTGCTGAGGAAGAATTTTGCAGCAAACCTCCTCATGAACTTCTTATCATTGACAGATGCGCCTTCAGGGTATTCCTGAGCTTCCAAGTACCTCTTCACCTCGTGATACCAGGGTTTCTCAGTCACCTTCTCAGCCTCGAGCTCACAGCAGTACGCCGGTTCATCCAACTTCCAGATTATGATTCGGGGAGCCTCATTATCCCATTTAACTTTGAACATTGAAGACATCGTGGCTAGTGCGTCCGCTAGCTGATTTTCCTCTCTGGGGAAATGCTCAAAAGTTATCTCTTCAAAGTGGGGGAGCAAGGTCGACACATACTCTTTGTAAGGAATAAGATTCGGGTGTTTCGTATCCCACTCGCCCTTGATCTGATTGATCACGAGAGCGGAATCTCCGAAGACACTTAGAAACTTGATCCTCAAATCGATTGCAGCTTGTAAACCCATGATACATGCCTCATATTCTGCCATATTGTTGGTGCAGCTGAAACATAATCGGGCGGTGAGTGGAGTATGAGTCCCCTTGGGAGATATGATTACAGCGCCGACGCCGTTACCCAAAGCATTGGAGGCTCCATCAAAATGCATAGACCATCGGGATCCTTCCTCAGGTCCTTCATCCGGTCCAGGTACTTCACAGTCAGTTACCACCATGATGTCTTCGTCCGGAAAATCAAAGTTCAATGATTGGTAATCGTCCACAGGTTGGTGTGCCAAATGATCAGCCAATACACTTCCCTTAATTGCTTTCTGAGTTGTATACTGGATATCATATTCTGTTAAGATCATTTGCCATCTCGCTATTCTCCCAGACAGAGCGGGCTTTTCAAATATATACTTGATGGGATCCATCTTTGAGATCAATAAGGTAGTGTGAGTCAGCATATACTGTCTCAGCCGGCGAGCAGCCCATACAAGAGCGCAGCAAGTTTTCTCAAGCAGTGAGTAACGAGACTCACAGTCGGTAAACTTTTTGCTCAAGTAATAAATAGCGTGCTCTTTTCGGCCAGACTCGTCATGCTGCCCCAGCACACACCCCATTGAATTATCAAGTACCGTCAAGTATAGTATCAGAGGTCTTCCTTCCACCGGTGGCATAAGAATGGGTGGCTCTTGGAGATATTCCTTTATCCTTTCAAAGGCGGTCTGACATTCATCATTCCAGCGTACCACTTGATCTTTCTTCAGTAATTTGAAGATTGGCTCACAAGTAGCGGTTAGATGTGAGATGAATCGGGCAATGTAATTCAGTCGTCCTAGGAAACCTCTGACTTCTTTCTCTGTTTTTGGAGTCGGCATCTCTTGTATGGCTTTTACCTTGGCAGGATCCACCTGAATACCTTTATCACTTACAATGAAACCTAGCAACTTTCCGGATCTTACCCCAAAGGTGCATTTGTTGGGATTCAACCTCAGCTTGTATAACTTGAGTCGATCAAACAACTTCCTCAGATGGTCAAGGTGCTCCTCCTCAGTTTGAGACCTCGCTATCATGTCATCAACGTATACTTCAATCTCATGATGGATCATATCATGAAATAAAGCAACCATGGCACGTTGATAGGTTGCCCCAGCATTTTTCAATCCGAAGGGCATGACCTTATAACAGAAGGTGCCCCACTGAGTCACGAAGGTAGTCTTCTCCATATCCTCTGGAGCCATCTTAATCTGATTATACCCTGAAAAACCATCCATGAAGGAGAACACCTTGTGTTGAGCTGTATTGTCAACAAGGACATCGATGTGAGGTAGGGGGAAGTCATCCTTGGGGCTGGCCCTGTTCAGATCCCTGTAGTCGACACACATTCTGACTTTACCGTCCTTCTTCGGTACTGGCACCACATTGGCAACCCATTGAGGGTAAGAAGTCACTGCAAGGAACCCGGCATCAAACTGCTTCATAACCTCGGCCTTGATCTTTTCAGACATCTCTGGATGCATCTGTCGAACTTTTTGCTTTACCGGAGGGCAATCTTCCTTGGTTGGCAAATGGTGAACTACAATGTCGGCGTCCAAACCAGGCATATCTTCATAGGACCAAGCAAAAATCTCCATGTAGTCTTGTAGCATCTGGATCAATCGTTGCTTCACGCTGAGCTCTAGATTGGCACCAATCTTGACCTCTTTCCTATCTGTCTCAGTACCCAGGTTAATTGTCTCCACAGGCTCTTCATGTGGTTGAATAGCCCTCTCTTCCTGAAGTAGCAGTCTCGCAAGTTCACCAGGCACTTCGCAATCATCTTCACCTTCGTCTTCGGCCAAGTTGATCGGATTTTCGAAGTCATAACTGGCGGTAGCAGAGCTGTTACCAGTGAGATCCAGAGTGGATTGAAACCTGTATAAGTGAGTGTGTGTAAATATAGCTGTTTTGCAATATGTATAACACAGAAAGAAAAAGAGCACAAGATTTGAAATGCAACAAACGTCCAATGTTTTGATTGATGATATATGAAAATGTCATACAAAAAGCCCTCACAAATGGAGCTACGATGCCCCGGGCAGGACACCGAGCCAACAAAGTTTTAACATATTGTTTGTTACAAATTTGGAAATCAAAAGAAATCAATTACTGCGTGACAAATGTGATAGGGGTAAAATCCTTTGCCGTCCAGTTGCTAGGTCCGTTGCTGGTAGTCGGGTAGATCCAACTGTCAAACTCAACTTCCTCCACATCCTCCTCGATAGCATTCACCCTTGAGCTGGAAATAAACACCGGAGCCTTTCCGATCTTCTCTTTGCGCACCGCCTTCTGAGCCTCTGCAGTAAAGCCTAGCCCAAACTTGTCGTTCTTCTGAGTGAAGTCAGGAAGCTGACCCCAGTGTGCACAATTGCCTTTCTGAACCACAGCCTGGGCATCCCTTAGGGAAGCCATCTTCAAGGAATCATTCTCTTCGGTCATTGTCTTTGCAGCTGCTGAAATTGGATGCACCTCCTCGAAATGCTGGAAGGGGGTTTCAATGAACTCTCCGTCCATCTCGATGTACCTGAAGGAATTCAAATGGCTCACCATATACTCCTCTTCTCCTTGTACGGTGACGATCTTCCCCCTAACGGGATACTTCAGCTTTTGGTGCAAGGTGGAGGTCACTGCCCCAGCTTTATGGATCCAAGGTCGACCCAACAGATAAGAGTACGACGGACGTATATCCATCACGTAAAAGGTAGAGTCAAACACTTGAGAGCCCACACGAATAGGGATGTTAACCTCTCCATGAACCATCCTTTTGGAACCGTCAAAGGCCCTGACGATGATATTGCTGGGTTTCAACTCCAGGCCCTCATAATCCAGACGATCTAAAGCCTTTTTCGGAAGAACATTCAAGGAAGAACCAGTATCCACTAATACATGTGCCAGAGTGGTGCCCCTGCATTCAATAGAGACATGCAGGGCATCATTGTGGTCTCTCCCTTTTGCGGTCAGATCAGCATCTGAAAAACCCAAGCCGTTGTCCGCCGTCAGATTCGCTATGCAGTCAGTGAACTGAACTGCAGACGTCTCCTGCGGCACATGGGCCGTCTTGAGAAATGAGATCAAGGCCTTAGCATGGGCCTCGGAGCATAGCAATAGGGAGAGCAGGGAGATCTTGGAGGGTGTATGCCCCAACTGCTCGACAACATTAAAATCACTCTTCTTTATTATTTTCAGAATCTCCTCCATTTCTTGTCGGGAGGCCTCAGCATTTACGGGTATTGGTGCCTCCATCCGGGCAGGCTCTTCTTCAATCCCTTTGCCCCGAGCATTTGATGACTCGGCAGCAGGGGACACAATTTGATCAGCAACAGGACTAGGTAAACTTGCAGGTTTTATGAGGAGGGGTTTTCGAATAGCGGGCGGCGCAATGTCAGGCGAGAAGAGCCTGCCACTGCGGGTGACTTTAGCTGGACCGGTGATATCGCAGATACTGGCACTAGCGTCAAATTCTTGTTTGATTCCATTTACATACACGTCTGCCCCATAATGCCAGGGGACAGCTTTATCAGACACGTAAGAGAGGGGCCCTGGAACAGTAATGATCACAGGCGCAACTGTCATGATTTGAATAGGCTTCTTTGGGGGAGCCTTGATTGGATTTTTGAAGATGGTAATCACGGAAACTTCTTTCATTGGAACCAAATGAACAGCAGTCTTTTTGAATAGAATCTCCTTGCTATCCATTAGGCCTTGGATGCCTAACCTTAGCAGGGGACAATCAGATAGGGAAATAGCACAGAATGGGCAACCCTCTCCGCAACCCGGAAATAAACCGGCCCGCAGTAGGTTCTTCTTAACAGTCTTCAGAGGGGTAACAACTTCATTTACCGAAACAGCGTACACTTCTTCCTCAATGGCATTTACCCTATGCTGGGGCATAGGAGCCGTTACAACATTTGGTCTTTCCGGCGCTTCAAACTGAATTTCCTTTGCGTCGATCAGATCTTGCACTTTGTTTCTCAAGGCCCAGCAATCATCAGTAGTGTGCCCGGGACTATCAGAATGATAAGCACACCGGGCATTTGGGTTATATTTAGGAGACGCAGTGTTGACGACTTTAGGAGCTTCTTTGTGGGTCACCAGGTTGGTGGATAACAGTTGGGGTAAAATTTGAGATAATGTCATACTTAGTCGGGTATACTGCCTCTTGGGCCTTTCGCTTCTTTGTTGATTGTACTGCTGAGGAGCAGCAACAGGTTTGGAGATGACCAAAGCATTGACGGCTTGGCGACTTTCGGGCTTGACTTGTCTTCTAGGACCATAGACGACACTTGCTTCTTTCTTAAACGGCCTCTTCTCAGCACTTGTAGAGGCAGCCTTCTGTATCTTGCCTGACCTGATGCCAGCTTCAATTCTTTCTCCCGTTAATATCAAATCTGTAAATCCAGCGGAGGAGTTACCAACCAAATGATTGAAAAACGGACCAGACAATGTCCCCAGAAACATATCAACCAGCTCTCGATCAGTTAACAGAGGCTGCACCCTGCCAGCCAAATCTCTCCATTTTTGAGCGTACTCTTTGAACCCTTCACCCGTCCCTAGAGACATACCCTGAAGTTGGGTACGCGTAGGAGCGAGATCAGAATTGTATTGGTATTGTCTGTAGAATGCGGTTGCCAAATCTTCCCAGTGTCGGATGCTAGCTCCATCCAATTGGTAGAACCATTCGAGCTGTGACCCCGAAAGGCTATCTTGGAAGAAGTGAATCCAGAGGTTCTTATCTGCCGTGTAAGGTTGGATTTTCCTTACGTACGACCTTAGATGTAGCTTTGGGCAGGAGACCCCATCATATTTGGCGAAGGCAGGCGCCTTAAACTTGTGTGGAATGACTACCCCAGAAGATAACCCCAAATCTCCGAAATCCAGTCCCGGCACATTCTGAATCTCCATGGCGCTCAAGCGGTCCTCCAATTGTTTGTATCTGTCAGCAGCAGGTGGGTATTGTTCATCGTTATAGTCCGTCTCGTTGTCGGAGACTGCGGGACTAGGAGCTCCTCCCCCTTGGGGACTATTTTTCTCAGCAGAAGAAGTGGTTGGATCAGCTTCATTGTGGAGTGTGTTCCCAAATCTGCGTCCGGTGTTGAACAATGCAGTCCTCTTTTTCTTCTTCTTCTTTAGGAGTAGAGTCTTCAACTCTTGCTGACCTTGGGCTAGGCTTAGGACCATTTCTTGAAACTGTGCACTTTGGGCCTGAAGGGCCTTGATTGCTTGCTCACTGGAGGAGTCTGGATTCATGATGACTGTTCAAAATAAACAGCGAAGGAGATTAAGCAACCTGTGAAATAGGGTACCTGCTATGCATATGGTGTAATGGAATGCGTATGTTTTATGTTTTCAAAGACAAACAAGATTCAACTTTGTAGACAAAAAGGGAAACATACTTCATTAGATTAAAATTTTCAATTGTTCAACAACTTTCCCTTAGGCATTACAGGAATGAAAAATACTGGAAAGGAAATAAACTATAAAAGGAAACATCCAAAGCTCCTCAATGCTCCCATGGCCTCCTCTTTTCGGTACTGATGTAGTTGTTCAGGACCCGTTCTTCCTCCAATTGCTTAGTCAGCCTTTGGATCTTCCTTTCCTGCTCGTTGAACTTCTCCCGATAGAAATCCCGTTCTTCCTTTAGTTGTGCCCAAGATCTCTTCATTGTATCAAAATCAGTGGGTATCTGAGGAGGGAGGACAGTTGGAGGAACCCCATCTTCATTGGGAGATTCCAGGATGATTGGTCTGACGGCTTCGTATGGCATACCCAACTTCTGAGCACGGATGCGGACCCATTTGCAATAGGGTTCCAATGGCAGAGAAGTCTTTGGTCCTAACTCATGTGGGTCAGCTTTGTGGATTCTGTCCCAAGCTTTAATGAATCCCTGGCGTAGTTTGTCACTGCCTGCCTGAAACTCAAAATGGAAGTGAGGAACCAGCATCTAATGAGGCCCATCTCCTCTGGCTCTTCCAAACTGACGAAGAGCTAAACACGGATTGTAAGAGATTCCTCCTTGGATACCAATCAACGGGACATTAGGGTATTCTCCGCAACGGTCAATAACAGCTACCTCATCCAAACCTCTGAGAGTCCAAGTGATATCCTTATCTGTGAGAGACATTAACCTCCGAGCCCAGCCTTTCCCTTCATCATTCTTCAGCGCGAACTTAGGAAGGTGCGAAATAAACCACCTTACTAGCAAAGGAGCACAACACCACGGAGTTCCCCGTTTTCGAGCAGTACGAGCATAGAGTTGTTGTAGAATATCACCCAAAAGAGTGGGTACCGGATTCCGAGACATGAAGATCCTTATGGCATGGATACTGATAAAGGTGTCAGGGTTGGGAAACAGCACCAGACCATAGATCAAAAGAGCTAGAACATCCTCATATGCCTTGAAGTCCAAGTCATTCCAGAAATCATTAGCCTTGCCAACCAGAAATTTGACCAAAAAGCCCTTGACCCCATTTCTAGTTTCCCAGTTGGACAACACCTCTTCTTTGGTCAAGGGGAGAATTGCAGCAATCTCTTCAGGCCTAGGAGTCTTTTCCAAACCAGTGAATGGAGTTTGTTCCAAGACAGGGATCCCAAGCAAATAAGAAAATTCTTCCAGGGTAGGAACCAGCTGGAAGTCTTGGAAGGTGAAACAGTGATGCAGAGGGTCATAAAACTGGGTCAGAACACTTATCAGTTGTTGGTCCCATTTTGCAGTGATCAAGCCAAGGAGAGAACCATGTCTGTTGATGAAGGAGGTAGTGTTTGGAATCCTTTCAACCAGATCCTTGAGTAAAACTGGTGTTTGAACAAAGTTGAGCCGGACAGTATTTCTACGCACGGGCATCATAATGTCCTACAAAACAGAGCAAAGATGAAACCTTTTTGTCTTTGAAATGGGTTAGCCTTTTATACAGGATGCATGCAATGGTATGATGGCATGATTCTATGATGAAGCACACCACAAGTATTCACATAGGCAAATAAGGCACACAAGTCACACAAGACACCCTTAGGTTTCAGGCCAGCATGAGTTTCAGGTATTACCCTCTTTTGGTTTTGTTGGTTAAAACCTGTCCTATCAAAAGTAACCGGGTTCTAGAGGATCTCAAATCATTGGCTACCCTCAATCGGTCATAACTCCAGCATCGCAATCTTTTCTCGCGGCCAGAACCATCTCGAGAGTTTAGCCTCAATGAGTGTAGCATACTGCTACTGTCCTAATAGCCAAGTTGGTCAATTTAGGGTTCTAAGGTCGGTTGGTGTTTAATGACCCCTTAGAAGACCTATATTCTCCCCGTTACAACACAAGGGATATAGGTACAGACTAAGATGCCACACCAACGTAGCCACTGCTTCACCCATGTCGGTCTACGCCGGACAGGTCCCTCACAGATTATGCTACCTAAAAAGGGTTTTTCCCAGATCCGGGTTAGGATCTATGAAACTCCGATACAAAGCCCACAAATGTAAAAGCAAACAAAGCAAACAATTGAAAACAAAGGTGATCTAAACCCTAAGGTTACTCCACTTTTAGTAACTCCCCAGCAGAGTCGCCAGTTCTGTGATACGGTGGGAGAACTGACTTGAGGTTTTGCGTTTGTATTCGCAAATGTTGCGGTTAGCAAGAGTCGCCACCGACTTTTTATTTTATCCTAAGGAAAGGTTAAAAAGCACAGCAAAAACCTTTTGAGATGTTTTCTTGGGTTCGGGGAGTAGATTATAGAAAGGGAAGGTATTAGCACCCTTTCTATCCATGGTTATCCATGGGCTCTTAGTTACTTGCTTAGATCACTTGCCTTTTGTTTTCAATTGTTTTAAATGGTGCTTGAGTGTGTGGGTTTTGAAAATGTTTTTGAAAAGAGGCCAATGTGGTGGCAACCTTTGTAATGATCCATGTGGGGATGTATACAAAGATGTATGTCTTTTGAAAAAGTTTTCATTTTGTTTTTTGAAAGTTTTGTTTTGAAAGTGTTGTGATGTGTGATTTTGAATTTAGACAAGTGTTTTGTTTTGCAAGTTGATTCAAGTAACTAAGAGGTTATCTACTCCTAAATTTCTCAAAAGATCATTGCTATACTTTTAACCCTTTTAACAAGTTTGCTCCACCATTGTATTTGGTGGGCAAGTTTGTGTTAGGATGTGAGAGAGACAGGCGCGGGTCATCGTTTTGACCATAATTGCAACGGCGTTAAATGTCTTTGGGCAATTTCTCTAAGGGACTTGATCATTTGTTTTTGTTTGTTTTTGAAAAGTTTTGTCGAGGGACTATGATCATTCAAATTGTTTGTTTTGCCCAAAGAAGTTTAACATGCAACATGGCCCATTTATTTGAAGGCAACAAGTGGAATACCCTAGGGGGTGCAAGTGTGATTTGTGTGTCCACTTTCATGCTTGTTTATCTTGTATTAGGTCAAACTATTTTTTATCGTTTTTCGCATACAAACCCTAATTCTAACATGTTATTATTAGAAAGTAATAAAGTGCGAAATTAAAATTACTAAGCTATTACAAAACCAAATATGGGAAGGGGGGTACAAATGTTCAAATGGGGGATATTGACAAGAATTTAAATCTAAATTATTACATCATTTTGAATATTTGCAATTTAAATAATGCATAATTAAATGTAAATTAAATAAATATGTGAAATGCAAAAAGAAAGTTTTTATGTGTATGAGAAAATATTATTTATGTAAAAGGGAAAAGAAAATAAAAATGTATTATTTTTTGAGTATTTTGAATTTAGGGCAAAAACCCTAATTTGAAAGAAAATGTATTATTATCTATTTATTATTTATAAAAATAAAATAAAATGAAGTATATTATGAAAAAAAAGGTATTTTTATATCAAATATTAATAAAAGTGAAAAATCAAGTATTTTCATATTTTTGTCTTAAATATATTAATAATCACATATATATATATGTATTAAACCCTAAATATGTATTATATACAAAATAAACATTTATTTAATATTTTAATAAATAAAATAAAAAAAGGTATTTTTTGTGTGAAATATTTTCAGAAAGTAAATGAAAATAAAAAGTGTACTTACATTATTTTTACATTTTATTCTAATAATCATATATATGTATTTATGTACAAATAAAGAAAATAAACAAATAAATATGCAATAAATGCAAAAAATGATAAAAAAAAATATTTTTAATTTTCTAATGTCATGAGAAAAAATAAACAAAGTCAGCCAAAAAAGAAAAAGTCAAAAATGTTAAAAAATAAACAAATGGGCTCAGGGGGGTGTGAATCAAGAAAGATGGTGTGGAAATCAAAATTACACAGGCCCAGCCCACTTCACTCCTTCTTCAACCTCCAGCTTCAAACGTTTGAAAAAAAACGCGCGCTTCTTGCTTAAATGTCTAACTCCTGATTCTTGGCTTTTCAGCAAAAACTCATAACACAAGAAATGTTCAGCATGAAGAGACGGTTTCAACCATATAAATAACTTGACCTATCTCTCTAAGATGAGGGAGAATTTCTCTCCCCCTCTTTTCTGACCTAACTTTTCATCAATGTTCAGACATGAAATTCTCTAAGCACACGAAACATAAATGAAATCTAATCATATGAGCATGTTCAGGGCTATGATTGTGACATGTTTTCTTCAAAAACCTAAAGCTAACAATGCCTAATAAGAGAGATAGAACTCCATGAATATACCTGTTCAGTTGGAATCAAGCTGGGCAATGGAGGATGTTTCAGAGTGAAATGATGACTTGTACAGCTTCCTTGAAGTGTAAGGATGCTTTTCCAATTCCTACTTTGTCTTGAAACTCCCTGAATCGAGCTAGTGAACTCCAACTGCAAAACAGAAAATTGAAAATGGTGAAGTGGCTTGGAGGTGTTACAGGTCTGATTTTAGGACATGGTTAGCTTGCATATATTGTAGGGAAGGTAAAGGAAAAGGTTTGAATCAAAATGCTTGAAGGGATTGGGAGTTTGCACTCAAACTGCAGGGGCTCCCCTGTTTGTGCAGTTTTGAGGTGATTTTGAGATGGAGGGTGCTTCAGATGGCAAAGGCTCGTGTGTTAGCTTGGATTTGGTCTATGAAAAGTGTTTGATAACTTTGTTCTTCTGTTTCTAAGCTGAGATGAGAGTTAACATAAGTTATGGACTTTTCTTCACACTTAAGCTACAAAATGCCACTTTGCTTTCTAGGTCAGTACAGGCCCTCTAACTGTGCTGCTATCCCTTGCCTTGATCAGTGCAATTTTCTCACAAACTTGTGCCAAGAAGATCTTGCTTGTACTTGCTTGGATTTCTAATTTACATAAAGCAAGCTTTTCAAGAATGGAAATAATGCTTTTTCTAGTTTAGGCTTAATTCCTTGTGTAATGACCAAAGGCTTAGAATAACAACTTGATTCATTGGTTTTGCATTAAATTAAGGAGTGTAATTTGGTTTTAGGACCTGTAAAGTAGCACAAACTATGCTGAGTTCAAATTTGCCAAGTTTATGAACATGCTTTGATGAAGAACAAAAGTGAATTTTTGCCAACTTGTGAAATTCGAATCTCTCAAGTTATGAGGTTGTTTGATGAGTTCTTGGACATTTTGGAAAGCTTGGAATGTGTACTACAATCCATCTTTGAAATGCAAATCAAAATTCCAAGTGGAAGGGTATGAAAAGTGGCCTTGAAGTAGGGTAGAAAACCTTGTCAAAATAGGTCAAATTTCACTAAGTTAAAAGATGGTTTAGTGCCCTTATTCAAAAAATTATAACTTGAGATACAGGCTTCAAATGAGAAAACTTTGTGAATCAAAGTTGTAGACTATGCAACAAGCTACAACTTTCATGTTTTGACTTTTGTTTGAATCCAAATGGATCATGGTGAAAAGATGGGGTAAAGTTGGGAAAAAATTAGGGTTTTCCATAACTTAGAAAAATTCTAAGTTATGAAAAATTCCATTTTCTAACCCTAATTTGCATTTTGTGATTTCTTGGTGAACAAGTTTCATGATTTGGAATGTTTTGATGAAAAATGAATCTTGACTCTTGATTTTGACCAAAAAGTCAAAGTTTGACTTTTCAGTGTACAGTCAAAATTGATCAATTGACTGGGAAATTCAACTGTCAATCTTGTGTACTTGGGATCTTTTGAGCTTGATGAACATGTCAAGATAATTCCATTGAGTCCTTGAGGCAATATGTGAACTTGGCTTGCCATTGGTTAGGTCAAACAGTCAAAAATTGCCTTTGTGCAGTCAAAACCCTAAAAATGACCATTTTGCCCTTTTGGTGATCTGATCAAATTTCTTGGGGAATTGTGATCCATACTTGATCAAATGGTCTATATGAGTTTATAATGTTGATGTGGATCAAATTTCATGAGGTTTGACTGTCAATTGGCCACAGTTGACTTTTTCCCCAATACAGCTGATTTCTAGGTCAACTGTCTAATTGACTGGGCAAAACTTGGAATCAAGACTTGAAACTTGGTATGGGTAAACTTGGGAGTCCAACATGAAGCATGAAAGTCATCTTAGGCATTTTAGGTCAAAACATCCTTAGGCAAACAAAAACCCTAATTTGAGCCCACAGTGCAAGGAGAAGTCCTGAGCAGAGGGAACCCTAACTGAATCTTAATCTTCAAAGGTCTTGTGATGAGAAAATGTTGAGGAAATGGGAGGGAAAATTTTGGGGTACAACACTGGGGCCAGGTGCGCATACCATTCTAACAGCCCGGGGCATGATACTGACGACTGTTGGAAGTTGAGGTACAAAATCCAAAGCCTGATTGATGAAGGAGCTGTGGAATTCACCCCAGATGGTCAGGTCGAGTTCTTCTACTATCCCTGCGAGATTCACCATTTGAAGTGACAAGTACTGAGACTAGAAGACTTTTTGTTCATTCTAATGTTCAAGTTGTATTTTCTTTGCTTATAAAAACAATTATTGTCATAGCAAACTTTATTACTTTATCAATGCATCGCATATGTCTGTTTTGAATCAATATATTCGCATTCGCTATATTCAAACTGCTTTCATTTTCTGATGTCAACTCTTAATAACTCTAAGCCTCTTGAGGGAGGATGACGAAAACAATACCATAATCTACAATATGCTTTTGAACAGACCCCGCTGATGAGGTACAGGCATTGTTTCAATTCCTAAACACTGGAGTTACAAGGAAGATAATCCCTCGTCAACCCCTTTGAGCCAAAGAAGTAGGAGTTTTTTCTTTTCCACAAAAAAAAAATTATGAAAACCCTTAATCATAACCTGGGGCAGGGTAGTCTTCTCAGTTGATCCAGGTGCACAACGATTGGCATCAAAAGAAGTCCTTCTGAAACAAAAGACAGTGATGGTTCCGAATAATCATAAAAGATAGACAGTCATTATTTCCCAAAAATAAAAGCCCAATAAGTCAAAACCTATGAAGGAGGCTTACAAAACTGGGGCATCCCGCTGACTGTAAATACAAAAAGAAATAGTTCAGGAAAAAAACAGGGATAACAAAATCATCAAAAGAACGAGGTCATTACAAATCCTCGACAACATGAAAAATGTTGCAAAAAAAATGACTGCCTTCCAACAAATTCAACTTGTGTGAATCGTCACCAAAAACGTTGTTCCAGACTCATTTGGAGTTCAAACGCACGATCAACTGAGTTTAGGATCGAAGGACATCACGAAGAGAGGGTGGGTACAATTACATTTTGATCCTTTTTACCTTTGTTTCTTAAACCGTGAACCAGGCCACGTTACAACCCTTAAAAGTCCTAGCTGAAGCATGGGTTGGTTCGAAAGCATACTGTTACGAAAGGTATCCTGACTCCTTAAGGCTCGCTGTAAGATAACGAGTTGACATCACATTTTACAAAAAATTCACTTGTTTTTATGAAAAAAAGGCATTTTCAAAAAACTTCAAGACAAACATAAGCTTTGCATTTTTGAAATAATATTGTTTGCATACGACTTTTTGTTCGAACAGCAGAGAACTTCGCACGATGAATATCTTATGAACAAAAAAAATCTTCTCAACAAAAGGAGTCATCTCAAGTGGAAGAAAAACTTCCAACCAAGAGGCAGACATGATCACGGTCCACCATCTGGGGCAGTCCAATCAATATTCAGAGAATCTCTCAAATGCCAAATAGCCTGGGGCAAACCTCAGCCTGAGTCACTTGGGGCATTGGACATGAATTCCGACGACGAATCTGGCACGATCAAACAAAGATCTTCTGGTAGCATGGCAACACAACAACAGGGGAAACTCCCTACATCCTGAGAGCATGGGCATAGTCGAAAAAATACTACGCACAATCAAAGACCCGCTAGGTTGACACACCTAGGCAAAAATAAGGGCTTCCCGGCGAACCAAAAGGGTTCAGGCAAAAATAAGGGACGAAAATGAAAAATTGTACTCCCGGCAAGTCGAAAACCTGAAAAGGAGGCTTGGGCAAAAATGGGTATCCCGGTGGACTGAAAACCCGAAATGGTGGTCCAGGCAAAAGTTAGGGATCAAAAGCATACGACTATGTCCCGTCATCTTGTCACTTGCCTACCAGAAGAAGATTTGTCAAATCGGCAGTCCTCAAGCACCTCTACAGGTACCTTCTCCCACAGAAGCTGGGGCAATAAGAGTTGCCCAAACTGTACAGCTGCTTTCCTCCAGATACAAGGTAGATTCAGTTGAAGAATTTGACCAAGATACCTTCACTCCCCGTTGAGTAAGACCAGAATAATAAATACTCTCCCCGAGCATAGTTGGTCTCCTGTCAGCCCTAACAAGGCACTGTATCTCCAGCAAGTCAGCAACACTCTCCCCAAGCAGAGTTAGCCTATTATCAACCTTAAGGAAGTTGGGTTTTCCCCAGAAGATCTCAATATTCCCCAGCGAGCGGAGTATACGGATATTCCTCAGCAAGCATCCCCGGAAGTCTTAATATAAGATTGTTCCCCGGCGGAATACAGACACCCCAGTGGAGCCATTCCCCAGTACAGTCCAAAAAGTCTCCCCAGGAGAGTTGAATCATTCTCCCCAGTAGACTCTGGAAGCTTATCCCCAGTAGATTCTGGAAGCTTATCCCCTGCAGAGCACGAACGCATCTCCCCGGCTTTATTCAAAGGTCATTCTCCACCAGAGCTTATAACTGGGTTATCCTCAGCCAATTGCCACAGAAAGATCGTCCTCGGCGAAGTTCTTCCTATCCCCCCAGCGGAGTTCATCAATTCCTCAACAAAACATATCAACGGTATCCCCAGCGGAGTTTTCATCAATTTCAAAACCTCAACGAAGTATCTCTTCCCACAGAGTAATTCCCCGCAGAGTAATCTCTCCAACAAGTTTATTTCCTAACGGAGTTATCTTCTCCTACCGGTTTATTCTTGCAACCATCATCCCCAGCGGAAACGAAGAAATCTAATCTTCAGCATCAACCCAGGAGTTATCTTCCCGGAATTCGTCAAGGTTTTATTTTCCTAGACGAAAATACATTCATAAACATCACATTATCATACACCATGACGCATGCATATACGCATCATAAACACGCTATCTCATTTATTTTGGGACATCATGACATCATGCATTTCATACATCATGACATTGCATACAACTGATGTTTCGCCTTTTCAGGAAAAAGGTCAATCCCAAAGATGATTACTATCAACTGTCGCAATTCCAGATTCGATACCTGTATCTAGCCAGGGCATATCTGTTGACGACTATTTCCAGATTCGATTCCTGTATCCAGCCAGGGCACGTCTGAAGAGTTTGAAGATTCGATTCCTGTATCCAGCCAGGGCATATATGTTGACGACTATTTCCAGATTCGATTCCTGTATCCAGCCAGGGCACGTCTGAAGAGTTTGAAGATTCAATTCCTGTATCCAGCCAGGGCATATCTGTTGAAGATTATTTCCAGATTCGATTCCTGTATCCAGCCAGGGCACGTCTGAAGAGTTTGAAGATTCAATTCCTGTATCCAGCCAGGGTATATCTGTTGACGACTATTTCCAGATTCGATTCCTGTATCCAGCCAGGGCACGTTTGAAGAGTTTGAAGATTCGATTCCTGTATCCAGCCAGGGCATATCTGTTGACGACTAATTCCGGACTCGATTCCGATATCCAGCCAGGGCACGTCTGAAGAGTTTGAAGATTTGATTCCTGTATCCAGCCAGAGCATATCTATTGACGACTAATTCCGGACTCGATTCCTGTATCCAGCCAGGGCACGTCTGAAGAATTTGAAGATTCGATTCCTGTATCCAGCCAGGGCATATCTGTTGACGACTATTTCTGGATTCGATTCCTGTATCTAGCCAGGGCATATCTGTTGACGACTAATTCCAGATTCGATTCCTGTATCCAGCCAGGGCACGTCTGAAGAGTTTGAAGATTCGATTCTTGTATCCAGCCAGGGCATATCTGTTGACGACTATTTCCAGATTCGATTCCTGTATCTAGCCAGGGCACATCTGTGAGCAACCAATTGTAGATTCAATACCTATATCCAGCCATGCCATGTCTGCATGAAAAGTTTGAAGATCAACCCCTGTAACAGGCCAGGTAATTATCTTTCTTTCTCAGGTATGCGAGTTCTCGCTAAGGAATCTCTTACGCGATCGACACCTAGATGGCATCTATAAGCCCATCCTCCCATTACGGTTCCAAATGGCATCTATAAGCCCATTCCCGACAAGGTTCTGTCACATTTCCAGATGGCATCTATAAGCCCATCCTCCTATCCACTATCTCTCCAAATGGCATCTGTAAGCCCATTCCCACTATCACACTGCTGATACTCTACTATGTGAGTGCAAATTTCTGGGAACTCTAGTGTTCAATCATCTTCCACCCTCGGATCACGAAAGGCACACAAGCCAATCTACATCCTCAGGTCTAAGAAGATTGAATAGGGGCAACTGTTGTACCCCAAATTTTGCCCTCCCATATTCTTCAAAGTTTTGACAAGCATCATCTCAATTTGCTCAAAGTCTACTCAAGGGTTGCACAATCAACCACCCTCCTAAGCCAGTCAAACTAGGGTTTTGGTTCTTGCAAGGAAGCTGAGGTTTCCAAGGGCACAATCAAGTCCCATATGCTCATATACATTGTCAAGCACCTACATGTCAAGTTTCAAGGCTCACAAGGTCAAGTTGCACAGTCAAAAACCCTAATTGCTTCACAATCAACTGCAGGGGCAAAATGGTCATTTGGCAGTCAAAAGTCAAAATTTTTGGTCAACATCTTATTTTGAAGTCACAATAATCATTTGATCAAGTCTTGATCATGATTCCACAAGAATGGCTCAAAAATCATCAAGATCAAAAGTTTCCATTTTTGGACAATTGAAAAGTCAACTGTAACTTGACCAAGGCATAACTGTTTCATGGTTCATCAGAAAAATCCCATCCAATGCTCATTTTGAAGGGGAGGACATTTCCTACAACTCATTTTCACATTCCAAGTCCAAGAAATGCTCTCACAAAAAGTTATCAATTTCAACATTATAGGTCATTTTCAAAAGTCAATAAAAAGGCATTTTAAGTCAAAGACCATAACTTGAGATTGGTAAATTCAAATGACATGGGACCAAAGGCATTGGTTAGAGGACTTCAAGACCTTTCCAAAATGTCCAAGAACATGTTCATATGATTAAAATTGAGCAAGATATGCATTGGAGAAGTTGGGAAATTTTTGTGAAATGGCAAAAGTCAACTATCCTTGAAACTTCAATTTTTGACAAAAGGGCCCACTTTTTTCAACTTGATTCAGCCTTGTCATGCCACCCACGTGTCCCATGATTAATTTCAAGATTAAACATTAATTTTTCTATTTTATTTAATTTTTATTGATTTAATCCATTTTAAATCCATAAAATTCAAATAAAATCAAAAAAATTAATTAAAGGGGATCTTTATGGTTTGAATGACCTTTATATGCCATTTACTAGCTTCCAAATTCGTGCAAGCTATTTTTTGTACACAAAATTTTGAATTTGTGCCAAGATGTCCAGATACATGTAAGCATGGAAAGGGAAAGTTTTGCAAATTTTGGAAGCTTTTTAATTTGTTGGATTTTGGTTTGAAAGCATGGCTTTATGGCTTGGATTCTTGCCTTATTTCTTTGTCCCCTCCATCTCCTCTATAAATACAAGCCATGAGAAAGCATTAGAGAAAAATACACACAGCCTAGAGAACGCCCCAAAATTGCAAAAATTTCCTTGAAGTTGTCAAGCTCGAAAGACCTGATCTAGCCAGATTCAACTACTTCCAAGCACTCCATCAACATCCCAGGTACCCCAAATGCTTATTTCTATTTTTCCATAACATGTTCCTGTGCAGGTTTCACAAAGGCTTTCCACCATGTGCATCAAACGATCATGCGCCAAGTGGCCTCAAAGATCAATCCAGGGGCTATGAGATGCTGGATACCATGCTCCAAGTCAAAGCACGTGCAGGCAATTCCTAAAGTCAACAAAGGCTTAAGCTTATTGGGCCATATTGCTTCCTCAAACCTCCATACCTGGGCCAACACCCCCATGGTTCTTTCATATTTTCTTTTGTTTTCTTTTCCTTTTTTATTTTCTTTTAACTAATTATTATTATTAACTATTATTATTATTATTATTATTTAATTCATAGATAATTATTTTCATAAACAAAAAAATAAAAAAAAACTAATATTTTTATTATTTATTAATTTTACTTTAATTCATTGTTTTGTAATTAAGTTATAATTAATTAATTAGTTTAATTAGGCAATTTTAATTTTTTTTTAATAACTAAAATAAATTTAGAATTAGATTTTATTAACTTTTAATTTTAATTACTTTTTATTTTATTTCATTAAAAACATAAAAACACAAAAAAACACTTGTCTTTTAATTAATTAATTAATTAGTTTAATCATTAGTATTAATTGCATTTAATTCAAAAAAAAAAAAACAAAAAATTCAATTTCTTTTCTTAAAAGGGTCAAAACCCTTAGGACGTTCCCGATTTAATTTTTATTCGCGCGCATTTACTTTATTTTGATTATTATGTAACTGCTTCAAGAATGTAATAGTAATTAGGTTTATCGCTTTATTTAATTTCTCGTACTTATTTACCAAAACGGGTCTTTGTATTTTTGGCGATGTATAGACCCGCGCCTTGTAATAGCGTAGAATTTATATTTCCCCAATTTACTTTCCGCACCCCTAACTGTTAAATGCATGAAAGAATGTATGTAAATAAAATTAACCCGTAGCTCACGAATAACATGTACAAAAACATTAACTGAAAAATAACACACAAAGCACATGCCACTCCTAGGGTACGCCTCAATGGTTGCCTCGAATGTGGTCATCAAGTATAGGGTGTCTTAGAGGTCGCCCTCCTGCCTAAGATCCAGTTGCCTCGAAACGGTTGCCTCAGATAAAAGGATCTAGGACATTAGGGTTACTTCTAAGGTGTCCTACCATTGCTTAGGTGACCACATTGTCCCGATAATCGAATTGACCTGAACACCTCTAACGATGGTGCTACCTACCTCTCAATGGTGGGATAACACTATCTAAAGGACTCTTACATAGCCTAATTCCTTAGAGTAGGTAGATCTCTTAAGTACTTGCTCTTTTCAAAACAAACAAAACAATTTTTCGCACCCACACTTTCTAAAAGTTTTCAAACAAATTTTTCACACACTCTTGAGGACAGATACAAGAGTTACTTAGAAATTTTTCAAACGAAACTTTTTCAAAAACCCACACACATTTGAAAAGCAAACAATTTTGAAAACATAAGAGCAAGTACCTAAGAGCCCGTGGATAACCACAGATAGAAAGGGTGCTAACACCTTCCCTTTCTATAAATCTACCTCCCGAACCGAGAAACATTCTCGAATAAGGAATTTTGCTGTGCTTTTGTCCTTTCCATGTTGGAGAACATAAAAGACGGTGACGACTCTTGCTTACCGCGATATTTCGCGAAACCAGCTAAAAAACAGTCAGTTCCCATTTCCACCGATCACAGAACTGGCGACTCTGCTGGGGACATTAAAAGTGAGGTGTACCTTAGGAATAGTTCATCATCATGTTTTCAATTGCTTGATCTGCTTGCTTTAATATTGTGGGCCTGTTTTGGGAGTTTCATAGATCCTAACCCGGATCTGGGGGATACCTTCTTAGAAAGTAGCAACAAACTGTGAGGGAACTGTGCGGGGTATACCGACACGGTTGAAGCATTTTGCTACGTTGATGTGGAACTTTGGTGAGTACCGGTAACCCTTGAGTCAAGTCAAGGAGAGTACGGGGCCGCCGCGTGGTATCGTGAAGCATCAACTGACCTTAGGAACCTTACTTGACCATCCTGGCCTCTTTAGGGGTAGTGAGATGACCGACTTTGGTGCAGTCCGAAGTTGGTAGATACTCGATACTACACTCATTGAGGGTTGTTTTCTTGGAATATTTTGATCGCCAGTTCAGTGGCTAAATCAAAACAATGAACACAGAAAACAACCCAATGATATTGAGCTCCTTAGAACCCGGTTACTTTTGATAGGACAGGTTTTGAGCCCACCAACTTCAAGAGGGTAGTACCTAAACTTCATGCTGGCCTAAACTCTAAGGGCTCTCTGTGTGACTTGTGTGCCTTCAAACTTGAGTTACTTGCATGCTTGTTATCTGACACATGAGTTCCTTGAAGGTTTTGTTTACAGTCCTTAATTGGGACTCATTACAGGGCCTACTTGCATCACTCCATGCATAGCATAACATCATACCATTACATACATCCTACATAAGAACTAATCCATTTCAAGGATCTCAAGGGCTTGTGATGCAGGTCATGATGAATCAAAGTGTCTAGCAAGGGGCAAAGGGGATTTATTTTCCTCTAGCCAAAGTTTGTCAGGGGCTATGACCCACTCGATATGGTGAGCCTTGACTCTTGAAGAAGGACTCTCAACAAAATGAAGTTCCTTCAATCAAGCTACAAAATTCAAAGTTCTAACAATCTTTCTTGTTTATCCCGCGAGACCCTTGAAAACATTGCATACATATATCATACATATCATTGCATTACAGGTACACTTTCTACAGGTCACTTACCTTATTCGCTGTTTATTTCAGCAATGGCTTCCCAACAAGATAACCACGGTCTTCATGCTCAAGAGACTCAGTTCAGGGAGATCTTCCTAAGCCTATCCAAGGGGCATGAAGAGTTGAGGGCACTCCTCATGGGGAATTTGGCCAAGAAAAGTCCCGAAGATGATAAGGACGAATGGCTGAAACGTTTGCAAGCTGAGGTAGATACAATGAGAACCCAGATGCTGGGGCAAATGGCTCTCATCCAAGGCTTAGCTCGGGAGCAAGAAGAGTTGAGGACCATGATCAGCCAGCTTCATCAAGACAGATACAACATGAAGCAACCACTGCAAGCCAGGGACCAGGTCATTGATCAGCTTCCAAGAGGACAAGAGTCTGGTATGGTGAAGAATAGACCTCTCCAAATTTCTATCACTTCACAGGTCCAACCACAACCTCGCCCAGAACAACGGGTTGATCAGAGCAAGCCAGACAAGCCCAGGAGGCAATTCACCCAGCTCAACACGTCGCTGTCCCAAGCTTTATAACACCTGTTGAAGTTGAATCTGGTGACGTTGATAGGACCTCACCCTAATCCTAAGACTTCTTCACCCAACTATAATCCTGGGGCCAGGTGCGCATACCATTCTAACAGCCCGGGGCATGATACTGACGACTGTTGGAAGTTGAGGTACAAAATCCAAAGCCTGATTGATGAAGGAGCTGTGGAATTCACCCCAGATGGTCAGGTCGAGTTCTTCTACTATCCCTGCGAGATTCACCATTTGAAGTGACAAGTCCTGAGACTAGAAGACTTTTTGTTCATTCGAATGTTCAAGTTGTATTTTCTTTGCTTATAAAAACAATTATTGTCATAGCAAACTTTATTACTTTATCAATGCATGGCATATGTCTGTTTTGAATCAATATATTCGCATTCGCTATATTCAAACTGCTTTCATTTTCTGATGTCAACTCTTAATAACTCTAAGCCTCTTGAGGGAGGATGACGAAAACAATACCACAATCTACAGTATGCTATTGAACAGACCCCGCTGATGAGGTACATGCATTGTTTCAATTCCTAAACACTGGAGTTACAAGGAAGATAATCCCTCGTCAACCCCTTTGAGCCAAAGAAGTAGGAGTTTTTTCTTTTCCACAAAAAAAAATTATTAAAACCCTTAATCATAACCTGGGGCAGGGTAGTCTTCTCAGTTGATCCAGGTGCACAACGAATGGCATCAAAAGAAGTCCTTCTGAAACAAAAGACAGTGATGGTTCCGAATAATCATAAAAGATAGACAGTCATTATTTCCCAAAAATAAAAGCCCAATAAGTCAAAACCTATGAAGGAGGCTTACAAAACTGGGGCATCCAGCTGACTGTAAATACAAAAAGAAACAGTTCAGGCAAAAAAACAGGGATAACAAAATCATCAAAAGAACGAGGTCATTACAAATCCTCGACAACATGAAAAATTTTGCAAAAAAAATTATTGCCTTCCAACAAATTCAACTTGTGTGAACCGTCACCAAAAACGTTGTTCCAGACTCATTTGGAGTTCAAACGCACGATCAACTGAGTTTAGGATCGAAGGACATCACGAAGAGAGGGTGGGTACAATTACATTTTGAGCCTTATCCTTTGTTTCTTAAACCGTGAACCAGGCCACGTTACAACCCTTAAAAGTCCTAGCTGAAGCATGGGTTGGTTCGAAAGTATACTGTTACGAAAGGTATCCTGACTCCTTAAGGCTCGCTGTAAGATAACGAGTTGACATCACATTTTACAAAAAAATCACTTGTTTTTATGAAAAAAAGGCATTTTCAAAAAACTTCAAGACAGACATAAGCTTTGCATTTTTGAAATAATATTGTTTGCATACGACTTTTTGTTCGAACAGCAGAGAAGTTCGCACGATGAATATCTTATGAACAAAAAAAAATCTTCTCAACAAAAGGAGTCATCTCAAGTGGAAGAAAAACTTCCAACCAAGAGGCAGACATGATCACGGTCCACCATCTGGGGCAGTCCAATCAATATTCAGAGAATCTCTCAAATGCCAAATAGCCTGGGGCAAACCTCAGCCTGAGTCACTTGGGGCATTGGACATGAATTCCGACGACGAATCTGGCACGATCAAACAAAGATCTTCTGGTAGCATGGCAACACAACAACAGGGGCAACTCCCTACATCCTGAGAGCATGGGCATAGTCAAAAAAATACTACGCACAATCAAAGACCCGCTAGGTTGATACACCTAGGCAAAAATAAGGGCTTCCCGGCGAACCAAAAGGGTTCAGGCAAAAATAAGGGACGAAAATGAAAAATTGTACACCCGGCAAGTCAAAAACCTGAAAAGGCGGCTTGGGCAAAAATGGGTATCCCGGTGGACTGAAAACCCAAAATGGAGGTCCAGGCAAAAGTTAGGGATCAAAAGCATACGACTATGTCCCGTCATCTTGTCACTTGCCTACCAGAAGAAGATTTGTCAAATCGACAGTCCTCAAGCACCTCTACAGGTACCTTCTCCCACAGAAGCTGGGGCAATAAGAGTTGCCCAAACTGTACAGCTGCTTTCCTCCAGATACAAGGTAGATTCAGTTGAAGAATTTGACCAAGATACCTTCACTCCCCGTTGAGTAAGACCAGAATCATAAATACTCTCCCCGAGCATAGTTGGTCTCCCGTCAGCCCTAACAAGGCACTGTATCTCCAGCAAGTCAGCAACACTCTCCCCAAGCAGAGTTAGCCTACTATCAACCTTAAGGAAGTTGGGTTTTCCCCAGAAGATCTCAATATTCCCCAGCGAGCGGAGTATACGGATATTCCTCAGCAAGCATCCCCGAAAGTCTTAATATAAGATTGTTCCCCGGCGGAATACAGACACCCCAGTGGAGCCATTCCCCAGTACAGTCCAAAAAGTCTCCCCAGGAGAGTTGAATCATTCTCCCCAGTAGACTCTGGAAGCTTATCCCCAGTAGATTCTGGAAGCTTATCCCTTGCAGAGCACGAACGCGTCTCCCCGGCTTTATTCAAAGGTCATTCTCCACCAGAGCTTATAACTGGGTTATCCTCAGCCAATTGCCACAGAAAGATCGTCCTCGGCGAAGTTCTTCCTATCCCCCCAGCGGAGTTCATCAATTCCTCAACAAAACATATCAACGGTATCCCCAGCGGAGTTTTCATCAATTTCAAAACATCAACGAAGTATCTCTTCCCACAGAGTAATTCCCCGCAGAGTAATCTCTCCAACAAGTTTATTTCCTAACGGAGTTATCTTCTCCTACCGGTTTAATCTTGCAACCATCATCCCCAGCGGAAACGAAGAAATCTAATCTTCAGCATCAGCCCAGGAGTTATCTTCCCGGAATTCGTCAAGGTTTTATTTTCCTAGACGAAAATACATTCATAAACATCACATTATCATACACCATGACGCATGCATATACGCATCATAAACACGCTATCTCATTTATTTTGGGACATCATGACATCATGACATTGCATACAACTGATGTTTCGCCTTTTCAGGAAAAAGGTCAATCCCAAAGATGATTACTATCAACTGTCGCAATTCCAGATTCGATACCTGTATCTAGCCAGGGCATATCTATTGACGACTATTTCCAGATTCGATTCCTGTATCCAGCCAGGGCACGTCTGAAGAGTTTGAAGATTCGATTCCTGTATCCAGCCAGGGCATATATGTTGACGACTATTTCCAGATTCGATTCCTGTATCCAGCCAGGGCACGTCTGAAGAGTTTGAAGATTCAATTCCTGTATCCAGCCAGGGCATATCTGTTGACGATTATTTCCAGATTCGATTCCTGTATCCAGCCAGGGCACGTCTGAAGAGTTTGAAGATTCGATTCCTGTATCCAGCCAGGGCATATCTGCTGACGACTATTTCCAAATTCGATTCCTGTATCCAGCCAGGGTACGTCTGAAGAGTTTGAAGATTCGATTCCTGTATCCAGCCAGGGCATATCTGTTGACGACTAATTGTGGACTCGATTCCTGTATCCATCCAGGGCACGTCTGAAGAGTTTGAAGATTCGATTCCTGTATCCAGCCAGAGCATATCTGTTGACGACTAATTCCGGACTCGATTCCTGTATCCATCCAGGGCACGTCTGAAGAATTTGAAGATTCGATTCCTGTATCCAGCCAGGGCATATCTGTTGACAACTATTTCCGGATTCGATTCCTGTATCCAGCCAGGGCATATCTGTTGACGACTAATTCCAGATTCGATTCCTGTATCCAGCCAGGGCACGTCTGAAGAGTTTGAAGATTCGATTCTTGTATCCAGCCAGGGCATATCTGTTGACGACTATTTCCAGATTCGATTCCTGTATCTAGCCAGGGCACATCTGTGAGCAACCAATTGTAGATTCAATACCTATATCCAGCCAGGCCATGTCTGCATGAAGAGTTTGAAGATCAACCCCTGTAACAGGCCAGGTAATTATCTTTCTTTCTCAGGTATGCGAGTTCTCGCTAAGGAATCTCTTACGCGATCGACACCTAGATGGCATCTATAAGCCCATCCTCCCATTACGGTTCCAAATGGCATCTATAAGCCCATTCCTGACAAGGTTCTGTCACATTTCCAGATGGCATCTATAAGCCCATCCTCCTATCCACTATATCTCCAAATGGCATCTGTAAGCCCATTCCCGCTATCACACTGCTGATACTCTACTATGTGAGTGCAAATTTCTGGGCACTCTAGTGTTCAATCATCTTCCACCCTCGGATCACGAAAGGCACACAAGCCAATCTACATCCTCAGGTCTAAGAAGATTGAACAGGGGAAACTGTTGTACCCCAAAATTTGCCATCCCATATTCTTCAATGTTTTGACAAGCATCATCTCAATTTGCTCAAAGTTTACTCAAGGGTTGCACAGTCAACCACCCTCCTAAGCCAGTCAAACTAGGGTTTTGGTTCTTGCAAGGAAGTTGAGGTTTTCAAGGGCACAATCAAGTCCCATATGCTCATATACATTGTCAAGCACCTACATGTCAAGTTTCAAGGCTCACAAGGTCAAGTTGCACAGTCAAAAACCCTAATTGCTTCACAATCAACTGCAGGGGAAAAATGGTCATTTGGCAGTCAGAAGTCAAAATTTTTGGTCAACATCTTATTTTGAAGTCACAATCATCATTTGATCAAGTCTTGATCATGATTCCACAAGAATGGCTCAAAAATCATCAAGATGTAAAAGTTTCCATTTTTGGACAATTGAAAAGTCAACTGTAACTTGACCAAGGCATAACTGTTTCATGGTTCATCAAAAAAATCCCATCCAATGCTCATTTTGAAGGGGAGGACATTTCCTACAACTCATTTTCACATTCCAAGTCCAAGAAACGCTCTCACAAAAAGTTATCAATTTCAACATTATAGGTCATTTTCAAAAGTCAACAAAAAGGCATTTTAAGTCAAAGACCATAACTTGAGATTGGTAAATTCAAATGATATGGGACCAAAGGCATTGGTTAGAGGACTTCAAGACCTTTCCAAAATGTCCAAGAACATGTTCATATGATTAAAATTGAGCAAGATATGCATTGGAGAAGTTGGGAAATTTTTGTGAAATGGCAAAAGTCAACTATCCTTGAAACTTTAATTTTTGACAAAAGGGCCCACTTTTTTCCACTTGATTCAGCCTTGTCATGCCACCCACGCGTCCCATGATTAATTTCAAGATTAAACATTAATTTTTCTATTTTATTTAATTTTTATTGATTTAATCCATTTTAAATCCATAAAATTCAAATAAAATCAAAAAAATTAATTAAAGGGGATCTTTGTGGTTTGAATGACCTTTATATGCCATTTACTAGCTGCCAAATTCGTGCAAGCTATTTTTTGTACACAAAATTTTGAATTTGTGCCAAGATGTCCAGATACATGTAAGCATGGAAAGGGAAAGTTTTGCAAATTTTGGAAGCTTTTTAATTTGTTGGATTTTGGTTTGAAAGCATGGCTTTATGGCTTGGATTCTTGCCTTATTTCTTTGTCCCCTCCATCTCCTCTATAAATACAAGCCATGAGAAAGCATTAGAGAAAAATACACACAGCCTAGAGAACGCCCCAAAATTGCAAAAATTTCCTTGAAGTTGTCAAGCTCGAAAGACCTGATCTAGCCAGATTCAACTACTTCCAAGCACTCCATCAACATCCCAGGTACCCCAAATGCTTATTTCTATTTTTCCATAACATGTTCCTGTGCAGGTTTCACAAAGGCTTTCCACCATGTGCATCAAACGATCATGCGCCAAGTGGCCTCAAAGATCAATCCAGGGGCTATGAGATGCTAGATACCATGCTCCAAGTCAAAGCACGTGCAGGCAATTCCTAAAGTCAACAAAGGCTTAAGCTTATTGGGCCATATTGCTTCCTCAAACCTCCATACCTGGGCCAACACCCCCATGGTTCTTTCATATTTTCTTTTGTTTTCTTTTCCTTTTTTATTTTCTTTTAACTAATTATTATTATTAACTATTATTATTATTATTTAATTCATAGATAATTATTTTCATAAACAAAAAAATAAAAAAAAACTAATATTTTTATTATTTATTAATTTCACTTTAATTCATTGTTTTGTAATTAAGTTATAATTAATTAATTAGTTTAATTAGGCAATTTTAATTTTTTTTAATAACTAAAATAAATTTAGAGTTAGATTTTATTAACTTTTAATTTTAATTCCTTTTTATTTTATTTCATTAAAAACATAAAAACACAAAAAAACACTTGTCTTTTAATTAATTAATTAATTAGTTTAATCATTAGTATTAATTGCATTTAATTAAAAAAAAAAACAAAAAATTCAATTTCTTTTCTTAAAAGGGTCAAAACCCTTAGGACGTTCCCGATTTAATTTTTATTCGCGCGCATTTACTTTATTTTGATTATTATGTAACTGCTTCAAGAATGTAATAGTAATTAGGTTTATCGCTTTATTTAATTTCTCGTACTTATTTACCAAAATGGGTCTTTGTATTTTTGGCGATGTATAGACCCGCGCCTTGTAATAGCGTAGAATTTATATTTCCGCAATTTACTTTCCGCACCCCTAACTGTTAAATGCATGAAAGAATGTATGTAAATAAAATTAACCCGTAGCTCACGAATAACATGTACAAAAACATTAACTGAAAAACAACACACAAAGCACATGCCACTCCTAGGGTACGCCTCACTGGTTGCCTCGAACGTGGTCATCAAGTATAGGGTGTCTTAGAGGTCGCCCTCCTGCCTAAGATCCAGTTACCTCGAAACGGTTGCCTCGGATAAAAGGATCTAGGACATTAGGGTTACTTCTAAGGTGTCCTACCATTGCTTAGGTGACCACATTGTCCCGATAATCGAATTGACCCGAACACCTCCAACGATGGTGCTACCTACCTCTCAATGGTGGGATAACACTATCTAAAGGACTCTTACATAGCCTAATTCCTTAGAGTAGGTAGATCTCTTAAGTACTTGCTCTTTTCAAAACAAACAAAACAATTTTTCGCACCCACACTTTCTAAAAGTTTTCAAACAAATTTTTCACACACTCTTGAGGACAGATACAAGAGTTACTTAGAAATTTTTCAAACGAAACTTTTTCAAAAACCCACACACATTTGAAAAGCAAACAATTTTGAAAATATAAGAGCAAGTACCTAAGAGCCCGTGGATAACCACGGATAGAAAGGGTGGTAACACCTTCCCTTTCTATAAATCTACCTCCCGAACCGAGAAACATTCTCGAATAAGGAATTTTGCTGTGCTTTTGTCCTTTCCATGTTGGAGAACATAAAAGACGGTGGCGACTCTTGCTTACCGCGACATTTCGCGAAACCAGCTAAAAAACAGTCAGTTCTCATTTCCACCGATCACACCATGCACTTGCAACCATCTGATGTCACTACTAATTGGGAAACAAGGAGTGACGTTAAAGGTTTCTTAGCCAAGTTCTTGTTTGAGAAAGCTCAAAACTGTTGGAACTCCTTGGACTTGCAAGCTTTTGAGGAAATTGTGGCTCTCCTAATCTATGAGATGGTTTTTTTTCCAAATCCTGACCAACTTATAGATGTAAACACCGTCAAAATCTTCATGTCTCGTAACCCGGTGCCTACTTTGTTAGTAGATATCCTACATTCTTTTCACACTCGCACTATGAGGAAAAGAGGTATCCTTATTTGTTGTACTCCTATCTTGGCAAGATGGTTTATTTTGCCTCTTCTCCAATCTGTATTAAAGAACGAGCAAGGTTCAAGGTGGTCACATAGGTTGATGACGCTCAAACATTCAGACATTCATTGGTGTTCTCGATCTGTAGAGAATGTTACTATCATCGACCGTTATGGAGAACTCCCTAATGTCCCCTTACTTGGAATTAGGGGAGGTATCACCTACAACCCCTTCTTAGCCTTAAGACAATTTGGTTACGCCCGAAGGGATAGTCAACATGAGATGCTTATTCAAGGGCTGGTATTTGACTACGAGAATGACGATCAAGGTCATCGCCAAAGGTTTATCCGAGCTTAGAGGATGTTGAACAAGGTAGATAGCAAGACATTGGGGCATAAGAATTCCATCCCTCTTGAGCCTTACCTCAAATGGGTACGAGCTTGTGCTCAAAGTCTTATGATGCCTTACCCCTCCATTCTCCCGGTTATCAAAGAGCCTATCATGGAAGGAGATGTCCCATACACTATCCTGCATCCTGGCATACCCACCTCTCTAGAAGACTTGCAAAGGGATTGGATACAGCTTAAGGGAGAGCGTGAAACTTTCGAGGCCCAGTTATACACCAGCAAGAAGAAGGTTATGGAACTCACCAAGAAGCTTCATGAGGAACGAAGTCTGAACGCCTACATTGCACCAAAGAGGATGCGTTCAACTTTTTTATCTTAGAGTTTTTGTATTTCTTTGTAAGCCCAAAGAGGCATGATGTACTCAAACTTTGATTTATTAATGTAATGTGTGTTCCTTTTTGTCTAAAGCAAATTTAAGTCTCTAATTTCCTTGAAATCATTTCATATACATCTTCATTCATCATAACATAAGCAGGTTTCTTACCATAGGTCTCCTTATCTTTCTACTATTTATTTCAGTAACATGGACATGTAACAGACAGTAAAAGATCTCTAGGCGCAGAATGCTCAGTTTCAATAAATGTTCTTGACTCTAGCCAAAGGACAAGAGGATTTGAAAACTTTGCTGATCAAAGAAAAGAAGAAGAAAGCAAAGAAATCAATCGGTGTTCTGAATCTAGGAAGAAGGTTCCTAGGGCCATCCAGACGGACCCTAGACTTCGCAACATCATCTGGTGTAAAGGATAATCAAGAAGGGAAAAAAAGGAAGTGATTGCCCATCCAGAATCTGAAGAGGAAGAAGAAGAAGATTACTCCGAAGAGTAGTATCCTCTGGCTGACGACAAGCACAAACATTTGGAAGAGCGTCTAAGTGCAATGGAGATTCAGAAAGTGCCTGGGATGGACTTTGAAGAGCTGGGTTTGGTGTCTGGGATTGTTATTCCATCAAATTTCAAGGCACCGTTATTTGCTAAGTACGATGGGGTTTCGTGTCCCAAGATGTATCTCCGATCTTATGATAGGAAGATACAATCTCACACTGCTGACAGAGATTTGTGGGTCCACTTCTTTCAGGATAGTCTATCCGGGACTCAGCTAGATTGGTTCTATCAACTGGAAAGAGCCAATATCCATAATTTGGAAGACCTTTCCACTTCTTTTTATAAATAGTATCAATATAACGCAGACCTTTCTCCCACCCATACTCAACTCCAAAGTCTGACTATGGGTTCGAACGAGGGTTTCAAAGACTATGCTCAGAAATGGAGGGACTTAGCAGGAAGAGTCCAGCCTCCCCTGTCTGACAGAGAGATAATAGACATGTTTTTGGGGACCCTATCCGGTCCTTTCTTTAATCATCTAATTGGAAGCTCCTCAGCAGGCTTCACTGAATTAATCTTGACCAGGGAAAGAGTGGAAGCTGGGATTAAGAGTGGGAAGATCCAAAAGGACGCATCCTCCAGTGCCGTAAGAAAACCATTTATTGGGAAGAAAGAGGCTGTTGTTGTGTACCCTCAAAGGAATTAGGACATAACTGAACACCGTCCAACGATAGGGGCCGTCATGATCCCTAAGCTTGCACCTACTCAACAAAGGAACAAACAACCTAGAACAGAAAGACCAGTAAGATAGTTTACCCGAATAAATATGACACTGTCCCAAGTCCTGCCACATTTATTGAGATCTATTTTGGTAACTTTGAAGGAAGCCCCGAAGAATCCCAACACTGCCTCTCCTCATTACCACCCTAATGCTCGCTGTGCTTACCATTCAGAAAGTCCGGGCCATGATACCAACAACTGTTGGGCTTTGAAAAACAAGGTGCAAGACCTTCTCGAGGAAAAAGAAATTGAATTTGATGCTCCTAAGATCCCAAATGTTATCACGGCTCCTATTCCCAAGCATGGCCGTGATGTTAACGTTGTTGAAGATGATGTGTTTGTTACTGTTGTTGATGAACTTGTTACTCCTTTCCTGACTGTCAAGAGGAACCTGTTGAATGTCGGTTTATTTCCGGGCTGTGGCAAAGGCTGCCACTTCTGTTTATCCCTACCAAATGGTTGTCATTTATTGAAAGCAGGTGTCCAGCGCCTAATGGATGACAAAGAGATTTTGTTTGAGAAGACTCCCATTCCAACCATTTCATACAAAGATGTTTCAATAGTAACCACTTCCGCCACCTTCCAGGGTCTCCACCAAAAGGCCCGTTAGGATTACATTTGTTCCTAAAGTGACTCCACTGATAATTACTATGCCAGGACCGATCCCGTACTCATCAGATAAAACTGTCCCCTGGAACAATGGGGGTGACGTCTACTATCACGGTGTCAAGCAGGATTGGTTGGCTGATGAAGACTCGATTTTTGAGAAGGCTGACCTCGACATCAGCAACATTGCAGGAACTAGCAAGATAAACCAAAGTGGAAGAGTATTCTCCCCCGAGATTGCTCCTCCGAAAGCTGTTACTGGTCCTGTGATCATCCATGCTTTTGTTCCTGTTGACACTACTACTACAGTCCCTATGGTTACCCCTACTGACACCCCTACCGCCGAGTCGACCGAGACTCGGGGCAAAGGCATTTTGGTTGAGCCTATCCGGATGAAGGCGCAATCAGTATCTATCCCAGAGGCCTCCAAAAGGGAGATGGAATAAATTTTGAAAATTATAAAGAGAAGTGACTACAACATAGTCGAACAACTAGGGCAGACTCCATCAAATATTTATATGCTGGCTTTACTGTTGTGCTTCGAGGCTCATGCGAAGGCCTCGGTGAAATTTCTTAAAACTGCCCATGTGCCACAAGAAACCTATGCTGACCAATTCCAAGACTATGTGGCCAGTTTAACATCCGATAACGGTTTAGGATTTTCTGATGTTGACCTGACACCTAGAGGTAGGAAACACAATGGGGCGTTGCATGTCTCTATCGAATGCAGGGGCCCAACTTTGGCTCATGTCCTGGTTGATACTAGCTCATATTTGAATGTGATGCCTAAGAAGGCTCTGGATAGACTCGACTGTGAAGGTTTGACCTTAAAACCCAGCAACATAGTGGTAAGGGCCTTCGATGGTTCAAAGAGAATGGTGCATGGGGAGGTGGACATCCCCATTAAAGTTGGAACTCAAACCTTTGATTCAACTTTCTACATGATGGGCATTCTCCCTTCCTATTCCTATTTATTAGGCCGACCTTGGACTCATGACGGTGGTGCCGTCACCTCTACATTACATCAGATGCTGAAATACCCAACCAAGGGAAAAATCATCAGTGTCCATGGAGAAGAGGAATATATGGTCAGTCACTTGAACTCCTTCATATACATGGAATTGGATGGTGAATTCATTAAAACTCCATTTCAACATTTCGAGGAAGTTCCACAAATAGTGGCAGCAACCAAGACTGTTTCCCAATTCCCAAAGATTACAAGACCTCCGCTAAAGATGTCTTCTCTGAAAGATGCCAAGGCAGTGGTCGAAGAAGGTAGGTGTACTATTTGGGGCTAACTCCTGGATATCCCTTACAAATATGACAAATTTGGTTTGAGTTTCACTTAAGAAGCCCAGAAAATGGTTCGTCATGCTCGTGCCGGAGGACCACCTTTGCGGATCAGCAACCACGAAGTCAACTTAGTGGAGGATAGTGATGACGGTTGTAACCTGGAAGAATGGATTTCCCAACTATCGACGGAGGACTCACCAACTGGGAAGCCAAAGATTTCGTCCCAATTACTTTTATCCAACAATAATTGTCTTTAAATTTTTGTCGTACTTGTAATAATTAAACAATTCAGACTTTTAAAACCTTGTGTCTTACCCGAGGCACATCAGTCCATTTGTAAGGGTTGTTACTTCATTTTCATATGTCATCAATGAATCATGGACGTTTTTGCATACAAACTCTGTGCTCTTTGTCTTTCTTTTTCTACATTTTTATTTCTTTCAATAATAGTTATGCTCTTACACACACTCACATATCAAAATGCAGATCTACATCCACTCAGGATCCCATGGGTAACGATTATGCTATGGCCTATTATGACTTTGAAAATATAATCTACCAAGCCGAAGATGAAGGTGAGGAAGATTGTGAAGTGCCAGGGGAACTAGCCAGGTTACTACAATAGGAAGAAAGGACCATACATCCCCACGAAGAACCAGTGGACACAGTTAACTTAGGTACCTAAGAGGACAAGAAAGAAGTCAAGGTAGGAGCCAATATGGAACCTAGTGTCAAGAAGGCTTAAATCAGTTACTACAAGACTATGTTGAGGTCTTTTCCTGGTCGTATGAAGACATGCTAGGACTTGATGCTGATATCGTGGTCCATCGTCTACCAACAAAAGAAGACTGCCCTCCGGTAAAACAGAAAGTCCGTCGTATGCGACCAGACATGTCAGAGAAGATCAAGACTGAAGTCATGAAACAATTCAACGCCGGATTCTTAGCCATCACCTCCTATCCACAATAGGTCACCAATGTTGTTCCAGTGCATAAAAAGGACGGTAAAGTACGTATGTGCATGGACTATCGAGATTTGAATAGGGAAATCCCTAAGGATGATTTCTTGCTTCCCCATATCGATATTCTGGTTGACAACACCGCACATCATAAAGTATTCTCATTCATGGATGGTTTCTCAGGCTACAATCAAATCAAAATGGTACCTGAGGACATGGAGAAAACGACCTTCGTCACACAGTGGGGCACAATCTGTTACAAGGTTATGCCCTTCGGGTTGAAAAATGCTGGGGCAACTTATCAGCGTGCCATGGTAGCTCTATTTCACGACATGATCCATCACGCAATAAAGGTCTATGTGGATGACATGATAGCCAGATCTCAAACTGAAGAGGAACATCTTGACCATTTGTAGAAACTGTTTGAGAGACTAAAGAAATATAAGCTGAGGTTGAACCCGAATAAATGCACATTTGGGGTGAGGTCCGATAAACTCCTAGGCTTCATCGTCGGCGGTAAATGTATCGAAGTGGACCATGCCAAGGTGAAAGCAGTACAAGAAATGCCTGCTCCTCGCACTGAAAAGTCAAACTTTGACTTTTAAGTCAAAATCAAGTGTCAAAGATCATAATTCATCAAAACATGTCAAAATATGAAACTTGTTCATCAAGAAATCAAAAAGTCAAGATTTAATTTTGAAAAGTCAAAGTTTCCAAACTTAGAAATTTTTCTGTGTTGAAAACTTCATATTTTCTCACAACTTTGAGCCAATTTTTCACCATGATGCAAGATGATTCAAAAGAAACTTTCAACATGAAATTTTTAGATCTCCATGATATCTAAAACATTTCTTTACACAACTTCTCCTAGAAATGCTTGGATCTCAAGTTATTAATCCATGAAGTCATGGTCATGAAACTAAACACTTAGTGAAAATTTTGCCCTAGTTTAGGCAGGATTTTGACCTAACTTCATGGCATTTTTTCATATAGTTCCAAGGGGAATTTTCAAAATTGATTCAAAGATGGATTGTAGAGAACATTACATGCTTTCTAAAATGTCCAATAACTCCTTGAGATCATGTTTGAGCAAGGATAATCGAAGGCATGAAGTTGGCATTTTATTCTTGAATTATAGGTCATTTTCATGATGAACAAAAATGGAAATTCAAAATTAGGATGCATAATCTTGCTTTTAAGGCCTTCTAACTTGTGTATCTATCAATCATTAATGTATTACACAAACTTTTGAGCTATAATCCAAGTGGTTTAAGCTTTATCCAATTCACATTGCCATTTTGGGAAGAAAGTGAAGAATACCATTCTTGAAAAGTAAGCTTTATGCCCAAAATCAATTCTTGAGCCTCTAACTTGTTCCCTCTGATCACACTGCATCTAAAAAGTCAGAAGCAAGTGTGTTTAAAGCATAACCACTCTATCTTAGCAAGTACGCAAGACTTTGAAACTTGGATTTCTCAAAAAATCACATGTTATGCTTAAACTTGTGATTTTGAATTCTGATCAACAACAAGCTTCCAAACTTGTTGCTTATAAATAGAGGCACTATTTGTGAGCTAGAACACAAGCTTAAGCACCCTGAAACACTCACAAACTCTCCCAAATTGAAATTTCCTAAAAACTCCATTGTTGACAATTTCTGACCTTGGACTTGAAACTCATATTTCCCTCGTGCGTTCTTTGGCCTTTTAGTTCTTAAAGATTCCTTACATCAAATACAACCCATCCCTGTCCTTGTTACACGACTGTAACTCCATTTCCATCACCCTTCCTAACCAAAAACAAAGAACTACACATTGACTTCTCCAAGGTATTTCGGCCACTCTCAACTCAAGCTAACCATTGCATTAGCTTTTTGGGAACTTGAGGAAGCTAACCTGATCATTCTAGCACCTTGAATCAAGCTCATTTGCAGTTCACAATTTCCAGTTTTGAGGTATTTTTCTTGAACTTCTATCTCATTACTTAGGCATTGTTAGGCTTGCATTTGTGAAGATAAAATGTAGACATCATTGTCCTGAAACTGTACATATCCATAGATTTCATTTATATTGATTGAGCTTAGAGAATTTTAGGTTTGAATCTCTGAAAATATTTAGGTCAGAATTTGGTACTTTTAGAAATTCTTATTCTTCTTTGATTTATAGCTCATGATATTTATATGGTTGGATTCGTATGGAAAAATAGAGCAACTTTCATGTTTGCATCTTTTATTTTCGTTGAGAAATGAGCAAGTTACAGGAGCTATGGCTGGAGGTTGAAGATGAAGTTCATTCCTGGAACTTGTTTTGTGTTATGTATTTATTGTTTCAGTTATATCAACGGATGTATAGTCAGCCCGGTGGTAAGGCAGCACACTGGTAACCAAGAGGGCGTGGGTTCAACACCCAGCGCACTGCCTTTTGTTCTTTTTTCCCACATTTTCCCACTTTCTTTGGTTTTTGCTGCGCCTGGACCCCAAATATTTGGCCTTCATGTTTTTTTTCTAACTTGCTGACCCCTGTCTCATTTCAGCACCCCCTGGCCCATTTTCTTTCTTGTATTTTTTTATTTTCTTTATTATTATTATTATTATTATTATTATTATTATTATTATTACTATTATTATTATTTTTATTATTACTATTAAAAATCCAAAAATATTTATATTTCATTATTTATATTTATTTAGTTTATTTTTTTTCCATAAAAACAAAAGAATAAAAAACATTTTCTTGAATAAATTAATTTCCCTTTTTTAAAATACTTAGATAATTAGTCTTAATTATTATATATTATTTTCTTGTAAATTAAAATCAATTTAGAACTTAGGACTTTTATTTAATTAATTTTATTTATTAATTTAATCAAATTCACAAAAAAAAACCTAAAAATTTTGTTCTCTTTAAATTAATTTATTTTGCTAACTTAATCTTAATTTTCTTATTTTTAGTTAATTATTTTATTTTAGTTAACTAAGTCAAAAAACCTTTTTTTCATGAAAACCAAACAAAAATCGTATTTCTTTTTACATTTACGTTCTTGCATTTTTATTTATACATTTATTCAAATTCAATATGGTTGTAATAAATAATTAGGGTTTTAATTTCTTGCAATTCCCCATTTGTAATTTGTACACCCCTCCCCTAAATGAGGTAATAGCTTAGTATTTTTATTTTCCGCAATTTAAATGCTTTATATACAAATGCTAGTAATTAGGGTTTGTATGAGAAGATAAAATCAATGCTTAGAAAACTCTAATTCAAAGACAAAACAATGCATGTAAATCAATACACTTGCACACTTACACTCTTAGGGTTAACCCACTTGGTTGCCTTACAAATGCCCCACATTGCAAATGGCCACAGAGCGGTCATGACGTTCAGAGGGATGGGAGGCACATGGACCTTGTCAGCATAGATTTTGCATTTGTGACAAGTTCTTGAATGTTGATGGCAATCAGTCTCCATTGTTGACCAGTAGTACCCAGCTCTTAGGATTTTCTTAGCCATTGTATGTCCGCTTGAGTTAGCACCAAAGAGACCATCGTGCATGTCTTCCATGATTTCCTCTGCCTCCTCTTATCCACACATTATAGTAGAGTTGAATCATGGTTGTGCTTGTACAATATACCGTTACTTAGGAAGAATTTAGCTGAAAATCTTCTTAAGAACTTTCTATCATTAATGGATGCTCCCTCGGGATACTCTTGTGCTTCAAGATATCTCATCACCTCATGGTACCATGGCTTTTCTGCGTCAGTGTCAAGCTCACAACAGAGCACATGGTCGTCGAATCTCTCAATTGTAATCATAGGGGCTTCGTTGTCCCATCTGACCTTGAATGTTAAAGACATAGTCGCCAAGGCATTGGTTAGCTGATTTTCTTCCCTAGGGAAGTGCTCAAAAGTGATTTCTTCAAAGTAGGGAATCAGGGATAACACAAGTTCCTTTTAAGGGATGAGATTAAGGTGTTTAGTGTCCCAATCCCCTTTTACTTGGCTGATCACTAGAGCGGAATCCCCAAACATATCCAAATGCTTGGTCCTCAGCTCAATGGCAGCTTTCAGACCCAAGATGCACGCTTCGTACTCAGCCATATTGTTCGTGCAATCGAAGCATAATCTGGCAGTAAAAGGAGTGTGGAAACCTTCAGGAGAGATGATCACAACACCAACTCCATTACCTAAGGCGTTGGAAGCCCCAACGAAGACCATAGTCCATCAGGATCCTTGTTCAGGTCCGTCATACGGTCCAGGTTTCACGCAATCGGTTACCAGCATGATATTCTCATCAGGGAAGTCAAAGTTCATGGACTGATAATCATCCACAACTTGATGGGTCAAATGATATGCTAGTACGCTTCCTTTGGTGGCTTTTTATGTTGTGTATTGAATGTCGTACTCAGTTAAGATCATTTGCCATCTGGCTATCTGTCCGAAAAGGGCAGGTTTCTTGAAGATGTACTTGATTGGGTCTATCTTAGAAATCAACAAAGTGGTATGAGTCAACATATACTGTCTTAGCCGACGAGCAGCCCATGCTAGAGCGCAATAAGTTTTCTCGAGCAGTGAATATCTAGTTTCATAGTCGGTAAAATTTTTGCTCAGGTAATAAATAGCATGCTCTCTTCGGCCAGACTCGTCATGTTGGCCCAAAACACACCCCACAGAGTTCTCTAGTACTGTCAAGTACATGATCAAGGGTCTTCCTTCAACTGGAGGCATGAGAATAGGAGATTCTTGCAGATACTCTTTGATTTTGTCAAAGGCAGCTTGGCATTCATCATCCCATTTGACTACGTGGTCTTTCTTCAAGAGTTTGAAGACCGGCTCACAGGTAGCAGTCAAGTGAGATATGAAACGGGAAATGTGTGATACGGTGGGAAGAACTGTCTGTTTTTGGAATGCTGGTTTTGCGTTTTGCGTTTGTTTTTCGCAAAATGTCGCGGTAAGCAAGAGTCGCCACCGACCTTTATTTTATCCAACAAGGAAAGGAAAAAGCACAGAAAAATTCCTTTTTCGAGGTATTTCTCGAGTTCGGGGGGTAGATTATAGAAAGGGAAGGTATTTGCACCCTTTCTATCCGTAGTTATCTACGGGCTCTTAGGTACTTGCTCATTGTTTTCAAAATTGTTTTCTTTGTGCTTGTGGGTTAAAATTTTTTTTTTGAAACTTCGATTTAACTCTTGCTTCTGTCCTCAAGAGTGTAATGAAGTGTTTTTGAAAACTTTGTTCGAAAAGGAGTGTAAGTGTGAAAGAAGTTTTGTTTTTTGAAAGAGCAAGTATCTAAGAACTATCTACCTACTCGAAAAAGGAATCGTTCTATGTTAATTTTCTTTAGACAATGCTATCCCACTATGAGTGGGTAGGTAGCACCGTCGTTGGAGTTTGAGGGTCAATTCGAATGAGGGACATACAATCACTAAAGCAATGTTAGGACGCCTTAGCGGTAACCCTAATGTCTTAGATCATTTGTTTGAGGCAACAATATCCGAGGCAACTATTCCGAGGCGACTATGATCTTTTAGACAAGAGGGCGACCTCTAAAATGACCTATACTCAATGACCGTTTACAAAGGCAACCAAGTGGGGTGTATCCTAAGAGTGCGCATGTGCGAGTGTGTCGTTTTCAGTTATTTTTATCTTTGCACATGTTAAGGATGATCTATTTTGATTTTAGGATTAACATTCAGTCTTGTCATGCGGACCCTATTATCAGACATCTAACAGTTATAATTTGCAGAAATTAAAAGTGCGGTAATTAAATTACAAGGCGTCGGGTATTTACATCGCCAAAGACAAACCCTTTGAAAAATAAAATAAAGCGGTAAAAATAATTAAATATCCTATTTAACTATTACAATCCGGAAGCAGATACATTAATAAATCAAACGCGCAGGAAATTAGATCGAGTGCGAAATTTAGGGTTTTGTCCCTTTTTAAAGAAAATGTCCTTGTTGTTATCTTTATTTTAAGAAAAGAAATTAAATCTAAATTAAATAACTAAATTAAATTAATAAGTTAATTAATGAAAAAAATAATTTATGACATATTTTTTGGGTTTTTATTATTTTAAGAAAGAAATTAAAAGAAAATTAAATGAATTAAAACCTAATTAAGTATAATTAATTTTATTTATTTACAAAAATAAGTTAAAATTTCCTAATTAATTAATGAGTTTATTAATAAAAATAAAAGTTTTAAAATTTGATTGGATAAAAAAAATATTTGTGATTTTATTTGATAAAAAAAGAATTTTGTCATTGGTTAAAAAATTAGTTAAATAAAATAAAACAAATAAATTAAATAAACAAAACAAAATAAAAAAAGTAGAAGAATTGGGCCTGTTTTGAGTGGTGTGGAAAGCAATTTTGTAGGCCCATTAATGCTGGTCCGTTTGACTTTCTCTGATCCAGTAGGCACGCATTGACCTGGCTTATGGTGAACATCCAACATGGACCACCAGATCTGGCTCCTTGGCCATCTGGCGCTTGGATCGTGAGGGAGTATGGTGGGTTACAAGCTAGCGTATGCACTGGAATACTTGAAAAATAGTAATATTGAGAAAGAGGGGGACCTGGGATTCGAACCCAGGTCCTGAAGGAGAATACCACGTTCGCTTGCCACCACACCATGCTATTTTTCTTGTTAATATAATATGCATTAATAATAATATAACAAAACAACATTAATTGGTCAGAAAAAAAATAAAAGGCGCGCTATTTTTGAATCAACCAATGGACAGATGACACGAGTTCATCCCTATCCTCCAAAACCTGTAAAAATTACCTGTGGATTTCTATCCGCAACTAAAAACGCAGGTTCCTTCCAAAATCTCCCTCAGGCCATATAAACACATTCAAGAACATGGTTGAATTCGTCATTACCTCCTGATCAAAACCATGTTCTTCTTTTGGGCCAATTGTACCTAAAACAGAAAGCCCAAAAAAAATTCCAAGAACCCTAACTATGGTGATTCTTGTTTCAGATCATATAAATGAAATTCATTAATGCCAAAAGCTTGTAAATGTTCTTGTGATCACAAATATGCTATTAGTTTGTTCAATGGATGCCAGAATAATGCGAATCGAAATCAAGAACAGGGGTGAGTTGCGTGAGACTTATAGTGTGTATGGGGGCTGGAAAACACCTGGTTGTGATTGGTTTAGCTTGTGAGAATGTCCAGGAAGCGATTGAGATATGTCTCAGGCTTTGAAAATGCCTCTAACTTGGATTTCGATCTCCAACTTTTTTGTGATTTTTTGTAAAGTTGTTCTGCTTCTACAAAAGATTGCCAACCCTTATTTTCTTGTGCTTTGTTTGCTTATGCATTACTCAGTGCATTAGGTCTCAATTGGCTGTCCAAATCTTCCTCTATTAAGGCTTGGATATTTGATTTGATCTCCATTTACAAACTTTCCAAATTGGCTCAATTTCAATCTTTTTTGGACACATTTGATTTGATACGAATTTGATGATGGCCAGCTGCATAATGGGACCTGAAATTAACATAAAATCTCTGTTATCAATGCCTTTTGATTTTTGTTTGATTTATTTTGATTAAAATCAAATTAATTAAAATAAAATCAAAATAATTAATAAAAAAATGATATAGACATATGGCCAAGGCTGGAACACGTGGGCTACAATTCAAACTCAAAACAAGTGAAAAAGAATGGGCCCATTTGGCAAAATTTGAGGTTTTGGGGATAGTTGACTTTTGGCAATTTTACAAAAAAGTCCAACTTCAACAATGCATAACTTCTTCAATTTTGAACTTTTGGGGATGTTCTTGGACTTTATAGAAATATTGAGATGTCCCCTAATCAAACCTTTTGGTCTCATCGCATTTTGATATTCCATGCTCAAGTTATAAGCTTTGGAAAAAAAGGTGTTTTTGTTGACTTTCAAAAATGACCTATAATGTCCAAATTCATAACTTCTTGTGAGTGCATTTTTTGATCTTGGGATATGAAGATGGATTGTAGGGAATTTCATCCTCTTCAAAATGGGATTTGGATGGGTCATTTCTCATAAAGTATGAGAATGTTATGCTTGGTCAAAGTTGAGTAGACTTTTCCTACAAAACCCTAATTTAGCAACTTTTGAATCTTGATGAATTTTGAGCAATCCTTGATGAATCATGATCAACCCTTGATCAAATGATGAAATATTCTTCAAAATGAGAATGTTGACAAAAAATCTTGAAGTTTGACTGTATTTGGGTCACAGTTGAATTTTGCCCTAGCACAATCGATTTTTGGACCTTGGAGCAATTGACTGAGCAAACTTCCCCTGCAAGGCTTGAAACTTGACATGGAAGATCTTGAGAACATATTAGGACATTGGTGAGCACTTGAGGTCATTTGGAATCAAGGACCTTAATGTAACACAAAACCCTAATTTGGGGTAGACTGTCTTAGGAGATAGCTTGTCTGACCAACTCTTGAGCTATCTTGAGCCACTTGGAGATTTTTCTTGCAATGTCTTGAGAAATATGGGAGGGAAAATTTTGGGGTACAACAGCTTCCCCTGTTCAATCTTCTTAAACCTGAGGATGTAGATTGGCTTTCCTGCCTTTCGTGATCCGAAGGTGGAAGATGATTGAACACTAGAGTGCCCAGAAATTTGCACTCGCATGAAGTGGTAGTTGCTTCGTAATGTCGGGAATGGGCTTACAGATACCATTTAGAGGAGTGTCGATCGCATAAGAGATTCCTTAGCGAGAGCTTGCATACCTACTATTGAGGAAGATTCCGCTGGGGAAGTCTGATCTTTGTTGAGATTTAGGAACTTGCCTGTACTTCAACTGAGAGAACATCTCTGCTGAGTTTTAAGAACTTGTCCATAATTCAACTGGGGGGAAACATAATCATCTAGATTTAAGAACTCGCCCGTAATTTAACTGAGAAAACTTCTCTGCCAAGATTTAGGAACTACCTGTAATTCAATGGAGGAACTTCGTCGAGATTTAGGACTTTGTCTGTAATTCAACTGAGGTTAATCCGGTTGAGATTTAAGAATTTGTCAGTAATTCTACTTAGGGAAACATCTTCATCGAGATTTAAGAACTTACCCGTAATTCAACTGAGAAAACTTCTCTGCTGAGATTTAGGAACTCGTCTGTAATTCGACGGAGGAACTTCATCGAGATTTAGGACCTTGTCTGTAATTCAACTGAGGATAATTCGGTTGAGATTTATGAACTGGTCGGTAATTCGAATTTAGGGAAACATCTTCATTGAGATTTAAGAACTTGCCCGTAATTCAACTGAGAAAACTCTGCTGAGATTTAGGAACTCGTCTGTAATTCGACGGAGGAACTTTGTCGAGATTTAGGACCTTGTCTGTAATTCAACTGAGGATAATTCTGTTGAGATTTAAGAGCTGGTCAGTAATTCGACTGAGATAAAAGCTTCAAAACTTTTGAATTTTGTGAGAATTTAACCGCATCCTTCCTGAAAGTTAAAGGTTAGTTGTATGTAATGCATGATATGTATCAAGCAATGATGTTCTCAAAATAAATGAGATTATGTTGTATGATGCGTATATGCATGTGTCATGATGTATGGAAATGTGATGTTCTTAGCTGGGGAAAATAAATCCCGGATAGCTGCTGAAGAAAAGAGTTGAATTCTTCGTTTTTGTTAGGGATAGCGAACGAAGATGACTGTGCGAATAAACCTGCAGGAGAGGATAGCTCCGTTGGGGAATAAACTGATGAGGAGATTACTCAGTGGGGAAGAGATGCTCTGTAGAGGATTCCACTGATAAATTCTGTTGGGGATGAATTACTGTTGCTGGTGATACTGAATCCTGTTAGGGATTGAATTTCTGTTTGTGAAAGGAATGAACTCCGCTAGGGATGATCTTTCAGTTGCGACTTCACTGGGGATAACCTTTTAGAATCTAATGGGGATAATCCTTTGAGCTCTGGTAGGGACAATCTTCCAAAGTCTACTGGGGGAGCTTTTTCAGACTGCGCTGGGAAAAATTTCAAACTCCACTGGGGATATCTTGTACTCTGCCGGGGAATATTCTTATACTCCTTTGGGGAATATTAAGACCTTTCAGTGCTGATGGTAAATAGACTCTGCTTGTGGGGAATATTACCGATTCATTCACAGTTGCGAGTCTCAGCTGGGGAGAGCTATCATTACTGTCTTTTCCTTACTCTATGGGGAGTGAAAGTACTTTGGCGATATTCTTCAGCTGAATCTACCTTTGTACCTGGTGGATAGAGTAACTGTAAAGCTTGGACAATTCTTATTGCCCCTGTTTATAATATTACGAGCAATCGTCTTTTGTTTTGCATGTAAATATTCATGAGTAGCAATTAATGTCAAATGCATATATCAAAAATGAACATTGGACGTTCTTTGCAAAACAAAACAGATAAAGGAAAAACAGTTTGAAATTTCTTTGAAAATGACTTGTATTGATTTTGAAGTTTGGCCTGTAAATAGGCGTTTTTGTACAAGAGGCTGATGTCCTAGTAAGAGAACGCCGCCGAATAATAAAATTTACACAATTTGTGGAAAAAAAAAAGAAAAACAGTTGTGTGAATAATCCCACTGGGTTCCAACTCTGCTATTGCCTTTATGCCCTCGAGCATCTCATCACTTTTCTACTTGGTTGAAGGTAGATCAACTTGATTAGTGCCGTCCGAGCTTGATAGTCGATACTGAAATCTGATCGCAAGGTGATCCAATGAGACATAGTGTTACACTTTGATCCCTAATTTTTGCCTGGACCTCCCTTTCGGGTTTTCAGTCCACCGGGATACCCTTTTTTGCCCAAGCCGCCTTTTCAGGTTTTCGACTTGCCGGGTGTACAAATTTTTTTATTTTCATCCCTTATTTTTTCCCGAACCCTTTTGGTTTACCGGGAAGCCCTTATTTTTGCCTAGGTCATTCAACCTAGCGGGTCTTTGATTATGCGTAGTATCTTTTCACTATGTCTATATTGACGGGGTGAGGAAGGTCGTCACCATCCATGGTAGTTAGAATCATATCTCCTCCTGAGAAAATGTTCTTAACCACAAATGGCCCTTCGTAAGTAGGGGTCCATTTGCCCCTGGGATCACCTTGAGGTAATATGATATGCTTGATCACTAGATCCCCAACTCGATACTCTTGCCGTCTAACTTTCTTGTTAAATGCCTTGATCATCCGTTTTTGATACGTTTGACCATGACAAATAGTGGTAAGTCTCTTTTCGTCGATTAAATTCAGCTGATCAAGCCGGGTCTGGATCCAGTCATCTTCGCTCAAACCTGCATCCTTCATAATCCGAAGAGAGGGTATCTAAACTTCGACGGGCAAGACAACCTCCATACCATACACCACTGAATAGGGTGTTGCCCCTGTTGACGTCCGCGCTGAGGTACGGTACCCATGAAGAGCAAAAGGTAACATCTCGTGCCAATCTTTATACGTCACCGTCATCTTTTGCACAATCTTCTTAATGTTCTAATTAGCCGCTTCTACAGCCCCATTCATCTTCGGCCGGTAAGGAGAAAAGTTATGATGCTGTATCTTGAACTGCTTGCAGAGCTCGGTGATCATCTTATTGTTGAGATTTGTACCATTGTCTGTAATGATCCTCTCTGGTACACCATATCGACAAATCAGATTGTGCCAAATAAACCGTGCCACGACGTTCTTGGTTACGGTAGCAAAGGAAGCTGCTTTAACCCACTTCATAAAGTAATCAATAGCTACCAAGATGAAATGATGCCCGTTGGACGCAGTAGGTCTGATCTCACCAATCATGTCGATGCCCCACATTGCAAAAGGCCAAGGAGCTGTCAAGACGTTCAGAGGGATTAGAGGTATGTGCACCTTATCAGCATAGACTTGGCACTTATGACAGGTCCGAGAATGATGATAACAGTCAGCTTCCATGGTGGACCAATAATATCCTGCCCGTAGGATCTTCTTTGCCATGGTGTGTCCACTTGAATGAGTCCCGAAAGCACCTTCATGTAATTCTACCATAATCCTTTCTGCTTCGTTCTTATCCATACATCGCAGTAAGGTTGAGTCATGGTTACGCTTGTAAAGGATGCCGTTACTGATGAAGAACTTCACCGCGAACCTTCTCAGAAACTTCTTATTATTAACAGATGCACCCTCAGGGTATTCCTGAGCTTCAAGATACCTCTTCACTTCATGAAACTAGGGTTTATCCGTTGCCTCTTCAGTCTCAATATCACAGTAATGTGCAGGTTCGTCCAACCTCTCAATGGTAATCTGGGGAGCTTCATTGTCCCATCTGACTTTGAACATAGAAGACATCGTAGCTAACGCGTCCGCCAGCTGATTCTCCTCTCTAGGGAAGTGTTCAAAGGTTATCTCCTCGAAGTGTGGAAGCAACGTCAATACATACTCCTTGTAAGGAATAAGATTAGGGTGTTTCGTATCCCACTCGCCTTTGATCTGACTGATCACGAGAGCGGAATCTCCGAATACACTTAGAAACTTAATCCTTAGGTCAATAGCTGCTCGAAGACCCATAATGCACGCTTCATACTCCGCCATGTTGTTGGTGTAATTGAAACATAACCAGGCGGTGAACGGAGTATGAGAGCCTTCAGGAGATATGATCACGGCGCCAATGCCATTACCTAAAGCGTTTGAAGCTCCGTCAAAGTACATAGACCATCGGGATCCCTCCTCAGGTCCTTCATCCGGTCCAGGTGTCTCACAGTCAGTTACCAACATGATATTCTCATCCGGGAATTTAAAGTTCATAGACTGGTAATCATCCATTGCCTGATGTGCCAAATGATCTGCCAACACACTTCCCTTAATTGCCTTTTGGGTCGTATATTGGATGTCATACTCAGTCAAGATCATCTTCCATCTTGCTATTCTTCCAGACAAGGCAGGCTTCTCGAAGATATACTTGATTGGATCCATCTTTGATATCAGTAGAGTAGTGTGGGTCAGCATATACTGTCTCAGCCGGCGAGCAGCCCATGACAAAGTGCAACAATTTTTCTCAAGCAACGAGTATCGGGTCTCGCAGTCGGTAAAGTTTTTGCTAAGCTAATAAATAGCATGCTCTTTTCGGCTAGACATGTCATGCTGCCCCATCACACACCCCATTGAATTATCGAGTACTGTCAAGTATAAGATCAAAGGTCTCCCTTCAACTGGAGGCATAAGAATAGGAGGCTCTTGGAGATATTCTTTAATCCTTTAGAAAGCGGCCTGACATTCATTGTTCCATCTTACCACTTGATCTTTCTTCAGTAACTTGAAGATTGGCTCACAAGTAGCAGTCAGGTGTGAGATGAATCGGGAAATATAGTTTAAACGTCCCAGAAAGCCTCTGACCTCTTTTTCTGTTCGGGGAGCAGGCATTTCCTGTATAGCCTTCACCTTTGCAGAACCCACTTGAATACCCTTATCACTTACAACGAAACCCAGCAGCTTGCCAGACCTCACCCCGAAGGTGCACTTGTTCGGGTTTAACCTCAGCTTGTACAATTTCAACCTGTCAAATAGCTTTTGAAGATGGTCCAGGTGTTCTTCCTCGGCCTGGGACCTTGCAATCATGTCGTCAATGTATACCTCAATCTCATGGTGAATCATGTCGTGGAACAAAGCAACCATGGCGCGCTGATACGTTGCCCCAGCATTCTTCAACCCAAAAGGCATGACTTTATAGAAAAAGGTACCCCATTGAGTAACAAAGGTTGTCTTTTCCATATCCTCGGGAGCCATTTTAATCTGATTGTAACCGGAGAAACCATCCATAAAGGAGAAGACCTTATGCTGTGCGGTGTTGTCAACCAGAACGTCGATATGAGGTAGAGGGAAATCATCCTTGGGGCTTGCCCTGTTCAAATCCCTATAGTCAACACACATTCGAACCTTACCATCCTTCTTCGGCACTGGAACCATGTTGGAAACCCACTGTGGGTAAGAAGTAACTGCTGGAAAACCGACATCAAACTGTTTCATAACCTCAACCTTGATTTTCTCAGACATCTCTGGGCGTATTCGGCGAACTTTCTGTTTCACTGGAGGACAATCTTCCTTGGTAGGCAAGCGGTGAACCACGATATCAGTATCCAATCCAGGCATATCTTCGTAAGACCAGGCAAAGATCTCAACATAGTCACACAACATCTGAATCAATCGTTGCTTAACACTGGATTCCAGATTTGCATCGATCTTGACCTCTTTCTTGTCTTCTTCTGTACCCAGGTTTACTGTTTCCACTGGCTCTTCATGCGGCTGTATGACCCTCTCTTCTTGAAGTAACAATCTAGCAAGTTCACCAGGCACTTCGCAATCACCCTCACCTTCGTCCTCGGCTTGGTCAATTGTACTTTCGAAGTCATAATTGGCAGTAGCAGAGTCGTTATTAGTGGGATCCTGAGTGGATGTAGATCTGTATATGTGAGTGTGTGTAAAATAGCTGTTTTACAAGATAGAAAAGAAAAACAAAAGAGCGCAAAATTTGTAATGCAAGAAAACGTCCAATGCTTTTATTGATGATATATGGAAATGACACATAATAAGCCCTCAAACAAAGCCACGATGTCTCGGGTAAGGCACCGGGCCATAAAGTTTAAAATTGTGTGTTACAAATTCAAAACAAAAGTCTATTACTGTGTGATAAAAGAAACAGGCATGGAATCCGTTGCCGTCCAATTGCTCAAACCACCATCAGTAGTCGGGTGAATCCAGCTGTCAATATCAAACTCTTCATCATCACCTCCAATAGCATTTACTCCCGCGTCATGTTTCGGCATAGGAGCCGTTATGACATTAGGCTTTTCCAGCGCTTCAAATTCAATCTCCTTAGCATCAATCAGATCCTGTACCTTACTCTTCAAGGCCCGATAGTTATTGGTATCATGCCCCGTGCTATCAGAGTGATAAGCACAGCGGGCGTTTGGATTATACAGCGGTGATGTGGTGTTGGGATTCTTTGGAGCTTCCCTCGGAGTCACCAAATTGGTCTTCAACAACTGCGGTAGAATTTGAGATAGAGTTATACTGAGCCGAGTAAATTGTCTTTGAGGCCTCTCTGCTCTTTGCTGATTGTTGCGTTGTGGGGAAACCGTTGGTCTTGAAATAACTACGACATTAACTGATTGGCGGCGCTCAGGTCGATTTTGGCTCCTCGAGTTGTAAACTGCACTAGACTCCTTCTTGAAAGGCTTCTTCTCGGTACTTGACGAAGCACCTTTCTGTATTTTTCCGCTCTTGATGCCGGCTTCAACCCTATCCCCAGTCATAATCAACTCAGTGAAACCAAATGATGAACTTCTGATCAAATGGTTGAAATACGGACCAGACAAAGTCCCCATAAACATATCCACCAACCCCCTATCAACCAGTGGGGGTTGGATTCTACCAGCAAGATCTCTCCACTTCTGAGCGTAGTCCTTAAAACCTTCGCTCGCACCCATAGACATACCCTGAAGTTGGGTACGTGTGGGAGCAAGGTCGACATTATATTGGTACTGCTTGTAAAAAGAAGCAGCAAGGTCCTCCCAGTTATAGACGTTAGCTCCTTCGAGTTGATAGAACCATTCAAGTTGATTCCCTGAAAGACTATCTTGAAAGAAATGAATCCAGAGGTTCCTGTCAGCAGTATATGGTTGAATCTTTCTAACATACGAGCGGAGGTGTAACTTTGGGCAAGAGACCCCGTCGTACTTAGCAAAGACAGGTGCTTTAAACTTGTGTGGGATCACCACCCCAGATGCCAAACCCAAATCTCCAAAGTCCAACCCAGGTATCTTCTGGATCTCCATCGCACTTAACCGGTCTTCGAGTTGCTTATACTTGTCCTCAGCAGGAGGATACTGGTCTTCGTCAAATTAAGTGACATTGTCAGAAACAACAGGGCTAGGAGCCCTCCTTTCTTCTTGATTCTCTCCCCCTCCAGATGAGTGAGATAAATCAGCTTCTTGTCTCAACCTATTCCCAAACCTGTGACCCATATTCAGGAGGACTGTCTTCTTCTTCTTCTTATTATTATTATTATTATTATTATTATACTTCAAGATAAGAGTCTTCAAGTCTTGTTGACCCTTGGCCAAGTTCATGAACATTTCCTGGAACTGAGCATTCTGAGCTTGTAGAGCCTTGATAGCTTGATCAGTGGATGTTTCAGAAGACATGATGTGCTGAAATAAACAGCAAAGAAGATAAGAGACCTGTAAGGGTACCTGTAATGAGGTGCATGGAAATGGAATGCGTATGATATGATTTCAAAGACTTTAGGGAGATTCAAATTCGTAAACCAAAATGAAACACACTTTTATTAGATAAAAACTGAAACAATGTTTAACAAATGCCCTTTTAAGGCGTTACAAAAGAAAAACTAAAAAGTTAATCAAAACTAGAAATAGAAAAAGACATCAGCGCTCCCATGGTCATTTTCCTCCCGTGCTGACATAGTCATTGAGGACCTTCTCATTCTCCAGCTGCCTTGTAAGCATAAGGATCTTCCGTTCCTGCTAATGATACTTTTCTATGTAAGTATCCCGTTCTTCTCTTAGCTGGATCCAAGACCTCTTTAATGCCCCAATGTCAGTAGGCATGTATGGATGGAGGACATTATGAGGAACCCCTTCTTCATCAGCACTCTCAACAATTATCGGTAAGACAGCTTCGTACGGAATTCCCAACTTTTGAGCACGGGCTCGAACCCACCGGAGATACGGTTCCATCGGAAGAGAAGTCTTCAATCCTAGCTCATGTGGGTCAGACTTGTTAACCCTATTCCAAGCTCGTATGAACCTGCGGCGATGTCCCTTAACATCCTCTTGGAAGTCAAAGACAATGCTCGAAATCAGCAACTCATGAGGACCGTCCTTTCGAGCTCGCCCAAACTGTCGTAAGGCCAGACAAGGATTATAGGTTATTCCTCCCCTAATTCCAAGCAAAGGAACATTGGGGTATTCTCCGCACCGGTCAATAACAACTACTTCTTCCATGTCTTTAGTGCTCCAGATGATGTCCGTATGAGCAAGGGACATAATTCTGTAGGCCCAATCCATACCTTCCTTGTTCTTCAAAACAGATTTGGGGAGGTGAGAAATAAACCACCTCGCCAGCAACGATGCATAACACATAAGGGTTCCCTGTTTCCGAGTAGTACGGGCATAAAGAGCATGTAGAATGTCACCTAAGAGAATGGGCACTGGATTACAGGACATGAAGATCTTGATTGCGTTCACGTCGACGAAAGAATCTGAACTAGGGAACAAAACCAAGCCATAAATGAGAAGTGCCAGGATGTCTTCAAATGCTTGAAAGTCCAAACTGTCCCAAAACTGTTGAGCCTGATCAATCAATAACTTAGCCAGGAAGCCTTTTACCCCACTTCGAGTCTCCCAATTAGACATTACATAAGCCTTTGTCAGATGTAGGGCTGTAGCAACATCCTCTGGCCTAAGAGCTATCTCCCAACCTGTAAATGGCATCTGCTCTAGAATAGAAATACCAAGTAAATCAGAGAACTCCTCCAAAGTAGGGACCAACTGATAGTCTGGGAAGGTGAAACAGTGATGTAGCGGGTCAAAAAATTGGAACAAAACGCTCATCATTTTCTCATCCATCTTAGAAGTGACAAAACCAAGAAGGTGACCGTGTCTTCTGATAAAGGAAGAAGTATCAGGCACTTTGGAAACCAAATCACTAAGCTGAACAGGGATTTGTACGAAGTTGATCCGAATGGTATTTCTGCACATAGATGCCATGACCTACAAAACATAACAAAGATGAATCCCCTCGGTCGTTGAAATGGGTTAGTCTAATGAAATATGCATACAATGTTATGATGCATGATGTCATGATAGAAACACACCACAAGTATTCACAGATAGCAAACATGGTAAGGGCACACAAGTCAGACAATAGCCCTTAGATTTCAGGCTGGCATGGAGTTTAGGTATTACCCTCTTTCAGTTTAGTTGGTTCAACCTTTCCTAGTAATAGTAACCGGGTTCTAGAGGATCTCAATATCATTGACCACCCTCGATCAGTCATAATTCCAGTTTAGCAACCTTTTCTTGCAGCCGAAATCATCGCGAGAGTTTGGTCTCAATGAGTGTAGCATACTGCTACTTTTCTATGGCCAAGTTGGTAAATTATAGGTTCTAAGGTCAGTTGGTGCTTAATAACCCCTTAGCAGCCCCATATTCTCCTTGTTCCTCCACAAGGGATATCGGTACAAACTAAAGTGTCACACCAACGTAGCTACTGCTTCAATCATATCGGTCTACGCCATACAGTTCCCTCACAGTCTATTGCTACTTACCTAAAAGGTATCCCCCAGATCCGGGTTAGGATCTATAGTAACTCCGATTCAAACCCACAAAGATAAAGCATACAAATGAAGCAATTGAAAACATTATGATAAACTAATCCTAAGGTACACCCCACTTATAAATTCCCCAACATAGTCACCAGTTCTGTGATACGGTGGAAGAACTGACTGTTTTTGGAATGCTGGTTTGCGTTTTGCGTTTGTTTTTGCAAAATGTCGTGGTAAGCAAGAATCGCCACCGACTTTTATTTTATCTAACAAGGAAAGGAAAAAAAGCACAGAAAAATTCCTTTTTTGAGATATTTCTGAGTACGAGGGGTAGATTTATAGAAAGGAAAGGTATTAACACCCTTTCTATTCGTAGTTATCTACGGGCTCTTAGGTACTTGCTCATCATTTTCAAAAATTGTTTTCTTTGTGTTTGTGTGATTTGAAAAGTTTTTTGTTTTAACTTCGATTTAACTCTTGCTTCTGTCTTCAAGAGTGTAATGAAGTGTTTTTTGAAAACTTGTTTGTAAAAGAGTGTAAGTGTGAATTTGTTTTTGTTTTGGATGGGCAAGTATCTAAGAACTAATCTACCTACTCGAAAAAGGAATCGTTCTATGTTTGTTTCCTTTAGACAATGCTATCCCACTATTAGTGAGTAGGTAGCACCGTCGTTGGAGTTTGAGGGTCAATTCGAAAGAGGGACATATGGTTACTAAAGCAATGTTAGGACATCTTAGTAGTAACCCTAATGTCTTAGATCATTTATCTGAGGCAACGATATCCGAGGCAACCTTTCTGAGGCAACTATGATCTTTGGACAAAAGGACGACCACTAAAATATCCTATACTCAATGACTGTTTACCGAAGGCAACCAAGTGGGAGTGTACCCTAGGAGTGCGCATGTGCGAGTGATTCAATTTCAGATTATTTATCTTTGCACATTTAGGGTGATCTAACTGTTTTAAGATTAGTCATACATTCTTGTCATGCATCCTATTATCATACATCTAACAATTAATAATTTGCGGAATTTAAAATGCGGAAATTAAACTACGATATTACAAGGCTTCGGGTATTTACATAGCCAAAAACAAACCCTTTGAAAATAAAGCAATAAAAGTAAATAAAGTCCTAATTAACTATTACAAACTGTGAGCAGATACAATAATTGGGATAAAAAAGAATAAAGCGCGCAAGAAAGTTGAATCAAATGTGAAACTAGGGTTTTGACCCTCCTAATTAAAAGAAAATGTTTTTGTTGTTGTTTTTAATATTTTTTTAAGAAAAGAAATTAAGTCCTAAAATTAAATGCTAAATTAATTATTTATTAAATTAATTAATAAAAAATAATTAAATGACATATTTTTTGGATTTTTGTTATTTTAGGAAAGAAATAAAATAATTAAGTTAGTATAAAAACTAATTAATTCTAATTAATTTTAATTATTTACAAAATAAATTAAAGTTATCTAAAAAATCAACCTAATTAATTTAATTAATATTTATTGATGAAAAATAAAAGTCTAATTTTAATTGGACATAAAATATTTTTTGTGATTTTTTGATAAAAAGAAAATAATTTTGGTTAATAAAATAAATAAAATAACTAATTGAAAATAAAATAAAGTATAAAGAGATAGAGATTGGGCTTGAGAAAGTGGTGTGCCAATAGCAAGAATTTGGCCCATTTGGAGGTCCATGCTGACTTTCTGGATCCTACGCATGTGCATTGACTGGGCCTTTGGTGCACCCTCAGTGGTAGCCACCAGATCTGGCCATCTGGCGCGTGGATGATGAAGGTCCATGGTGGGCGCTTGGCTTGCACATGCATATGATAACCTAAAAATAAATGGGAAAATAACAAATGCTGGAGGGAGGGATCGAACCCCTGACCTCCAGCCTCCAACGCCTTGAAAACCTGCGTGGCAACCACTGGGCTGTTCTGTTTTGATTGTACATAAAACATGCAATAAGAATAATATATAAAAAAACCAAGCGTTAGTGGAGATCTGGCGCGAAATTCAAACAGGCCAGTAAGGGACTAACACGCTTGCTTCTTCTTCCCTGCACCGTGGCTAAAAATTCAAAGACCTATACCCACGGACAGTGTCCGTCGCTACAAGTCATGCTCGTTCCACAATCTTCTACATGACATATAAATGGAATCTAACACCATGGTTAGACTCGTCTCGTCCTCCTGATCACAACCATACCCATCATGAAGGCTAATTGTCCCTGAAACTGAAATCCCTAAAACCAAGCTTGAAAACCTAACAATGGTGAGTTACAACACAAGCCATATAAATGAAATTGGCTATTGTAGAAAGTTTGCAAACAACATGATTATCAAGAATGTACCATTATTTTACATTATGGATGCAAGAATAAAGCTTTTCGAATTCAAGAAAAGGGTGATACCGTTACGGACTTACAATGCGTGGGAGGGCTTGAAAACGCTTGGGTTTGATTGCTTTAGGTTCCTGAGAATGCCAGGAAACGATTGGGACAAATACCAAGCTTTGAGGATGCTTCTAACCACAAATTCGATCTCACACTTTTTGCTTCTTTTTTCAAATTATGTTCTTGCTCTAGCACCTCTTTCCAACCTTGCTTTTGATCTGCACGCAGTCCTTATGTATCACACAATGCATTAGGGCTGATTATTGTGTCCAAATCCCTCTCCATCAATGATTTTGATATTTGATTTGATTCTTCTTTAAAGCTTTCCAAAATTGGTCCAAATTCAATCTCTTTGTACACATATGCCTTGATACGAGTTTGATTGATCCTAGATGTGTAAAAAGACCTAAAATAATCACAAGATCCTTGGTTTTCAATATTTTTTATTTTATTTGATTTGTTTTGATTTAATTTGAAATAATTCACATAAAAACCAAAATAAATAATAAAAATAAAATATGGACAAGTGGCCAAGGTTAGAGCACGTGGGATATGTTGCCAACTCAAAACAAGTGAAAAAGATTGGGCCCATTTGGCAAAATTTGAAGTTTTGTGCATAGTTGACTTTTGGCAATTTTGCAAAAAAGGTCAACTTCAACAATGCATAACTTCCTCAATTTTGATTATTTTGAGGTGTTCTTGGACTTTTTAGAAAGCTTGAGATGTCCTATAATCAACCCTTTTGGTCTAATCTCATTTTTTTATTCCATTCTCAAGTATGAAGCTTTGACAAAAAAGGTGTTTTTGTTGACTTTTCAAAATGACCTATAATGTCCAAATTCATAACTTCTTGTGAGTGCATATTTTGATCTTTGGAGATGAAGATGGATTGTAGGGGATTGAACCCTCTTAAAAATGATATTTTTATGGGTCATTTCTCATAAAGTATGAGAAAGTTATGCTTGGTCAAAGTTGAGTTGACTTTTTCTACAAAACCCTAATTTAGCAAATTTTGAGTCTTGATGAATTATGAGCAATCCTTGATGAATCATGATCAACCCTTGATCAAATGATGAATAATACTTAAAAATTAGGATGTTGACCAAAAATCTTAAAGTTTGACTGTATGTGCGCCATAGTTGACTTTTGCCCTAGCACAGTTGATTTTCAGGCCTTTGAGCAATTAACTGAGCAAACTTCCTCTGCAAGGCTTGAAACTTGACATGGATTATCTTGAGAACATATTAGGACATTGGTGATCACTTGGGGTCACTTGGACTCAATGATCTTGATGAAACATGAAACCCTAATTTGGGGTAGACCGCCTTATGAGAGAGCTTGTCTGACCAACCCTTGGACTACCTTGAGCAATTTGGAGATCATTCTTGAAATGTTTTGAGAAATATGGGAGGGAAAATTTTGGGGTACAAAAGCTGACAACAAAACCTATAAGCTTTCTGGATCGTACTTCAAAGGTGCACTTGTTAGGGTTTAACCTCAACTTGTACTTCTTAAACCTCTCAAATAGTTTGTACAGGTGATCGAGATGTTCCTCTTCAGTTTTTGATATGGAAATCATATCATCGACATATACCTCTATCTCATGACGAATCATATCTTGAAACAAAGCTGTCATAGCTCTTTGATACATCGCCCCTGCATTCTTCAATCCGAACGGCATGACCTTGTAATAAAAGGTGCCCCATTGCATAACAAAGGTAGTCTCCTCCATGTCTTCGGGAGCCATCCTTATCTGGTTATAACCTGAGAAACCATCCATGAAAGAAAAGACTTTATGCTGAGCAGTATTATCGACCAATACGTCAATGTGTGGTAGGGGAAGTCATCCTTGGGGCTTGCCCTATTCAGATACCTATAGTCTACGCACATGTGAACCTTTTCGTCTTTCTTCGGCACTGGCACACCATTGGTAACCTATTGGGGATATGATGTCACAGCTAGGAACCCTACATCAAATTGTTTCATCACCTCGGCTTTGATCTTTTCAGACATATCAGGCCTTATGCGACGAATCTTTTGTTTGACAGGAGGACAATCTTCTTTTGTCGGCAGACGATGAACTACGATGTCTGTATCCAACCCTGGCATATCTTCATAAGAACAAGCAAATACTTCCAAATAATCATGAAACATCTGAACCAACCTGCTCTTGACACTGCTTTCCAACTTAGCGCCGATCTTGATTTCCTTCTTTATCTGCCTCAGTACCCAGATTGATGACTTCAACTGACTCTTCGTGCGACTAAATAGATTTTTACTCTTGTAAAAGAAGTCTGGCTAGTTCTCCCGGTATTTCACAATCTTCCTCACCTTCGTCTTCGACTTAGTTGATTGGACATCCGAAGTCATAGTCGGCAATAGTAAAGTTATTGGCAATAGGATCTAGAGTGGATGAGGACCTGCAAGAATGTGTGTGTGCGCATGTAAGATACATGGCTATTTTGAAAAATGTATTTGAAAGAGAAGAAGGACAATGAACACAAATATTTGAATGCAAAAGAGTCCAATATACTGAATGATCATATGATTAGATAAACATAAATAAAACCCTTGACAAATGGACCAAAGTGCCCCGGGCTAGGCACATGGCATAAAAGTCATTGTTAAATATTACAGACAAAATGTTCTTGAATTGAAAGAAAAGCAAAAACAAGTAGATTACTCCTCAATGAAGGAGATGGGCACAAAGTCCTTTTCATGCCAATTCTTCAACTCTGTTGTAGTTGGATACACCCAATCTTCGAATGCAGCTTCTTCATCAGAATCACCCACGGTGTTGACTTCATGGCTTCTAATGCAGAGAGGTGGCTTTCCAGTACGAGCACGCCTCACTTCCTTCTGAGCTTTGACGGTGAAGCCCAGACCAAACTTGTCCGCTTTGAATGGGATATCAAGAAGTTGCCCCCAAGTATCACACCCTCCTTCTTCAATTGCCGCACAAGCATCTTTGACTGAAACCATATTCGGCGCGACTTTAACAGCTTTGGATTCATCAGAGGAACATTTGGTAGCAACAATCATTGGTGGCACGACTTCAAAGGATTGACACGGGGTATCAATGAATTCTCCATCCAAATCTACGTATTTGAACGAGTTAAGGTGGCTCACTATAAAATCTTCCTCACCACAGACAGTGACAATTCTTCCCTTGACAAGATATTTAAGCTTTTGATGGAGAGTTGAGGTCACTGCCCCAGCTTTATGGATCCACGGGCGATCCAACAGACAAGAATAGGCAGGACGGATATCCATAATGTAGAAGGTGGAATTTAAAACTTGTGATCCTACCTTGATTGGAAGATCTACTTCCCCATGAATTGTCCTCTTTGATCCATCGAACACCATTACAATGATATCGCTTGGCTTCAAGACTAAACCTTCACAATTTAGATGGTCTAACGCCCCCTTGGGTAATACATTAAGAGAAGAACCAGTGTCGACTAGAACATGTGCTAGGGTGGTCCCCTTGCACTCGACTGAAACATGTAGAGATTTATTGTGGTTCTTCCCAAGCGGTGTTAGGTCAACATCTGAAAATACCAAGCCGTTATCAGCCGTCAAGCTAGCCACGCAATTCTCAAATTGGTCCATTGTTGTCTCTTGGGGGACATGAGCCTTTTTCATAAATTTGATTATTGTCCGAGCATGGGCATCAAAATAGAGAAGCAATGACAACATTGAAATATTAGAAGGGGTTTGCCCCAACTGTTCCACAATCTTGAAGTCGCTTCTTTTTATTATCTTCAAGATCTCGTCCATCTCATGAGCGGAGGGTTCTCCACCAGCAACATCCCTTACGGGTATTTCAGTCATGACAGGCTCAACAACCTTCTCGTTCCCCCTTGTATCAGTACTTGGCTTAGCGGCAGTAATGCGGATGGGCGGCTTTGTAACAACTGGTGGTGAGATATTGGGTGAAAATATTCTCCCAGTTCTAGTTAATTTTCTTGAGCCAGTTATGTTATCAACATCATCAGCTTTTCCTTCTTTGATCCAAGCGTCTTCTTTAATTCCATGATAAAACACCTGAACACCATAGTTCCATGGCACTGCCTTGTTTGAAGAAAAGGGAATTGGTTCGGGATTGGTAATTATTAAGGGAGCAACAGTGGGTTCATTTGAAATCCTAATAGGACCTTTGGAGGTGATCCTAAGAGGCTTGTTTGAGATGGTAATAATGGAGAGATCTTCACATTTGTTAGTCAAGCTTTTGGCAAGTGGGGTCTTCTCAAATAGAATTTCGTGGCTATCCATTAGGCTTTGAATGCGATTCTTCAGCCCTTCGCATCCATTGAGTTGTCTTGTACAGCACACACATCTTTTACACAGCCAGGGAAAATCCCAGCTTTCAACAGATTCTTTTTGATGATATTCAGCAGAGTAGTCAATTCTTCAACAGAGGCAACAAAATGTGTATCTTCAACAACATTAATATCCTTGTCATGCTTCGGTATAGGTGCGGTGATTACATTCGGAGTCGGAGGAGGATCAAACTCAATAGTCTTGTTATCAATAAAATCCTGAATTTTATTCTTCAAGGCCCAGCACTGGTCAGTCTCGTGCCCGGGGCTGCTTGAGTGGTAAGCACATTTAGCGTTCGGATTATACTTTGGTGAAGAGGTATCAGGGTTGGTAGGTGGATCGCGCAATGTCACTAAATTAGCCTTGAGCAAATGTTGTAAGACTTGAGACAGTGACATGCCTAACCTCGTAAATTGTCTTCTCAGAGTTTCAAAACATTGATGATTTGCAGATGGTCTTGGAGTACGAGTTGGATTGGAGATTTGGACAGTATTAACAGATGGATGATCATTCTTCTTGGTACAGGCCCTTACCTTGTACACAACATTGATTTCCTTCTTTGCAGCAAAAGGTTTCTTGATAGGATTGGAAGTGGAGGCAGATGCCACAGAGATCTTCCCACTTTTGATGCCGCTTTCAACTCTTTCACCGGTTAAGATTAATTCGGTGAAACCAGAAGAAGAGCAACCTACCAACAGATTAAAGAAACGACCAGATAAAGTGCCCATGAACATGTCAATATGCTCCCTATCAGTCAAGGGTGGTTGAACCCTACTGGCGAGGTCTCTCCACTTTTGTGCATATTCTTTAAATCCTTCATTCTTTCCCATGGTCATATCTTACAACTGAACCCTCGTTGGCGCCAAGTCAGTGTTCTACTGATACTGATGGTAGAATGCGGTAACTAAATCCTCCTAAGTATTGATATGGGAACCATCTAACTGATAAAACTATTCAAGTTGCATTCTGACCAAGCTCTCTTGGAAAAGTGAACCCAGAGTTTCTTATCAGCGGTTTGCGGCTGTATCTTGTGCACATAAGATTTCAGGTGAAGTTTTGGATAAGAAACTCCAACGTAATTTGCAAAGACTGGTATTTTGACTTTGTGGGGAATGACTACCCCAGAGATCAAACCTAAATTATCTAAATCTAAACCGGGGACGAGTTGGATTTCAACAGCTTTCAATCTGTCTTCTAACTTCTAATACTTGATATCGGCGGGCGAATACTGCTCGTCAAAATAATCATCATCAAATGCTTGATTATAAACACAGTCAACCTGGGTACTCTTAACTTCACCAATCTGATTCTCGTCTTCTTCAAATGAGTCTTCTCCTACCGGGATCTGACGGAATGTCTCCTTGGAGCTTCTACCCATGTTAAGTAGAGCTTTCTTCTTGGGCTTCTTCTTAACTGCCAGCAATGGCATCATGTCTTGCTTCCCCTAGGCTAGGGCTAGTAGAGTCTCTTGGAATTGAGTGTTTTGTGCCTGGAGATCCTTCACAGTTTTCTCTAGATCCATCTTGCTGGAATAAATAGCAGAAAGATAAGGAAACCTGTTATGCGAAAACCTGTCATGTTATGATGCATGGAAGATGTATATGCAAATGATTTGAATGATTTATTGAAATTTAAATTTGTATAGACCAAAGAGTGAACAAACGTCAATTTTCATTAATTAGTTTGAAAAGATTACAATCATGCCTCTTGGGCTTACAAAAAAACTTTCTAAGATAAAAATACTAAACACATCCTTTTTGGCGCGAGATAGGCGTTCACACTTTGTTCTTCTTGTAGTTGCTTCGTAAGCTCCAATACCCTCTTCTCACTAGCATATAATTGAGCTTCAAAAGTATCTCATTCTTTATTTATCTGAATCCAACCTTTTTGCAAGTCTTCAAGAGAGGTAGGCATGTCTGGATGGAGGATAGTGTATGGGACATCTCCTTCAACCACAGGTTCCATGATGATTGGTAAGATGGAGGGATAAGGCATCATAATATTCTGAGCACGAGCTCGTACCCACTTAAGATAAGGCTCAAGGGGAATGGAATTATTGTATCCTAGCGTCTTACTATCCATATTTCTTACCATCCTCCAAGCTCGAATAAACCTCTGACGGTAGCTTTGATCGTTGCTCTCATAGTCAAATACCATTCCTTGAATGAGCATCTCATGTGGGCCATCCCTTCGGGCATGACCAAATGGTCGTAAGGCTAAGCAAGGGTTGTAGGTAATACCTCTTCTAATGCCAAGTAAGGGACATTAGGGAATTCACCACAACGAGCGGTGATAGTAACATTCTCTAAGGATTGGGACCACCAATGAACATCTGAATGTCTGAGCGTCATCAACCTATGGGACCATCTTGAACCTTCCTCATTCTTCAACACAGATTGGGGAAGTTGCAAAATAAACCATCTTTCCAAGAGAGGAGTACAACACATGAGGATCTCTCTCTTTCTCAGAGTGCGAGAGTGAAAAGAATGTAGGATATCTCCCAACATGGTAGGCACTAGGTTATGAGACATGAAAATTTTGACAGTGTTCACATCTATGAGTTGGTCAGGGTTTGGAAACAAAACCATCCCATAGATGAGAAGGGCCACAATTTCTTCAAAAGCTTGTAAGTCCAAGGAGTTCCAACAATCTTGAGCTTTCTCAAACAAGAACTTGGCTAAGAAACCTTTGACACCACTCCTTGTTTCCAAATTAGTTGTGATATCATATTGTTGCAAGTGTAGTGCTTGGGACATCTCCTAAGGTTTTGGATCTCTTTCCCTACCGTTGAAGGGTATTTGATTGAGAATGGGAATCCTCAAGAGTTGGAAGAATTCTTCTAAAGTTGGCACAAGTAGATAATCGGGAAAAGTGAAGCAATGGTGTAGAGGATCAAAGAATTTGAAGAGAACCTTCATAATATCTTCATCAGTGTTGGAGGTAACCAAGTTCAGTAGGCGACCACGTCTTTCGGTGAATGAAGAGTTCTCAGGGACCCTTGATGCTAACTCTTTAAGTTGAGGAGGAATCCTTACGAGATTGACTTGGGTAGTGTTCCTGTGGATAGAAGCCATGTCCTATAAAACAGAACAAAGATAAATCCCAATAATCCTTGAAATGGTTAGAATGAGTATGATGTTATGATGTTTATGATGTAATGTACAAGTAAATATATACAAACAAGGAAAACAAGTCCTTAGGTTTAGGCTTGCATGGAGTCTCATAGGTAAGTATCCTCTTGAAGTTTAGTTGGCTCAAACCTGTTGTTGTACCCCAAAATTTTCCCTCCCATAATCTTCAAAGTTTTGACAAGAATCATCCACAATTGGTTCAAATTTACTCAAGGGCCACACAGTCAACCATCCTCCTCAGCCAGTCAAACTAGGGTTTTGGTTCTCACAAGGAAGCTGAAGTTTTCAAGGGCTCAATCAAGTCTCCTATGCTCATACACATTGTCAAGCACCTACATGTCAAGTTTCAAGACTTTCAGCACAAAATTGCACAATCAAAAACCCTAATTGCACTACAGTCAACTGTAGGGGCAAAATGGTCATTTGGCAGTCAAAAGTTCAAATTTTTGGTCAACATCTTATTTTGAAGCCACAAACATCATTTGATCAATGCTTGATCATGATTCTCAAAAGTATGGCTCAAAAATCATCAAGATGCAAAAGTTTCTATTTTTGGACAGCTGAAAAGTCAACTGTAACTTGACCAAGGCATAACTTTTTCATGGTTCATCAGAAAAATCCCATCCAATGCTCATTTTGAAGGGGAAGACATTTCCTACAACTCATCTTCACACTCCAAGTCCAAGAAATGCTCTCACAAAAAGTTATCAATTTCAACATTATAGGTCATTTTCAAAAGTCAACAAAAAGAGACTTTAAGTCAAAAACCATAACTTGAGATTGGTAAATCAAAATGACATGGGACCAAAGACATTGGTTAGAGGACTTCAAGACCTTTCCAAAATGTCCAAGAACATGATCAAAGCTTAAAAATTGAGCAAGATATGCATTAGAGAAGTTGGGAAATTTTTGTGAAATGGCCAAAATCATTTATCCTTGAAATTTCATTTTTGACAAAAGGGGCCCACTTTTTCCACTTGAATTAACTTGGCCTTGCTTCCCACGTGTCCCACCTTTTATTTCAAATTTTTTAATTAATTTTTTCATTTTTTATTGATTTTATTTGATTTAATTAATTTTAAATCTTTTAAAATCAAAGGAAAATCAAAAAGCCTAATTAAAGAGGATATTTGACTTTGATGGGTCTTGAATCACCTTTAAGCATATGCCAAATTCGTGCAAGGGGCCAAATAGAGCAAGAATTCAAAAATGGTTCACAAATGGAAGTTTGGTTATGGAGGTTTATGGAGAATCTTGAAATTGAATGCTATGCATTATGAGGCCATATTTCCTCTTCATACACATTGCCTAATGTATATACAAGTGATACAAAACAAAATAAAGACCTAAGCTGCGCCAGACATAGAAAAGAAAACTTGAATTTTTGGTGAAAGAACTCAAAACTGAAAACAGGGTTAGAGGTCGTTTCAAGCCACAAAACTCATTCCATTGCATTCCTGGGACATCAAGCAACGTACCTGGATCAAGAATACAGTCCCTAACCCTTTGAATCATTGTACAGAAGTCCAACTTTTCTCACTTTTTTTTTACAATCGTGTTTTACAATTCAGGCATTTTCATTGCATAATTTTAATGGATTCTTACTATATGATGTGTTCTGAAGCTAACCATCTACTTTAATTGCGTTTTTGTATACTATATGCGATTCTACCATTGATGCAGATTAGGGTTCTTGGAGGTCCAAATTGGGCGTTTTGAAAAGTGGTAAAATTAGACTACCATAGTACCATGACTGAATCAAGCATGATTGGACGATCAATAAACATATGTCGCGCCTAATTTATGAAGCCCCAGGGGCTATTCGCTATTTTCTAATATAGTGCCTAAAAGAACGTTTAAAAACCGTTGCCTATGATTTTTATATTTTCAGGAAAAACAAAACAATGAGGAAGATGACTCGGTGGCAGGCAATGAGTGGTTGATTCGAATTTACGCGCCAAGACTCCACTAACCTTTGTTTTATTATATATTGTTTATTATTTACAAAAGGTACGAATGAATGAGACAGCTCCACTGGCAAGCGCGTTGATTGGTAAACCATAGGACCTGGGTTCGATCCCAGGTCCCTACCCCCTTTCACATTATTTTTCAATTAATGGTTCTATGCAGATTATGTCCTGGAGACTACCATGCATCTCTCAAATCAAGCCGTCCACGCGTTCAATATCATCAATCCAAGGGCGCAAATTTGAGGAACATGCTGCACTCTAGTCAACGCATATACATGCTGGCATGAAAGTCAAACAGGCCAAGGTCTTGATGGGCCTAAAATGCTAAGTCTTACCTCCCAAATTAGGGGCATAACCCCATGGTTTGCATTCTTAAAATCCCTTTTTTATTTTTCTATCTTTTGTTTTAATTAGTTTTCTTGATTTAATTCCTTAATTAATTATTTTCACAAAAAACACAAAAACATCAAAAAAATCAGAAAAGATAAAAAAATTTAATAAATATTTTTATTTTAGTATTTTTTGTAAATAAATAACTTTAATTGATTAGTTTTAATTTTAGGTTGTTAATTTAATTCTTTTTCTCAATAACCAAAAATAATAAAAATAGACCTTTAACACTTTTTACCCTTTTTTTAAATTAATTAAACATTTTATTATAAGTATCATTAACCATTAATTTTGTAAATAAATTTTATAATCAATTTAGTTTTAATTCTAGGTTTTAACTTTAATGCATTTTCTTTAATAAATTAAAAAATAATTAGAACTAGAATTATTTGACTTTTAATTCCAATTTAATTTTCTTTAATGTCATAAATACAAAAACATGAAAAAAATAAGTTCTTTCTTTTTTATTTAACTTAACTATTTTAATAATTTTATTTTAATTCCTTTAAAGGGTCCAACGCCCTCGCATTCGATTACATTTTTGTTTCGCGCGTTTTATTTATTTCTTTTTGTGAATATAATGTACTTGCTCCAAAGCCCTGTAATAGTTAATTAGACATTTATTTTCTGCACTTTATTTTAAATCGGGTCTGGATTAATTTGGCGATGTAGACCCGCGCCTTTGTAATAGCGTAGGACCTTTATCTTTTCCGCACTTTAAATTCCCGCACCTTTATCTGTTAAACAATAACATGAAAGAATGAATGCCCAAAAATAAAATCAAAACGTAGATCACCAATGCATGACAAGACAAACAATAAACTGAAAATGACACACAATTCACACACCACCCCTAGGGTACGCTTCACTGTTGCCTTGCGCCTCGAAAGGTGATCGTCGAGTAGAGGATGTCTTAGTAAGTCCTCATGATCCGGGAACCTGGCATGAGGGTAGCTTCTAAGGTGTCTTCCTATTGCTCTGGTGATCACCATGTCCCGAACCTCGAATTGACCCGAACACCTCCAACGGTGGTGCTACCTACCTCTCAATGGTGGGATGACACTACTTTAAAGGACATTTACACAGACGAATTCCTTAGGGTGGGTAGATGACTCATGGATACTTGCTCTTTTCAAAAACAAATCAAAATACTTTTCACACCTTACACTTTTCAAAAAGCTTCCAAAACAAACTTTTCAAACACTCTTGAGGACTGATACAAGAGTCGATCTGAAACTTTCAAAGAAACTTTTTCAAACCCACTCACCTTGAAAAGCAAACAAACATTTTGAAAACACAATGAGCAAGTATCTAAGAGCCCATGGATAACCATGGATAAAAAGGGTGCTAACACCTTCCCTTTCTATAATCTACCTCCCGAACCGAGAACAATCTCTATAAGGAATTTTTCTGTGCTTTTGTCCTTTCCATTTGGAGAAAATAAAAGATGGTGGCGACTCTTGCTTCCGCGACATTTCGCGAACCAGCGTTAAACAGTCAGTTCCAGATCCACCGATCACAGAACTGGCGACTCTGCTGGGGACTTAAACTTAAAGTGAGGTGTACCTTAGGGTTAGTTCATAACTGTGTTTTCAATTGTATTGCTTTGCTTGCTTTAAATTGTGGGTTGCTTGGGAGTTCTATAGATCCTAACCCGGATCTGGGGGATACCTTCTTAGAAAGTAGCAACAAGACTGTGAGGGAACTGTGCGGGGTATACTGACATGGTTGAAACAGTCTGCTACGTTGATGTGGCACTTTGGTGTGTACCGGTAACCCTTGAGTTCAGTCAAGGAGAGTACAGGGCCTCCGCGTGGTGTCGGGAAGCATCAACAGACCTTAGGAACCTTAATTGAACTATCTTGGCCTCTTTAGGGTAGTGAGATAACTGACTTTGGTGCAGTCCGAGGTTGGTTGATACTCGATACTACACCCAATTGAGGGTTGCTTTCCTGGAATATTTCGGTCGCCAGTTCAGTGGCTAAATCGAAACGATGAACAATGAAAGCAATCCCGTGATATTGGGACCCTTAGAACCCGGTTACTTCTAATAGGACAGGTTGAACCCACCAACTTCAAGAGGGTACTACCCAGACCCCATGCTGGCCTTAAACCCTAAGGGCTTGTCTTGTGTGCCTTGTGTGCCTTACATGTTTGTCTTTGTAAATATCTGTGGTGTGTTTAATCATAGCATCATGACATCATTCAGCATCATATGCATTGACTAACCATTTCAGGGGTTCGAATTTTCATCTTTGTTCTTGTTTTGTAGGACATGGAAACTGTTCGTAGAAAGACAATTCAAATCAATCTTGTAAGGATCCCTCCTCAGCTTAAGGAGCTTATATCCAGGATTCCCGAGAACTCATCATTCAGTGAAAGACATGGAAGTCTCATTAGCTTGGTCAATACCAACATTGAGGAAGATATGATAAAGGTCCTGTTCCAATTCTTTGACCCTCTGCATCATGGTTTCACCTTCTTGGACTATCAGCTGGTACCTACATTGGAGGAGTTCTCCCGGCTTCTGAAGATCCCTATCCTTGATCAGCTACCCTACAACGGTACGGAAAAGGAACCCAAGCTTGAAGAGATTGCTAAAGCCTTGCACCTACAGTCATCTGACCTCAAGGGACATTGGGAAGTTAGAAGTGGTATCAAAGGGTTCTTAGCCAGGTTTCTGTTTGAAAAGGCCCATGAATGTTGGAACTCCCTTGACTTGCAAGCTTTTGAAGAAGTGGTGGCCCTCCTTGTCTATGGTTTGGTGTTGTTCCCTAACCCAGATCAGCTTATAGATATCAGTGCTGTCCAGATCTTTATGTCCAGGAATCCTATACCTACGTTGTTGGGGGACATCCTTCACTCATGTTACACTCGAACCATGAGAAAAAGAGGTGTCCTTATGTGTTGCACTCCTCTCCTAGGAAGGTGGTTTATTTCGCACCTTCCACAATCAGTCTTGAAGAATGAGCGAGGTTTGAGATGGTCACAACGGTTGATGACTCTTACACATGCAGATATACATTGGTGCCCTCGGTCCAGAGAAGATGTCACTATCATTGATCGTTGCGGGGAGTACCCTAATGTTCCTTTACTTGGAATCAGAGGAGGTATTACTTACAGCCCATGCCTGGCTTGGAGACAGTTTGGTTATGCTCGGAGGGATAGTCCTTATGACATGTTAATTCCTGACATAGTTTTTGACTTCGACAACGATACTCAAGGACTTCGCCAGAGATTTATCAGAGCCTGGAGGATGCCAAGTAGGATAGACAGTAAGACACTGGGGCACAAGAACTCCATCCCGCTGGAACCTTATCTCAAGTGGGTACGAGCCCGCTCCCAGAAGTTAGTGATGCCTTATCCCCATATGCTCCCTGTGATCAAAGAGCCAGTCTTGGAAGGAGAAGTGTCCTACACTATTCAGCACCCTGATATGCCCACATCCTGGGAAGAGATGCAGAAGAGCTGGATCCAGCTTAAGGAAGAAAGGAATTCTCTTGAGACCAGCCTACATGCTAGTGAAAAGAAGGTCTTGGAGCTCACCCGCCTGTTGCATGAGGAGAGGAATCTCAACACCTACATAGCTCCAAAGAGGATGCGCAGTGTATTCTGGGATTGATTTACTTTTGTAATTTATGCCCATGAGGCTTTGATGTACTGAACAATTATTTCCTTAATGATAACGTGTGTTCCTTTTTGTCTACAACAAATTTGAATTTTCGAACCCTTGAATGCATTGTATAAACACATATCATTCATCATATGCATCACATGTACTCTTCTTTTCAGGTTGCTGACTGTTCTTCGCTGTTTATTACAACATCATGAACCCTGAATCATCAACCGAGACATCTATCAAGGCCCTTCAGGCGCATAACGCCCAATTTCAGGAACTGATCATGGGTTAGCTCAAGGTCAAAAAGAGCTGAAGGTTATGCTTCTGAAGAAGAATAAGAAGAAGAAGAGGACTGTGCTATTTAACACTGGGCGCAGACTCGGGAACACCTTGCAAAATGAGGCTGAGAGGACTACTCCATCTGTGGGGGAAGGTAGTCACCAAGAAAGGGAGGTCCCTACTCCTGTGGTCTCTGATACTGAAACAGACTTCAACGACGAACAGTACCCTCCTGCTGAAGACCGGTACAAGCAGCTGGAGGACAGACTAAAAGCTATGGAAATTCAGCGTGTGCCTGGACTGGATTTCGGAGACTTGGGGTTATCTACTGGGGTGGTGATTCCACACAAGTTCAAGGCACCTGCCTTTGTGAAGTATGACGGGGCTTCCTGTCCCAAGATGCACCTCCGTTCTTATGTAAGGAAGATCCAGCCTTACACAGCAGATAGGAACTTATGGATCCACTTCTTCCAGGAGAGTCTTTCAGGGACTCACCTCGAATGGTTCTATCAGTTTGATGGAACCAACATTCGTAACTGGGAGGATCTGGCCACTTCTTTTTACAAGCAGTATCAATATAATTCCGACCTCGCTCCTACGCGTACCCAACTCCAGGGTATGTCGCTAGGGTCGGGTGAAGGTTTTAAGGAGTACGCACAGAAATGGAGAGATCTGGCTGGCAGGGTGCAGCCACCATTGACGGACCGGGAGCTGGTAGATATGTTTTTGGGGACCCTATCTGGTCCATTTTTCAATCATCTCATTGGTAATTCCTCTGCTGGGTTTACTGATCTGATCCTGACTGGTGAAAGGATCGAGGCCGATATAAAATCGGGGAAGATACAGAAGGTTGCCTCCTCCAATGCTGAAAAGAAACCCTTCAAAAAGGAGGCTAGTGCTGTATATGGTTCCAAGAGACCAGAGAGATCTGAGCGCCGCCAATCCGTCAGTGCGGTAATGATTGATAAGCCTGCTGCCGCTCCTCGGCCAACCAATCCTCAAAGGGCTGAAAGACCCCGGAGAGAGTTTACCCGTTTGAGCATGACTTTATCGCAGATCTTGCCACAGTTGCTATCCACCAACTTAGTGACTGTCAGAGAGGCTCCGAAGTTTGCAAATACTACATCTCCGAAATACAATCCAAATGCTCGCTGTGCTTACCATTCTGATAGCCCGGGTCATTCCACTGATGACTGTTGGGCATTAAGGAGCAAGCTGCAGGACCTTATTGACGCCAAGGAGGTACAGTTTGAGGCATCTGAGAAGCCTAATGTAGTGACAGCTCCCCTGCCTGCTCATGGAGTGAATGCTATTGGGGACGAAGATGAAGTGGATGAGGTTGAGTTTGATAGCTGGATTTACCCGGCAACCGACAGTGGACCTAACAATTGGAGTGCAAAGGACAACTTATCTGTTTCTCTTGTTACTAAGTAATGAATTCCTATGTTTTTGGTATCTGTAATAAACAATTAATTAAACTCTATGGCCCGGTGTCTTACCCGAGGCACCGTGGTTTCATTTGTGAGGGCATATAAATTGTCATTTCATATATCATAAATGAAAGTCTTGGACGTTTTCTCGCATTTCAAATCTTATGCTCCTTTTCTGTCTTTCTTTCCTTTACATATATTTCAAAACAGCTGTATTTACACACACACACTCACTCATATAGGTTTCAATCCACTCTGGATCTCACTGATAACGACTCTGCTACTGCCAGTTATGACTTCGAAAATCCGATCAACTTAGCCGAAGATGAAGGTGAAGATGATTGCGAAGTGCCTGGTGAGCTTGCAAGACTGTTACTTCAGGAAGAGAGGGCAATTCAACCCCATGAAGAGCCAGTGGAAACAATAAACCTGGGTACTGAGGCAGACAAGAAAGAGGTAAAGATTGGTGCCAACCTAGAGCTCAGCGTGAAGCAACGGTTGACTCAGATGCTGCATGATTATATGGAGATATTTTCCTGGTCCTACGAAGACATGCCCGGGTTGGATACCGATATTGTGGTCCATCACTTGCCAACTAAGGAAGATTGCCCTCCGGTTAAGCAAAAGGTCCGCCGCATGCGTCCAGAGATGTCTGAGAAGATTAAAGCCGAGGTTATGAAACAGTTTGACGCTGGGTTCCTTGCAGTGACTTCTTACCCTCAGTGGGTTGCTAATGTGGTGCCGGTACCAAAGAAAGACGGTAAGGTCAGAATGTGTGTCGACTACAGGGATCTGAACAGGGCCAGCCCCAAAGACGACTTCCCTCTACCTCACATTGATGTCCTTGTTGATAATACAGCTCAGCATAAGGTGTTCTCTTTCATGGATGGTTTTTCAAGCTATAATCAGATCAAGATGGCTCCTGAAGACATGGAAAAGACTACATTTGTTACTCAGTGGGGCACCTTCTGCTACAAGGTCATGCCTTTTGGACTAAAGAACGCTGGGGCAACCTACCAACGTGCCATGGTTGCTTTATTTCATGATATGATCCATCATGAGATTGAAGTGTATGTCGACGACATGATTGCAAGGTCCCAAACTGAGGAAGAACACCTTGATCATCTGCAGAAATTGTTTGACCGTCTGAAACTGTACAAGCTGAGGTTGAACCCGAACAAGTGCACCTTCGGGGTAAGATCCGGGAAGTTGCTAGGCTTCGTTGTTAGTGATAAAGGTATTCAAGCGGACCCTGCCAAGGTTAAAGCTATTCAAGAGATGCCAGTTCCTAAAACAGAGAAAGAGGTCAGAGGTTTTTTAAGACGCCTGAATTACATTGCTCGGTTCATCTCACACATAACTGCTACCTGTGAGCCAATCTTCAAGCTGCTGAGGAAAGATCAGGTAGTACGTTGGAATGATGAATGTCAGGCTGCTTTTGACAGAATCAAAGAGTATCTCCAAGAACCACCCATCCTTATGCCACCGGTTGAAGGGAGACCTCTGATATTATACCTGAAAGTGCTTGACAACTCAATGGGGTGTGTGCTGGGGCAGCATGACGAGTCTGGCCGAAAAGAGCATGCCATTTATTACCTTAGCAAAAAGTTTACCGACTGTGAGACCCGATACTCACTGCTCGAGAAAACTTGCTGCGCTTTGGTATGGGCTGCTCGCCGGCTGAGACAGTATATGCTGACTCACACTACCTTGTTGATCTCAAAGATGGATCCTATAAAGTATATATTCGAAAAGCCTGCTCTGTCTGGGAGAATTGCAAGATGGCAAATGATCTTGACGGAATACGACATTCAGTACACAACCCAGAAAGCCATCAAGGGAAGTGTATTGGCAGACCACTTGGCACATCAGGCCGTAGATGACTATCAGTCAATGAACTTCGAGTTTCCAGATGAAAGCATCATGATAGTAACTGATTTTGAAGTACCTGGACCGGATGAAGGACCTGAGGAAGGATCCCGATGGTCTATGCACTTTGACGGAGCCTCCAATGCTTTGGGTAATGGTATCGGCGCTGTGATCATATCCCCTCAAGGCACTCATACTCCACTCACTGCCCGGCTATGTTTCAACTGCACCAACAACATGGCGGAGTATGAGGCGTGCATCATGGGACTCAAAGCTGCAATTGACTTAAGGATCAAGTTTCTGAGTGTCTTCGGAGATTCCGCTCTCGTGATCAACCAGATCAAAGGCGAGTGGGATACGAAACATCCGAATCTTATTCCTTACAAAGAATGTGTGTTGACAATGATCCCCCACTTCACAGAGATAACCTTTGAACATTTCCCGAGAGAGGAGAATCAAGTAGCGGACGCGTTAGCTACGATGTCTTCTATGTTCAAAGTCAAGTGGGACAATGAGGCTCCCCGGGTCATCATCTGGAAACTGGACGAACCGGCATACTGTTGTGATCTTGAGACTGAATTAGTGACTGAGAAGCCTTGGTACCATGAGGTGAAGAGGTACTTGGAAGCTCAGGAATACCCAGAAGGTGCATCTGTCAACGATAAAAAGTTTCTGAGAAGGTTCGCAGCAAAGTTCTTCCTTAGCAACAACGTCTTGTATAAACGAAACCATGATTCGACCTTACTGCGTTGTGTGGATAAGACTGAAGCAGAAAGGATTATGGCGGAGCTACATGAGGGTACCTTCGGAACACATTCCAGTGGACACACTATGGCTAAGAAGATCCTTCGGGCAGGGTATTTCTGGTCCACAATGGAAGCTGATTGTTACCAATATTCTCGGACGTGTCACAAGTGCCAGGTTTATGCAGACAAGGTGCATGTTCCTCCGGTTCCTCTGAATGTCCTGACTGCACCTTGGCCTTTTGCAATGTGGGGCATTGATATGATCGGTGAGATCAGACCTACGGCATCTAACGGGCATCGCTTCATCCTTGTAGCGATTGATTACTTTACAAAGTGGGTTGAAGCAGCTTCCTATGCTACAGTAACCAAGACTGCACGGTTCATTCGGCATAATCTGATCTGTCGATACGGCGTCCCTGAGAGAATTATTACGGACAACGGTACCAATCTGAATAATAAGATGATCACTGAGCTCTGCGAGCAGTTCAAAATACAGCACCACAATTCTTCTCCTTACAGACCGAAGATGAATGGGGCTGTAGAAGCAGCAAATAAGAACATCAAGAAAATCGTGCAGAAGATGACAGTGACTTATAAAGATTGGCACGAGATGTTACCGTTCGCTCTACATGGGTACCGTACCTCAGCTAGGACGTCAACCGGGGCAACTCCTTTCTCTCTGGTTTATGGTATGGAGGCAGTCTTACCGATCGAAGTGCAAATACCCTCTCTCCGGATAATGAAGGATGAAAATCTGAACGAAGATGATTGGATCCAGACACGACTTGATCAATTAAACCTTATTGATGAAAAGAGACTTGCTGCTATCTGTCATGGTCAAACGTATCAGAAACGAATGATCAGGGCATTTAACAAAAAGGTCAGACCACAGGAATATCAAGTTGGGGATCTGGTAATCAAGCGAATCATCCTTCCTCAGAGTGATCCAAGGGGCAAATGGACCCCTACGTACGAAGGGCCATTTGTGGTTAAGCATGTGTTCTCAGGAGGAGCCATGATTCTAACCAACATGGATGGTGACGACCTTCCTCACCCCGCTAATGCAGACGTAGTAAAAAGATACTACGCATGAAAAAGACCCGCTAGGCTGACATGCCTAGGCAAAAATTAGGGCTTCCCGGCGAACCAAAAGGGTTCGGGCAAAATGAAGGGATGAAATGAAAAAATCTGTACACCCGGCAAGTCGAAAACCTGAAAAGGCGGCTTGGGCAAAAATGGGTATCCCGGTGGACTGAAAACCCGAAAGGGCGGTCCAGGCAAAAGTTAGGGATGAAGCGTAATACTATGTCTCATTGGATCACTTTGCATCCAGAATCCGGTATCCACATCAATTTCAGACGGCATCGATCAATCAGCTTCACCTTCAACCAAGGTCATCAAGTGATGAGACGCTCGAAGATATAAAGGCAATAGCAGAGTTGAAACCCAGTGGATCATTCATTTCACACAGCTGTTTTATTTTCTCTTGTACAAACTTGTATAAATTATTTTGTTCGGCGGTGTTCTCTTACTAGGACGTCAGCCTCTTGTACATAAACGCCTATTTTACAGGAAAAATTCAAAATCAATACAAAATTACTTTTCAGACAAACTGCCTTTTGTTTTTTCCTTTTCTGTTTTGTTTTGCGAAGAACGTCCAAGGTTCAATTTGTGATATATGCATTGACAATAATTTGCTAACTCATAAATATTTGCATACGAAACAAAGGATTAATTACAGGTAACATTAGAAACAGGGGCAATAAAAGAGTTGTCCAAGCGATCTAATTGTTCTGTCCTCCAAGGTATCAAGGTAGGTTCAGCTGAAGAACACAACCAGGTATCTTAATTCCCCAGAGAGTGAGCCAGCAAGCAGTATACTCTCCTCAAGCAAAGCAGTTATCAACCTTAAAGAAGTTGTGTATCCTCCAGCAGATCCCAACATTCCCCGATACAGCTCAAAACTTCCCCAGGAGAGTCCAACCCAGCTCCCCTCAGGAAAGTTGGAATCCATCTCCCCAAGCAATAAGCTTATCCCCAGTATATTCTGGAAGCTTATCCCCGCAAAGCACGAATGCGTCGTCCGGCTTTATTCAAAGAGTTATTTCCCTACCGGGATATAACTGGGTTATCCTCAGCCAAAAGCCACGGAAAGAGCGTCCTCGACGAAGTCTTCTCATCCCCAGCGAAGTCCATTAACACTTCCAATATAACGATGGTATCCCCAGCAAGTTATTATCAACAATTCAGCAAGAGTACCTCTCTCCCCATAGAGTATTGCTTCCCAGCAAGATCGTCAGAGTACTTTTCTCCCCGCAAAGTTGTTCCATTCGCCAAGTTCATTCCCCAACGGAGTCATCTTCTCCTACCGGTATTCTTGCAACTATCATTCCCAGCGGAAGCAAAGATCTACTTGCCAACATCAGCCCAGGAGTGACTTCCCGGCACCCGTCAAAGGATTTACTTTCCTAAGACGAGAGCATACTTTCATAAACATCGCACTTCCATACATCATTATAGCACGCATATACGCATCATATCTTACAAATCTCATTTATGTTGAGAACATCATCGCTTGATCCATATCATGCATTGCATATGACTAACCTTTACCTTTCAGGAAAGATTCAGTTAAATTCTCAATCATATTTCAAGACCTAGGCCGGTTCAGTTAATCGACTCCAAAGATTTCTTATCCAGTCCAAGGCCTTCTCTAGTCCAGCTAAATCGACCCCAAACAGATTTTTCTGATGAAGACTCGGTAGAAGTTATCAAAAGGTTTTTCTCAATGATTGCTTTTGAGATTATAATTGCCTATGGTTCTCTCCCCGATCCTGCGGAGACGATAATTCCATTCCAGGTTTTTCTCAATGATTGCTTTTGAGATTATAATTTCATATGGTTCTCTCCCCAATGTTGCGGAGACGATAATTCCATCCAAGGTTTTTCTCAAGGATTGCTTTTGAGATTATAATTTCCTATGGTTCTCTCCCCGATACTGCGGAGACGATAATTCCATTCCAGGTTTTTCTCAATGTTTGCTTTTGAGATTATAATTTCCTATGGTTCTCTCCCCAATGCTGCGGAGACGATAATTCCATTCCAGGTTTTTCTCAATGTTTGCTTTTGAGATTATAATTTCCTATGGTTCTCTCCCCAATGCTGCGGAGACGATAATTCCATTCCGGGTTTTTCTCAATGATTGCTTTTGAGATTATAATTTCCTATGGTTCTCTCCCCAATGCTGCGGAGACGATAATTCCATTCCAGGTTTTTCTCAATGTTTGCTTTTGAGATTATAATTTCCTATGGTTCTCTCCCCAATGCTGCGGAGACGATAATTCCATTCCAGGTTTTTCTCAATGTTTGCTTTTGAGATTATAATTTCCTATGGTTCTCTCCCCAATGTTGCGGAGACGATAATTCCATTCCGGGTTTTTCTCAATGATTTCTTTTGAGATTATAATTTCCTATGGTTCTCTCCCCGATGCTGCGGAGACGATAATTCCATTCCAGGTTTTTCTCAATGTTTGCTTTTGAGATTATAATTTCCTATGGTTCTCTCCCCAATGCTGCGGAGACGATAATTCCATTCCAGGTTTTTCTCAATGTTTGCTTTTGAGATTATAATTTCCTATGGTTCTCTCCCCAATGCTGCAGAGACGATAATTCCATTCCAGGTTTTTCTCAATGATTGCTATTGAGATTGTAATTGCCTATGGTTCTCTCCCCAATGCTGCGGAGATGGTAATTCCCACCAAGATTTCGCTCAATGATTGCTGTTGAAGTGAAGTTATCCAAGATTTTCTCAACGATTGCTGTTGAAGTTAAAATCATCCAAGGTTCTCTCACCGTTCCTGTTGAGGTAGTAACCACCCCTGGTTCATTCATCACCGTTTGAAGCTCCAGATTCAGCTCCTGTAACCAGTCAGGACACATCTATACCAAGCATCTGAAGACCAGCTCCTGCAACATGTCAGGTACTCATTTTTCTTTTGCAGGTACGCAAGTTCTCGCTAAGGAATCTCTTATGCGATCAACATCCAGATGGCATCTATAAGCCCATCCACCTTCCAGCATCTCTCAGCATGGCATCTGTAAGCCCATTCCACTACTACATCACTGCTACTATGTGAGCGCAAATTTCTGGGCACTCTAGTGTTCAATCATCTTCCACCTTCGGATTACGAAAGGCACGTCAGCCAATCTGCATCCTCAGGTCTAAGAAGATTGAACAGGGGCAACTGTTGTACCCCAAAATTTGCCCTCCCATATTCTTCAAGAAATTGCCAAGTCAAGCTTCAAAATTCCCCAAGGGTTGCACAGTTCAAGGGCCACACAGTCAAACCATCCTCCTAAGCCAGTCAAACTAGGGTTTTGGTTCTCACAAGGAAGCTGAAGTTTTCAAGGGCTCAATCAAGTCTCCTATGCTCATAGACATTGTCAAGCACCTACATGTCAAGTTTCAAGACTTTCAGCACAAAATTGCACAATCAAAAACCCTAATTGCACTACAGTCAACTGTAGGGGCAAAATGGTCATTTGGCAGTCAAAAGTTCAAATTTTTGGTCAACATCTTATTTTGAAGCCACAAACATCATTTGATCAATGCTTGATCATGATTCTCAAAAGTATGGCTCAAAAATCATCAAGATGCAAAAGTTTCTATTTTTGGACAGCTGAAAAGTCAACTATAACTTGACCAAGGCATAACTTTTTCATGGTTCATCAGAAAAATCCCATCCAATGCTCATTTTGAAGGGGAAGACATTTCCTACAACTCATCTTCACACTCCAAGTCCAAGAAATGCTCTCACAAAAAGTTATCAATTTCAACATTATAGGTCATTTTCAAAAGTCAACAAAAAGAGACTTTAAGTCAAAGACCATAACTTGAGATTGGTAAATCAAAATGACATGGGACCAAAGACATTGGTTAGAGGACTTCAAGACCTTTCCAAAATGTCCAAGAACATGATCAAAGCTTAAAAATTGAGCAAGATATGCATTGGAGAATTTGGGAAATTTTTGTGAAATGGCCAAAATCATTTATCCTTGAAATTTCATTTTTGACAAAAGGGGCCCACTTTTTCCACTTGAATTAACTTGGCCATGCTTCCCACTTGTCCCACCTTTTATTTCAAATTTTTTAATTAATTTTTTCATTTTTTATTGATTTTATTTGATTTAATTAATTTTAAATCTTTTAAAATCAAAGGAAAATCAAAAAGCCTAATTAAAGAGGATATTTGACTTTGATGGGTCTTGAATCACCTTTAAGCATATGCCAAATTCGTGCAAGGGGCCAAATAGAGAAAGAATTCAAAAATGGTTCAAAAATGGAAGTTTGGTTATGGAGGTTTATGGAGAATCTTGAAATTGAATGCTATGCATTATGAGGCCATATTTCCTCTTCATACACATTGCCTAATGTATATACAAGTGATACAAAACAAAATAAAGACCTAAGCTGCGCCAGACATAGAAAAGAAAACTTGAATTTTTGGTGAAAGAACTCAAAACTGAAAACAGGGTTAGAGGTCGTTTCAAGCCACAAAACTCATTCCATTGCATTCCTGGGACATCAAGCAACGTACCTGGATCAAGAACACAGTCCCTAACCCTTTGAATCATTGTACAGAAGTCCAACTTTTCTCACTTTTTTTTACAATCGTGTTTTACAATTCAGGCATTTTCATTGCATAATTTTAATGGATTCTTACTATATGATGTGTTCTGAAGCTAACCATCTACTTTAATTGCGTTTTTGTATACTATATGCGATTCTACCATTGATGCAGATTAGGGTTCTTGGAGGTCCAAATTGGGCGTTTTGAAAAGCGGTAAAATTAGACTACCATAGTACCATGACTGAATCAAGCATGATTGGACGATCAATAAACATATGTCGCGCCTAATTTATGAAGCCCCAGGGGCTATTCGCTATTTTCTAATATAGTGCCTAAAAGAACGTTTAAAAACCGTTGCCTATGATTTTTATATTTTCAGGAAAAACAAAACAATGAGGAAGATGACTCGGTGGCAGGCAATGAGTGGTTGATTCGAATTTACGCGCCAAGACTCCACTAACCTTTGTTTTATTATATATTGTTTATTATTTACAAAAGGTACGAATGAACGAGACAGCTCCACTGGCAAGCGCGTTGATTGGTAAACCATAGGACCTGGGTTCGATCCCAGGTCCCTACCCCCTTTCACATTATTTTTCAATTAATGGTTCTATGCAGATTATGTCCTGGAGACTACCATGCATCTCTCAAATCAAGCCGTCCACGCGTTCAATATCATCAATCCAAGGGCGCAGATTTGAGGAACATGCTGCACTCTAGTCAACGCGTATACATGCTGGCATGAAAGTCAAACAGGCCAAGGTCTTGATGGGCCTAAAATGCTAAGTCTTACCTCCCAAATTAGGGGCAGAACCCCATGGTTTGCATTCTTAAAATCCCTTTTTTATTTTTCTATCTTTTGTTTTAATTAGTTTTCTTGATTTAATTCCTTAATTAATTATTTTCACAAAAAACACAAAAACATCAAAAAAATCAGAAAAGATAAAAAAATTTAATAAATATTTTTATTTTAGTATTTTTTGTAAATAAATAACTTTAATTAATTAGTTTTAATTTTAGGTTGTTAATTTAATTCTTTTTCTCAATAACCAAAAATAATAAAAATAGACCTTTAACACTTTTTACCCTTTTTTTTTAATTAATTAAACATTTTATTATAAGTATCATTAACCATTAATTTTGTAAATAAATTTTATAATCAATTTAGTTTTAATTCTAGGTTTTAACTTTAATGCATTTTCTTTAATAAATTAAAAAATAATTAGAACTAGAATTATTTGACTTTTAATTCCAATTTAATTTTCTTTAATGTCATAAATACAAAAACATGAAAAAATAAGTTCTTTCTTTTTTATTTAACTTAACTATTTTAATAATTTTATTTTAATTCCTTTAAAGGGTCCAACGCCCTCGCATTCGATTACATTTTTGTTTCGCGCGTTTTATTTATTTCTTTTTGTGAATATAATGTACTTGCTCCAAAGCCCTGTAATAGTTAATTAGACATTTATTTTCTACACTTTATTTTAAATCGGGTCTGGATTAATTTGGCGATGTAGACCCGCGCCTTTGTAATAGCGTAGGACCTTTATCTTTTCCGCACTTTAAATTCCCGCACCTTTAACTGTTAAACAATAACATGAAAGAATGAATGCCCAAAAATAAAATCAAAACGTAGATCACCAATGCATGACAAGACAAACAATAAACTGAAAATGACACACAATTCACACACCACCCCTAGGGTACGCTTCACTGTTGCCTTGCCCCTCGAAAGGTGATCGTCGAGTAGAGGATGTCTTAGTAAGTCCTCATGATCCGGGAACCTGGCATGAGGGTAGCTTCTAAGGTGTCTTCCTATTGCTCTGGTGATCACCGTGTCCCGAACCTCGAATTGACCCGAACACCTCCAACGGTGGTGCTACCTACCTCTCAATGGTGGGATGGCACTACTTTAAAGGACATTTACACAGACGAATTCCTTAGGGTAGGTAGATTCTCATAGATACTTGCTCTTTTCAAAAACAAACAAAATACTTTTCACACCTACACTTTCTAAAAGTTTTCAAACAAATTTTTCATACACCCTTGAGGACAGATACAAGAGTTACTTAGAGATTTTTCAAACGAAACTTTTTTCAAAACCCACTCACCTTGAAAAGCAAACAAAACGATTTTGAAAACACAAATGAGCAAGTATCTAAGAGCCCATGGATAACCATGGATAGAAAGGGTGCTAACACCTTCCCTTTCTATAACCTACCTCCCGAACCGAGAGCAATCTCTATAAGGAATTTTTCTGTGCTTTTGTCCTTTCCATTTGGAGAAAATAAAAGACGGTGGCGACTCTTGCTTCCGCGACATTTCGCGAACCAGCGTTAAACAGTCAGTTCCAGATCCACCGATCACACCTGTCCTAGAAATATTAACCGGGTTCTAAGGGATATCAATATCACTAATTTGTCTTCTCGGGCATTGTTTCAGCGCAAGCCTCTTTCATCGTGACCGAAATATCCCAAAAAGCCAAACCTCAATGAGTGTAGTATCGAGTATCTACCAACTTCAGACTGCACCAAAGTCAGTCATCTCACTACGTCCTTATGGCCAAGTTGGTCAAGTAAAGGTTCTAAAAGTCAATTAGTGCTTCATGACATCACTCAGCGGCCCCATATTCTCCTTGACTACTCAAGGGCTACCGGTACCCACAAATATGTCGCACTAATCTATCTATTCTTAGACCATGTCGGTATACCCTGCACAGTTTCCACAATGTATTTCTACTTACCTATAAGGTATCCTAAATCCGGGTAGAGGATTTAAGCCCAAACAAGGAACCAAAATGTAAAGCAATCAAGTCAAACAATGAAAGAAAATAAAGGTTATCTAGCCCTAAGGTAACCCCACTTTTAAGTTTCTCCCCAGCAGAGTTGCCAATTATGTGATACAGTGGGATAATTGACTTGGTTGTTTTGCGTTTTATTGCAAATTTTGCGGTTAGGAAGAGTCGCCACCGAATTTTCTTTTATCCAAAAGGAAAGACTGAGAAGAACAAGAAAGACCTTTGAGATTATTTCTTGAGTTTGGGGGGTAGATTATGAAACGGGAAGGTGTTAGCACCCTTTTCATCCATAGTTATCTATGGGTTCTTAGTTGCTTGCTAGATCACCTGCTTTTGTTTGAAAATATGCTTTGTGTGGTTTTTGAAAGTATTTTGAAAATGCGTCATCGTTTAGGCAAACTTTGTAATAGTTCTCGTTCGTAAGAACGTATACAAAGTGTTAAGTTTTGAAAATATTTCATGTTTATAAAATGTTTTGAAAGGGTTTTTGAAAATGTTGGTGTTTGTTTTGAAAATAAGCAAGGATGTTTGATTTGAAAATGATCAAGGAACTAGGAACAACCTACCTACTCAAAAGTCTTAGTTCATTTCTTCCTTTCCTTTGATATTTCTATCTTACCATTGACTTGGTAAGAAGCCCTATCTTTGGATGTAAAGGGACGGGCGTGGTTCATCGTATAGCCATGATAGCAACATTGTGAAATATCTTAGCAATTCTCTTTGAGGGACTAAGATCATTTTGAAAGGCAACATTGGATAGCGTTATCGAGGGACTATGATCTTGTATTTTTGATTGCTTTTTGCTAAGATGTCCCACATGCATAACATGGCCATTTTTGTAAGGAAACAAAGTGGAATTACCCTAAGGGTGCAAGTGTGCAAGTGTGTTGGTTTACATGCATTGTTTTGTCTTGAATTAGGGTTTGCTAACTCGTTGATTTTACATTTCCATACAAACCCTAATTTGCTAAAATTCATATAAAGCGGTAAATTGCGGAAAGTAAAAATACTAAGCTATTACATAATGAGGGGAGGGGGTGTACAAATTTACAAATGGGAATTTTGCAAGAAAATTAAATCTAATTAACTATTACAACCATTTTAAATAAATGTACAATAATTGAATAAATAATGTACAAATGCAAATAGAAAAATAAATGATTTTTGTTTGGTTTTCATGAAAGGGTTTGGTTTTGACCTAATTAAAAAAATGATTAATTAAAAATAAACAAAATTTAAACCTAAATTAATTAAGAAAAGAAATTAACTTAAAAATGTTTTTAGGGTTTTTTATGAAAAGGTTTTAAATTAATAAAAATAAAATGAAGATTAGTTAATTAAAATAAACCTAAGTTCTAAATTAATTAATTTGCAAGAGAATAATATAGTAATTAAACCTAATTATATAAATATTAGTTACAAAAAGAAATTAATTAATTTAAAGAAAATGTTTTTTAGTATTTTTTGTTTTATGGAAAAAGATAAACTAAATAAGTGTAAATAATAAATAAAAATATTTTTTATATTTTTAATAATAATAATAATAATAATGAAAATAATAAAATTAATATGAAAATGAAAATAAAATAAATAAAAAGAAAAAGAAATAATAAAATAAAGGGCCAGGGGTGTGAAAATAAACAATGATTAGGAGTCAGATAAAATAAAAAGCCCAAGGGGGGGAAGGCCCAAGCGCTGTTTCAAACAAGAAAAATGGGAAAATGTGAAGAAAAAAATAGGCAAAAGGGTACCACTGGGGCTCGAACCCAGGTCCCAAGGGTGACAGGCGTGCACTTTAACCACTGGGGTGGTGATACATCCTTTAACTTTAACAAAACAATAAATATGTAACATAAATCTTGCCCTGAATGTACTTTATCTTCAACCTCCAGCCAAAGGATTTGTAACTTATTCATTTCTCATCCATTCACAAAACTTACAACATCAAACTTGTTAGAAATTTCCTCACGATTCTGAATATGTAAATAACTTAAGCTAATTCTCAAAGACGAGCATGAATTTCTAACAGTACCAAATTCTGACCTAAATATTTTCAGAGGTTCAAACTTAAAATTCTTCCTACTCAAGCAACATAAATGAAATCTATGGACATGTATAGTTTCAGGACAATGATGTCTACATTTTATCTTCACATATGCAATCCTAACAATGCCTAAATAATGAGATAGAAGTTCAAGAAAAATATCTCGAAACTGGAAATCGTGAAATGAGTTTGAGCTTATTTCAAGTGATAGTGATGATTAGGTTAGCTTCCTTGAACCTCTAGAAAGCTAATGCAATGCTTAGCTTGAGTTGAGAGTGAATGGAATGGTCTAGAGAAGTCCAACTGCAATGCTCTGTTTTTGGCTACAGAAGTTGATGAAGATGATGTTACAGTCTGCAAACAGGGACATGGATGGTTTGTATTTGATGTAAGGAAGCTTTTGAAAGTAAAGGCCAAAAAGTGCACGAGTGGTCTTGAAGATTGAAGTTCAAAGTCAGAAATGACACAAAAATGGAGGTTTTGTGCAATTTCTGGCTAGAAAGAAATTAGGAGTACTTAAGGGTGTTCAAACTCGTGTGTTAGATTGAAAATAACTTGTATAGTTATATCAAAAAGGTTAGAGCACTTGAGATGGTCAGAAGTACAAGATCACATGTTTTGACTTTTTGGCTTGTTTTTGAAGTAAGGTTGACAAACATGGTTTCAATGCATAGTACAAGCATGTTCTGAGTAGTTAGAGGCTCTAGACAAGTTTCTTATGGATTTTAGATTGTGTGTGATCATAAGAAACAAGTGCAAAGCTCAAGACAAATTGACTTTGTGATTAAAGCCTCTTTACTAGGATGGCAATGTTACTTTGTGCCATTAATGGAAATGCGACTTGGATAATGGCTCAAATGCTTGGATCAAAGCTCTAACAGATGTGTAAACATTTAATTATGGAGTGATAAACAAGTTTGAGGCCCACAAAGCAAAGATTATGCAGCCTAGCATGGATTTGGTTCATGTATTCTTCACAAAATGGCTTGTAATTCAAGTTTGAAAACCCCAACTTCTTGTCTTTGATTCTACTTGTTCAAACATGATCTCAATGAGTTCTTGGATATTTTGGAAATATTCTAAAATCCTCTACAACCTCTATGTTGGACATTTTTGAAAATTCCTCTTGGAACTATGTGAAAAATTTCCATGAAGTTAGGTCAAAATCCTGCCTAAATTAGGGCAAAATTTCACTTAGTTTCCAACTTTCATGAACATGTATTCACAAAATCATAACTTGAAATCCATGCATTTCTATGGGAAGTTATGTTCTAAAATGTTTAAGATCTCATTGGGATACACAACTTTCAAGTTGGAAGTTTCCTTTAAATCATCTTGCATCATGATGGAAAATTGGCTCAAAGTTGTGAAAAAATATGAAATTTTCAACACTTAGAAAAATTTCTAAGTTAGAAATTTTGACTTTTCAAAATGAAATCTTGGTTTTTTGATTTCTTGATGAACAAGTTTCATATTTTGACATGTTTTGATGAATTATGATCTTTGACACTTGATTTTGACCAAAAAGTCAAAGTTTGACTTTTCAATGTACAGTTGACTTTTGATCAGTTGACTGAAAATCAACTATCAATCAATTAATCTTGAGGAACGTTTTGAGCCATGCCATTAGGTCAAAATTATACAATTGAATCCTTGAGAACATAAATTAACCCAATCAAACATTTTCTAAGTCAAAAATCAGAAATTGCACCTTCTTAGTCAAAACCCTAATTTTGACCATTTTGCCCTTTTCATGATCTAATCAAATTTCTTGAGGAATTGTTATCCAAACTTGATAAAATGACATATGTGAGTTCATAATATTGATATGGATAAAAAATTATGAAGTTTGACTGTAAAATGACTACAGTTAACTTTTTCCCCAATACAACTGATTTTTAGGTCAACTGATCAATTGACTGGGCAAAATTGTGATCCAAGACTTGAAACTTGACATGAGAAATCTTGAGAGTCCAAAATGATCCATGAAAGTCATATGGGACATTAAAATTCCAATTGTCCTTGTGCAATCTCAAACCCTAATTTTCAGTCATCAATGCTTGAGGAGGTGTCTTGAGCTGATCAAACCCTGGTGCAGTCTTGAACCAAAGGAGATCTTGTGAGAGATTACTTGATAAATGAGAGATAAAATTTTGGGATACAACACATATCCATAACCTATTCATATCTCAAATGTCAAACTTTTTTTTTATATTTGAATCTTTTAGAGATCGAAAATTTTCAAGTTGTAAAATTCAACTTCTTAGATTCAAACTCAAAATTTTCAAATTAGCAAATTCACTTTTTCGAATTCAAAATTTTCAAGTTTACACTTTTCAAATGGTCAAATTCATTTTTTTTCTAGATTCAAACTTTTCAAATCTTTCAAATTAAAACAATTCAAATTACAAATTAGCATTTATCCCCTAGGTTGTGATAAATATGCAAAATCTGCGATATCATTTACTATGTCAGTATCGAAGCTTTAGTAAGTTATTTTTCAAAACTCGTATTATCTATCCCCTAGGCTATGGTAGAATTCATTGTGTCAGTCTCAAAGCGACGATGAATTATCAAACTTATGTTATTTACCCCCTAGGTTATGGTAAATATAAAAATCTATGATATAACTTGTTGCAATGGTCTTGAAGCAACAATGAGTTATCTTTTTTTTTTCAAACTCGTATTATCTACCCTCTAGATTATGGTATATGTACAAAATCTGTGATATAATTCATTGTGCTAGTCTTGAAGCGACGATGAATTATCAAACTTGTGTTATTTACCCCCTAGGTTGTGGTAAATATGCAATAATTGCGATATAACTTGTTGCATCAGTCTCAAAGCAGCAATAAGTGATTATTTTCAAACTCCGCATTATTTATCCCCTAGGTTGCGATAAATGTTACAAAAAAATCTATGATATAGCTTACTATGTTTATCTCGAAGATTTAGTAAGTTATTTTTCAAATATGTTATTTACCCCCTTGGTTATGGTAAATATAAAATCTGCGATATAATTCATTGTGTTAGTCTCGAAGCGACAATGAACTATCAAACTCGTGTGATTTACCCCCTAGGTTATGGTAAATATGTGATAACCGTGATATAACTTTTTGCATTAGTTTCGAAGCAACAATAAGTTATCTATTTTTCAATCCCATGTTATTTACCCCTAGGTTATGGTAAATACGTGAAATCTACGATTACTTTTTCTAGTTGTTGACGAGTTACATGCTTCGTCTTCACTTGGTTAACTATGATATGTACGAGATATCTGCATCATCATATCCATGTCATTTATGTTCATGCTCTAGGAATTGGTAAGTTAACCGCATCATCCTTGCCTGTTTAATTTTTGGTTTATTGTACAGTTTATCTTTCAAAAGTTTTTGGTCAAAATTTGGGGTCTTCCATGATTTAATAACCCTTCGATCCAAATGTGCGAAAACTTCGTATGCTCGCACGCTTAAATCGAAAACTAATTAAATAGGAGCAAATGTCATACCCCAAATTTGTCCGCCCTATTTCTACAGTCAAATAATTTTCAAAATTGGTTTTATAAATTTCTTTGTTTTACTTGCACTAATATTTTTGGTTTTATAAATATTTATTTACAATTTATTTTTGCTTATTTAAAAAATATATAATAGTTTATTTTAAATTATTTGTATTTCTTAGATAACAAATATTTTTCCACCATTCATATGTTTTCAAGTGTCTTTCTATTTCGAATAAATGAGATAACACAATTGGTAAGGAAATAAAGCTTGCAAGCATGAGGTCACATGTTCCACTTTGGACATTTTTTATGTTATTTATTGCTAACTTTATTTCCATTTTTAGTTATTTTCAAAATCACAAAAATCATGTTTTTTTATTATTTAATTACTAACTTCGTTTTTATTTATTTATTATATTTTAAAAATATTATTTTTTATTAAAATCATTATTTTATTAAAAAAGTAGTCAAAAATCTATAAATAAATAAAATCTTTTTCAATTTAAATATTTTTCAAATGAAATCTTATACAATGTCACAAATATTACCAGATTCTTAGACTTGCTGACCAAGATATAATTTTTGGGCTGTTTGGATTATTTCCTTTTGTAGTGTCTTAACCTAATTTCTCACATTATAAATAAGACTCTTGTCCATCCTAATTTTTCATCAATAATTCTCTATCTCTCTCTTTCACAAACATTCTTTCTACGCAATTTCTTTTGTTGATATATTTTAGGGGTCTGTCTTAAACAAACACTTAATCATGTTTTTGTTTTAAACAGACAATTACACACAATCATCAACAATCTCTTATAACTTCTCTAGACACATCATCAACAATTACATAATTTTGAACTCACACACTCATTTCACAATATTCACAATTTCAATCTTTTACTTTATCATTCTCATTCTTTTTTCAAACTTCATTTCAAAACTTCATTTTCAATACAATTTACAATTTCTTTATTTTGGCCAATGATTAAATATGAGGCACCCTTTTATTTTCAGTTCCTTTTAATTTTAATTTGTTTTATGTTTAACCATATGATGACTATCTCATGGTATTATTTTTCATCTAACAATTTATATTGTTATTGTTATCTAACAATTTATATTGCCATTGTTACTAATTATTATTTTTTATCATCTAACTATTTATATTGTTATTGTTACTAATTATTTTTTATCTAGCAATTTATATTCTTACTGCTACTATTTTCACAACCTTTTATTCAAGAATCTGTATAATTTTCCAAGTCAAAAAATAAAAATCACTAACAACACAATCACGAATCATCACCACAGTTTCACCCACCATTGAGCGAGCAACGTCTCTGATCAGTAACCCATGCTTTTGTTTTCATTTGAATAATGATGTTATTATTTTCTTTTGTTTCAATTTCATCTTTTTATGAACACTTGCTTTGGGAAAAGTTGAAGAAAGAAAATAGAGAAAAGAAGATCGTGTGTGAAGGAAAGAAACTCATTCTGCTTTTATTTGTTGTTCAGGTTCTTTTGATATATCCCATCTATTTTTTTTTTAGTTTATTAATTTTCTAAATGTTTATATTTTATTGGTACTTACTAAAAGTCCAAATGTTGGTATTACTTCATGTTCTAATTTCTTTATCTAAACATGAGAATGAACGGCGCCGCCTTATGTTCTTTTGTTTTTTTTATTTTAATTCTCTTATTCTCATCTTTGATAGTAATAAGTTATAATTAGGGTTAACTTAATTCATTTGAGCCATTGGCTTTGGTTCTAGCCTTGTATTAAATTCACACCTCCTTTTACTAAGCTAGCATATTATTATATAATTATACTCTATATTAGATTTTGTTTAATTAGTTTAATTTTTATGAGGTTAATTAACTTTGGTTAATTCAGTTAATTTTAAATAATTTAATTAGTTTTAATTTAATTAGTTTAGATTAATTAGTTTAGTTATTTATTAATTATAAAAATACCGAAAACAATTCCATGTACATAAGTCAAATCTTATTTTTAAATCAAAGCAATTACTTTACCTAGCGTAATTTAATTCAAATAAGGATCTACTTCTTATCAACCAAAATCAAATACTTTGCCTAGCGCAATTTAATTCTAATAAGGATCAACTCCTTGTCGACTCAAATCAATTATTTCGCTCAACACAATTTAATTCTAATAAAGATCAACTCTTTATCAATCCAATCAATTTATTTGTCCAACACGATTTAATTATAATGAAGATCGACTATTCTTTAACCAATCAAATCAAATTCAAAATAGCTAACCAATCAAACTATTTTTTTGCTAACTTAACAAAACCCTCAAAAAAATTTCAAAAAGGGATTAAATAGAATCGTTATCCAACTTAACTTCAAATTGCGTTTACAATCATTTATTTTTCAAACCCAGACAAGGTTCAAGGATAATTCTAAAGCAATTATATGCAATCCTATAAAAAACATTAACCAAACACTACGAACTACGAAATTGGACTCTGATTTTTTGCAAGGAGATACATAGGCACGCGTTTAAGACCAAGGCGATTCTCGCTATTAAAAAATTAAATATTTTCTTGTACACATGGAAATAATAACATTTAAGTAAAAATCCATGATTTACCCTTAAACCTAAAAGTGGAGCCCCTTGAGAACAAGGGAGATGCAGGGTGCCAAACACCTTCCCTTCGTCTAACCAACTCGTGAACTTATAATCTCTAAACAATTAGGGTTATTTGTTACTTCCCCGTCCTTAGGACAAAAATTAATGGTGGCGACTCATATTTTTTGCCGGTTACAACAATAACAAGTGTCTGACAAATTGCATAGCTTGTTATTTTTGCTTGTTATCATTGGAAATAGTATTGCTAGTAACTTGCTATAAACAAATAACACTGTGTTACTTGTTTCAAGTGTATAAATTCATATTGTTGTGTTGTGATGCGTCTACAAGTACAAAAATATCTAAGTAATATAAAATATTTTCGAACCCACAGAGACCAATGTCAACCTACTGTAATCTATTGTCGCTTTGTAAAGCTAATGCTAATGAATGATTAATTTAGGGGAAACTAAGAACTAAAACTAAAATATAATAAGATTAAGGAAATATATATGAAAAGAGAGACTGGAATTTGTATTCTGTGTATCTTTGGAACTTCGTAACTCTTTGGCTTATACTGATGTTAAAAATATATTTAGTAGAAAATATCAATTTAAAGACTGACCCTCACACTCTCGTGGTTTTGAATAAAGTCGCATTCATTAACCATGAAATTTTTCTCTCGCTCGCCCATTTTAATTAAGGAATGTGTTTTAAAAACTTAACAAGTTCTAATTAATCCTAAAGCGCTCTCGCTGTGTTTAGAATTAATGTCTAGTTTCTACAATCCGGTACAATCCCCATGCTCTCGCAGTGCCGACTCGAAGCTTAGTTAATTTCCCACTCTCGTGGCAAAATCATGTTAAGTAACCTCTCACTCTCATGACAAAGCTATTTAAATTAAGTTTATAAACAAAGACCAAAATTGAATTTTCAAACAGATATTATGCCAACTTAATACCGAGTCTCGTCCGTAACGACGTTCCTCACATACCAGACTCAAAACTATTTAGCTAGAAATATTGTTAAATGAAAGTGAGTTAAACATAACAATTGCAGTTAAGAACAACATGGTAATTAAATTAACAATGATGAACGACAATAATAATAATAATAATAATAATAATAATAATAATAATAATAATAATAATAATAATAATAATAATAATAATAATAATAATAATAATAATAATAATAATAATAAAGCAATAAAAGGAAACCTGTAAAAGTTGGGAATAAATTGTGAGACTTGAAATAAAGATGAAACTAAAATAACTTCTATTAAAGCGGCAAGATTTGATCCAAGCATTACACAAATTATAGGCCTGATACTAATGATGTGGTAGTTTCCCAATGTGAGAAACTACCATTTACAAAGTGATTTTCTGCCTTAAACTACTAACAGCGCTTCTGCGCACCAACTTGGATTCCTAAAACTTATTCCTAAGATCCTATATATAGAGAAATAAAATGGAAGTTACTTACAACTTTATGTGAGAAATAGTGGAGATAATGGAGAAAGTGGAGAAAGAAGTGGAAAAATAAGAAGTTGAAAATATCATGGGATGATAATGGGAAGTTGGACTTCGTGAGTGGTTACATGAAGAAGACTTCGTATCAAACACTCAAAATAGCCTGTGACGAGTGGCATACTTTGTGTGTTATGGGGAACACATATCTTCATTATGTGTCGATCGTCATGCTATGTGTGCCGTAGGGCAGACATACTAAACTTATGTCGAGCGTCAGGGAGGTTTGACGATTGTCACAACCTTCCGATAAGAATTTCCTGCTTCTTTTCTGCTACTTTGCGATTTTTAGTCTATTTATTTTCCATTTCTTCTCCTTTTCTCAAGTAAGCCTTAAGGAATTTAAATATTTGAAACAAACATAAAATACCAAAATAACAAGATAAAAATGAACGATAAGTTAGCATTGCATTATAATCCTCCATCAATGTTTTGAGATCGAATTTATGGGATTCTTACGACTCCTCGAAATATTAGGATTGGTAGTTGAGGTAATTTAGGTAAGAGTGAGTTAGTGACACATTGAAGTCCTCCATTAGTATTTCAAGGTCGGATTTATGGAAATTCTTGTGATTCCTTGAAATAATGAGAAGGAGAGTTATAGAAATAATTTGGGTGATACATAGTAATTAAGGTAAGAGTGCCTTAGTCTATAAGGTGTAACAATTGAAATAACAATATTGACTGTTGGTCCCCGACAACGGCGCCAAAAACTTGATGCGTCCCCAAGTGCACGGAAATATCGAAGTAATATAAAAGATTGTCAAACCCACATAGACCAATGTCAACCTACTATAATCTATTGTCGCTTTGTAAAGCTAAGGCTAATGAATGATTAATTTAGGGGAAACTAAGAACTAAAACTAAAATAAAATAAGATTGAGGAAATATATATGAAAAGAGAGACCAGAATGTGTATTTCGCGTACCTCTGGGACTCTGTAACTCGTTGGCTTATACTGATGTTAAAAATGTGTTTAGTAGAAAATATAAATTTAAAGACTGGTCCTCACATTCTCGTGGTTTTTAATAAAGCCACATTCCTTAACCATGAGATTTCGCTCTCGCTCGCCCATTTTAATTAAGGAATGTGTTTTGAAAACTAAACAAGTTATAATTAATCTTAAAGCGCTCTCGCTGTGTTTAGAATTAATGCCTAGTTTCTACTATCCGATACGACCCCCACACTCTCGTAGTGTCGGCTCGAACCTTAGTTAATTTCTCACTCTCGTGGCAAAATCATGTTAAGTAACCTGTCACTCTCGTGAAAAAGCTATTTAAATTAAGTTTAGAAACAAAGACCGAAACTAAATTTTCAAACAGCTATTAAGCCAACTTATTACCGAGTCCCTTCAGGAACGACGATCCTCACATACAGAACTCAAAACTATTTATCTAGACATATTGTTAAATGAAAGTGAATTAAACATAATAATTGTAATTAAGAACGACATGGAAATTAAATTAACAATGATGAACAACAATAATAATAATAATAATAATAATAATAATAATAATAATAATAATAATAATAAAATAATAAAAGGAAACCGATAAAAGTTGGGAATAAATTGCGAGACTTGAAATAAAGATGAAACTGAAATAAACTCTATTAAAGCGGCAAGATTTGATCCAAGCATTACATAAATTGTAGGTCTAATATTAATAGTGTGGTAGTTCCCCAATGTGAGAAACTACCACTTTTACAAAGTGGGTTTCTGCCTAAAACTACTAACTGTGCTTCCGCGCACAAACTTGGATTCCTAAAGCTAATTCCTAAGATCCTATATATAGAGAAATAAAATGGAAGTTACTTCCAGGTTTATGTGAGAAGTAGTGGAGATAATGGAGAAAGTGGAGAAAGAAGTGGAAAAATGGGAAGTTGAAAAGATCATGGGGAGATAATGGGAAGTTGGGCTTTGCGATTGGTTACGTGAAGAAGACTTCATATCAAACACTGAAAATATCCTGTGATAAGTGTCATGTATTGTGTGCCGTGGGGCACACATATCTTCATTATGTGTCGATCGTCATGCTATATGTGCCCAGGGGCTCAAATACTAAACTTATGCCGAGCGTCAGGGAGGTGTGACGATCTTCTCCTTTTGTAAAGTAATCCTTATGGAATATAAATAACTGAAACAAACTTAAAATACCAACATAACAAGATAAAAATGAACGAAAACGAAACTAAAATGCATGCGAGTTAAGTCGAATATACGATATAATTTTGCTTTATCATGTTGTTCATTCCATAAGGCTTAATTTCATATCTGAGTTCCAATAACTAGGTTCGTATAGACGACTTTAATCGATCTATATAAAAACCTTCCACTTGCACTCATTTTAATTAAATTTTATAAACCCAATTTTAATTGGCATTTTAGCGTGATAATCTATTTACCCCCCTCTAGATAAGTCGTTATCATCTAATAAGTGGCATTAAGAGCTCTAGTTAATTTCGTGCTTCGAAACTCTTATTAGAAAATAGCGTATGAACCTAAATGGAATTATATAAGAGCCCCATTCTTTACGGGAGAAAACTATAGTTATTAGAAAGCTTGTATGCAAATTCATGTTAACTCATATGATAAAGGTGTGTGGGAGGCCATTCAAAATGCTCCTACACTAATAACAAATTATGTTGATGGTGTTGACACACCTAAGTCGGAAGCCCTATGGAATGAGGAAAATAATAAGAAGCGGGCACATGATTGGAAAGCAAAAAACATTATCATATTCGCTCTTGGTGTTGATAAGTTTTATCGCATTTTCCATTGTGAGACCGCTAAGGCTATGTGGAACACTCTACAAGTTACCTATGAGGGAACTAATGAGGTCAAACAAGCTAGAATTAATACACTTAATCAATAGTTTGAACTCTTTGGCATGAAGCATGGTGAAACCATTGCTCAAATGCAAAAGTGGTTCTCGCATCTTATTAACCATTTAAAATTGCTAGGTGATCTTATTTCCAATGTTATTGATACTAACAAGACTTTGAGATGTCTTACTAGGAATTGGAAACCAAAGGTTATGATGATCAAGGGAGCCAATAATATTGCAACACTTGATCTCACTACTTTGTTTGGAAAGTTGGAAGAACACCAGCAAAAACTCACTTTCTTTGATAAACATGAAAATCATCTTGAGAAAAAGAAGAAAAAGGATAAAGACACTGATAAGGAGGAAGAGACAAAGTCTAAACCTCTTAGGGCTTCAAGTTCAAGATCCTGAAAGGATGAGCACACTAATGATAGTGATACTTATGATGAAGAAGATTTGAATGATGAACAAATGAGATTGTTTGTAAGGAGATACAATTGATACATTCATAAGAATGACGCCAAAAGCTCAGACAAAAATCTTGTAAAGTTTATAAGGAAATCCACATCCTCTAAAGATGAAGACAATAAAAAGGGTAAGACAATATGTATGTGCTATGAATGTGGAAAGTTGGGTCATTTTAGACCGGATTTCCATCTCTTGTTAATGATAAAGGAAAGGGCCAAAAAAATAATTCTAGGAAACCTAGAAAAGCCTATGTTGCATGGGATAGTGATAGCGATGTCTCAAGTAATGAAATATCAAGTGATTATGATGAAGAGACAAATTATTGTTTCATGGCCAATCAACGTCAAAGAAAGAAAAATAATGAAAGTTATTATAAATACTCTAACATTGATAAGTTGTATTTTATTGAATTGAAAAATGCTTTTGAAAATCTACAAAAATATGCATTACATGCTTATAAGAAATTAACTTCCAATGAAATTTTTTTTACATACTTGGAAGCAAAGATTGAAGAAACCAATAAGCAATTTGAAGCATTAAAGCGATCTATTGTAGATAGTCAAAATCATAAAAATGACGGATGAGAAGCCATGTCAGTTCGGTTGTGAAACTTGTCAAATTTGGGAACAAGAGGTGAGTACTCTTGAAACCAAAGTGGATAAGGCATCACAACCATATGTTACTCTTGCTATTAATTCTTCAAAGGTTGAAAAGCCTTATAAAAAGTATAATTTGATAAAGAAGGATTCAAATATAAAAAGTAAACATCATCATAGGTTGCTTTATCACTATTGTTGCAAGAAAGGTCATAGTATTGGAAAATACAAATTTAGGTGCTTCTTAGTTCCTAAAGGTACTTTTCAATGGTTGTCCAAATGCAACAATTTTTTCACTCACTCCCAAGGACCCAATGAGAATTGGGTACCTACCACATTTGTTTCATTTTAGAGGTAGAGTGTCTTGACTCTATGACGGGTAAATGGATTCTCGATAGTGGATGTTCAAGACACGTGACAAAAGACATCTCTCTATTCTTTGAATTTGTGGTAAAGAAGAAAGGTTATATATTCTACAATGATCACAAGAAAGGTACAATACATGGAAAAGGTAGTATAGTTAATCCCTCTACTATTACTATCTCAAATATTATGTTAGTTGAACGCCTTAGACATAGTCTTCTTAGCATTAGTCAATTGTGTGACAATGTTTATAAGGTAAATTTTACCAAAGATTGTTGCATGATAGTACATAATGAAAAGAAGGATTGTATGTTTAATGGTATGAGGGTAAATAATATCTATATGTTAGACTTAAAATAAGTATCCTTGAGCAGTTGAATGTCTTTTTACCTTGAGTGAAGTTCATGGTTATGGCATAGACGTTTCGCACATGTCAACTTTGAATTACTTAACAAAATAGTTGCAAAAGATTTAGTAATTGGTCTACCTAAAATAAAATTTTCAAAAGACCACCTATGTGTTGCTTGTCAAAAGGGAAAACAAACAAGAGTATCTTTTAAATCTAAAAAAGATGTTTAAACTTCAAGTCCTCTTGAGCTTCTTCACATTAATTTCTTTGGACCATCACGGTCCAAAAGTATATGCGATCACTATTATGGTTTTGTAATTGTAGACGGTTACTCAAGATTTTGTTGGACTATTTTCTTGCGTAGCAAATATGAAATATTCATGGCTTTCACACCTTTCGCCAAGTTATCCCAAAATAAATTGAATTCTAAAACTGTTGCCATCCGAAGCGATCATGGAGGTGAATTTGAAAATCATCTCTTTGAAGAATATTGTGATAAATTTGGTATAGAACATAACTTTTCAGCTCCTAGAACTCCACAAAAAATGGTGTTGTGGAGTGTAAAAACCGTGTTTTAGAAGAGTTGGAAAGAATAATGCTCAATGATTGTGGTCTACCAAAATGCTTTTGGGCCGACTCTATTAGCATGCCATGTTATGTTTTTAATATGATACTTATTTGTCCTATTCTTGATAAAACTCCTTATGAACTTTTAAAAGGTAGAAAACCAAAATCATCACATCTTCATGTATTTGGATGTAAATATTTTGTTTTAAATAATGGGAAGGATAACCTTGGGAAATTTGACGCGAAAGCCGATGAAGATGTATTTCTTAGCTACTCCAAATCTAGTAAAGCATATAGAGTTTACAACAAGAAATTACTTATTTCCGAAGAGTCGGTTCATGTTACTTTTGATGAGTCTTTCCCAAATAGTGTTGGAAAAGATATTTCTTTTCATGGTGTAGGTGCATCTACAGAATACATACTCAAGGACATAGAAAGAGGAGTTGATTAACCTAAAGCGGTGGAGATTGAGAAGGAGGTATATGAAAACCAAGAAAAGAAGGATAATGAAAGTCAATAAGAAGATGATGGTCTTCCACTAGATATAAGAACCTCCAAGGATCATCCAATTGATAACATTATTGGTGACATCACCAAAGGGGTAATAACTCGCTCTAAGATAAGTAATTTTTGTTATCGCCACCCGTACATATGACAAGTTGAATCTAAAAACGCTAAGGATTCCTTACTTGATGAGCACTGGCTTTTGGCCATGTAATAAGAATTCAATAAATTTGAAAGAAATAACATTTGGGACCTTGTCCCTCGTCCACAAAATCATCAAGTTATAGGCACACCATGAGTATTTAAGAATAAACTTGACGAACATGGTGCCGTAACAAGGAATAAGGCCCGGCTATGGCTCAAAGGTATAACCAAGATGAAGGTATTGATTATGAAGAGACTTAAGCTTTAGTTGCCTGACTCGAGGCTATACGCCTTTGACTAGCATATACATGTTTCAAGAACATCAAATTATATCAAATGGACGTGAAAAGTGTGTTCCTTAACGGATACATAAATGAAGTGGTGTGTGTTTCACAACCTCCAGGTTTTGAAAATCATGATTTTTGTACCCCAAAATTTTCCCTCTCATATTTCTCAAGACATTGCAAGAAAAATCTCCAAGTGCTCAAGTTTGCTCAAGAGTTGGACAGACAAGCTATCTCCTAAGGCAGTCAACCCAAATTAGGGTTTTGTGTTGCATCAATATCCTTGAGTACAAATGACCTCAAGTGTTCCCTAATGTCCTAATATGTTCTCAAGATCATGCATGTCAAATTTCAAGCCTTGCAGAGGAAGTTTGCTCAGTCAATTGCTCAAAGGGTCCAAAACTCGACTGTGCTAGGGCAAAAGTTAACTGTGACCTATATACAGTCAAACTTCAAGATTTTTTGTCAACATTCTAATTTTGAAGGATATTTCATCATTTTATCAAGGGTTGATCATGATTCATCAAGGATTGCTCAAAGTTCATCAAGACTCAAAAGTTGCTAAATTAGGGCTTTGTAGGAAAAGTCAACTCAACTTTGACCAAGCATAACTTTCTCGTACTTTATGAGAAATGACCCATACAAATCTAATTTTGAAGAGGATTCCATTTACTACAATCCATCTTCATACCCTAAGATCAAAAAATGAACTCACAAGAAGTTATAAATTTGGACATTATAGGTCATTTTTGAAAGTCAACAAAAACACCTTTTTTTCCAAAGCTTATAACTTGAGCATGGAATATTAAAATGAGATGAGACCAAAAGGGTTGGTTAGAGGACATCTCAAGCTTGCTAAAAAGTCCAAGAACACCTCCAAAATTTCAAAATTGAAGAAGTTATGCATTGTTGAAGTTGGGCATTTTTGCAAAATTGCCAAAAGTCAACTATCCCCAAAACTTCAAATTTTGTCAAATGGGCCCATTCTTTTCCACTTGATTTGAGCTTGCATCATTGTCCACGTGCATCAGCTTCAGCCATGTGTCCATTTATCAATTTTAGTATTTAATTTGATTTTTATTTAAATTTATTCATTTTTAATCAAATTAAATCAAATAAAATCCAAAACTTTGATTACATGAGATTTTTTTGTTGTTTCAGGCTTTGATTGCAATCTTTAACACCATCAAATTCGTATCAAGCAATCCATGTGCAAAAAGACTGAGTTTTGGCAAATTTGAAAGGTTTAGTAATGGTGAATCAAATCAAATTTCAATGCATTGATGTGGAAGGATTCAAGCCATATTTGTTACCCTAGCACATTGTACCATACATAAGCAAGCCACAAGGAACGAAATAGGGGTTGGAGGCTGCAGAAAGAAGCAAAACAAAACTTGAAAAATATACCAAAAAGCTTGAAATCAAAATCGTACTTAGAGACAATTTCAGAAGCTTAGACCGGTCCCAATCTCTTCCTGGGTGTTCACACAAGCGATTTGGATCAAAAGCAAGCTTCCTCACACACTATAACGCACTATAAGTATCACGACAACCCGCCCTGTTCTTGGAATCCTGAATCATTATTCTTGTATCATTTGAACAAATTTCTTGCATATTCATAACCCTCATGTCATTTGTGAACTTTTGGCAATATTCAATTTAGTTTATAGGCGCTGTAACCTCAAAACACCATAGCTAGGGTTGCGTTTTTATTTTTAGGGATTTTTATTTCAGGTGAAATTGGGACTAAAGAAGGGCATGGTGTTAATCAGGAAGCCCAAACGAGTCCAACCATGCTCGTGGAATTCGTTTTCGTGGTCTGGAATGGATTTTAGAGCAAGCTTGCGCATTTAGCTGCGGATCCAAATCCGCAGGTAATATTTGCAGGTTCTGGAGGTAGGAGACGATGAGGTGTCGTTCTCCCATACGTCCGTTCAAAAACCATGGCGCGCATATTTTTGTTGAGCTGGCACATTAAATCGTTTTATCTTATAATATTTTCTTTGTATATTATTAACAATTGAAACAAAACGTCCTAGTGGCAAGCGTGTCCGTCCAACATCCATCAGGACCTGGGTTCGAATTCCAGGTCCCCCACTTTCATTCATAATTTTGTTTTTCAGGTGATTTGGTGTATTTGCCTTGCTACAGCATACCATGCGCCCTCCTACATCCAACAGCCAGATGGCCATTGGCCAGATCTGGTGGTCCAAGGGGAACGTCCACCATAGTCCAAGTCAATATGACCACACCAAGTCCAGGGAAAGTCAAACGAGGCCAACACAATTGGGCCTAAGCATTGCTATTCAGACCACCAAAATCAGGCCCAAACCTCTTCCTTTTGCTATTTTATTTATTTAGTTTTATTATTTGTTTTATGGTTTTATTTAATTTCTAACCAATTAAAATTCAGCCTTTTTATAAAATAAAATCACCAAAAATATTTTTATCAAATTAAACTTTAACTTTTATTTTTTATTTAATAAATACTAATAAATCAATTTAGGTTTTAATTCTAGAATAATTTTAACATATTTTTTGTAAATAATTAAAATTAACTAGATATAATTAGGTTTTAATTACTAACTTAATTATTTTATTTTCTTTCTTTAAATAACAAAAACCCAAAAATAACTTTTTCACTTAATTAATTAATTAATTTATTAATTTAGTAATTAATTTAGGATAATTTCTTTTATAAAATAAAAACAAAAAAAAGATCTTTTCTTTAACAAAAAGGGTCAAAACCCTAGAACTTTGCGCTCGATTTAATTTCCTGCACGCGATTTATTTATTTTTATCATATTGATGTACTTGCCTCCGATTTGTAATAGTTAATAGGACCTTTATTTATTTTTTATCGCTTTATTTATTTTTAAAGGGTTTGTCTTTGGCGATGTAAATACCCGACGCCTTGTAATTTAAATTCCGCAATTTATTTTCCACAAAATATAACTGTTAGGTGTTTGATAATAGGGGATGCATGACAAGACTGAATGTTTTAACCTAAAATCAACATAGATCACCATTAACATGTACAAAGATAAAAATAACTGAAAACGACACACTCGTACATGCGCACTCTTAGGGTACCCCCCACTTGGTTGCCTTCGTACACGGTCATTGAGTATAAGTCACTTTAGAGGCCGCCCTCTTGTCTAAAAGATCATAGTCGCCTCGAAACGGTCGCCTCGGATATTGTTGCCTCAACACAAATGATCTAAGACATTAGGGTTACTGCTAAGGCATCCTAACATTGCTTTGGTGACCGTAAGTCCCTAAATTCGAATTGACCCTCAAACTCCAATGACGGTGCTACCTACTCATCAATAGTAGGATAGCATTGTCTAAAGGAAGATATCATAGAACGATTCCTTTTTCGAGTAGGTAGATGGTTCTTAGTTACTTGCTCTTTCAAAAACAAAAACTTTTCACACTTACACTTTTCGAACAAAGTTTTCAAAAACACTTCATACACTCTTGAGGACAAAAGCAAGAGTTAAATCAAAGTTTCAAACAAATTTTTTTTTCAAACCCACAAGCACAAAGAAAGCAATTTTGAAAACGATATGAGCAAGTACCTAAGAGCCCGTGGATAACCACGGATAGAAAGGGTGCTAACACCTTCCCTTTCTATAATCTACCCCCCGAACCCGAGAAATATCTCGAAAAAAGGAATTTTTCTGTGCTTTTTTCCTTTCCTTGTTGGATAAAATAAAAGTCGGTAGCGACTCTTGCTTACCGTGACATTTTGCAAAAACAAACGCAAAACACAAACCAGCATTCCAAAAAACAGTCAGTTCTTCCCACCGTATCACAGAACTGGCGACTCTGCTGGGGACGCTTATAAGTGAGGTGTACCTTAGGAATAGTTCATATTGCTTTCAATTGCTTGACTTGTATGCTTTATATTTGTGGGCTTGTATCGGAGTTACTATAGATCCTAACCCGGATCTGGGGGATACCTTTTATGTAAGTAGCAATAAACTGTGAGGGAACTGTACGACATAGACCGATACGGTTGAAGCAGTAGCTACGTTGGTGTGGCACTTTAGTATGTACCGATATGCCTTGTAGTGCAACGAGGAGAATATGGGTCTGCTAAGGGGTCATTAAGCACCAACTTACCTTAGAACCTTTAAATTGACCAACTTGGCCTTAAAACAGTAGCAGTATGCTACACTCATTGAGACTAAACTCTCGCGATGATTCCGGTTGCAAGAAAAGGTTGCTAAACTGGAATTATGACTGATCGAGGGTAGTCAGTGATATTGAGATCCTCTAGAACCCAGTTACTATTTCTAAGACAGGTTTGAACCCACTAAACTGAAAGAGGGTAGTACCTAAGCTCCTTGCCAGCCTTAAATCTAAGGGCTCTCTGTGTGACTTGTGTGCTTTTACCATGTTTGCTATTTGTGGATACTTGTGGTATGTTTTCTACCATAACATCATGACATCATGACATTGCATGCATCTTGCATTGGACTAACCTATTTCAAAGACAGGAGGGATTCATCTTTGTTCTGTTTTGTAGGTCATGGCACCCATGCGTAGAAACACCATCCAGATCAACTTTGTCCAGGTTCCCACTATGCTTAAATAATTGGTTGCAAAGATGCCAGATACTACCTCCTTCATCAAAAGACATGGTCACCTCTTGGGTTTGGTCACTTCTAAATTGGACGAGCATATGATGAGAGTCTTAGTCTAGTTCTTTGATCCTCTGTACCATTGCGTTACTTTTCCGGACTACCAGTTGGTCCCTACCTTGGAAGAGTTCTTTGATCTGCTTGGTATCTCTATTCTGGAGCAAACCCTGTTCACAGGTTGGGAGAAGATCCTTAGACCGGAAGAAATTGCTTCAGCCCTCCACCTGACAAAGGCTGAGGTAATGACTAATTGGGAAACTAGAAGTGGAGCAAAGGGTTTCTTGACTAAATTCTTGGTTGGTAAAGCTAATCAATTCTGGGACAGTCTAGACTTCCTAGCATTTGAAGACATTCTGGCTCTTCTTATATATGGTTTGGTGTTGTTTCCTAAATCGGATTCCTTCGTCGACGTGAATGTTGTGAAGATCTTCATATCCGGTAATCCTGTGCCCACTCTCTTGGGTGACATTCTTCACTCTCTTTATGCCCGTACTGCTCAGAGTCGGGGAACCCTTATGTGTTGTGCTCCTTTGTTGGCGAGGTGGTTTATTTCTCACCTCCCCAAATCAGTTCTGAAGAACAAGGAAGGCATGGGCTGGGCCTACAGGATTATGTCTCTCTCTCATAATGACATCATTTGGACTATCAAGGGCATGGACGAGGTGGATATTATTGATCGCTGTGGGGAATACCCCAATGTTCCACTGATAGGAACCAATGGAGGAATCACTTATAATCCGTGCTTGGCCTTACGTCAGTTTGGGCGTGCTAGGAGAGAAGGACCTCATGAGTTGTTGATGCCCAATATTGTCTTTTATTTCTAAGGGGATAGTGACGAGCAACGCTGCAGATTCATAAGAGCTTGGGATAGAGTACACAGGTCTGATCCACACGAGCTGGGTGCGAAGATTTCTCTACCAATGGAACCATATCTCTGGTGGGTTCGTATCCGTGCCCAAAAGTTGGGAATGCCCTATGAACCAGTCTTACCTATAACTCTTGAAGCTGCTGATGAAGAAGGGGTTCCTCCTACCATTCTCCACCCGTACATGCCTACTGACATTGGGGCACTAAAGAGATCATGGATGCAGCTGAGAGAAGAGCGAGATACTTATCGAGAAAAGTATCACGAGCAAGAGCAGAAGATTCAGAAGTTGACAAGGCAGCTGGAGAACGAGGGAATGCTCAATGAATATGTCTGCACCGACAAGAAACGACCATGGGAGCGCTGATTGTCTTTTGATAATTTCTAGTTTTAATTTACTTTTCAATTTTTCTTTCTTGTAACTCCTTAAAGGCATCTGTTGAATAATTGATTTCAAAGTTTATCTAATAAAAGTGTGTTTCATTTTTGTTTACAAATTTGAATCTCTCGACGTCTTTGAAATCATATCATGCGCATATCATTCCCATGCACCTCATAACAGGTACCCTTACAGGTTTTCTCATCTTCTTCGCTATTTATTTCAGCATCATGTCTTCCGAACCATCAACTGAATAAGCAATCAAGGCTCTACAGCCTCAAAACGCCCAGTTCCAGGAATTGTTCATGAACCTGGCTAAGGGTCAGTGTGATACGGTGGGAGAACTGACTAGAGTTTTGCGTTTGTTTTCGCAAATGTTTCAGTTGAGCAAGAGTCGCCACCGACTTTTTATTTTATCCTAAGGAAAGGTTTAAAAAGCACAGCAAAAACCTTTGAGATTTTTCTTGGGTTCGGGGAGTAGATTATAGAAAGGGAAGGTATTAGCACCCTTTCTATCCATGGTTATCCATGGGCTCTTAGGTACTTGCTTAGATCAACTTGCCTTGGTTTTCAATTGTTTGAAATGGTGCTTGATGTGTGGTTTTGAAAATGTTTTTGAAAAGATGCCTTGTATAGGCTACCCTTGTAACAATTCTTTACTCGAATGTTTTACAAAAGGTGTTTTGTCTTTTGAAAAGATGTTTCAAGGTTTTTTGAAAGCTTGTTTTGAAAGTGTTTGTGAAGTGGGTTTTGAAAATAGGCAAGTGTTTTCTTTGCAAATTGACAAGTACTTAAGAGTTATCTACCCTAAAGTTTTCTAAAAGATTTTTGTTATGTTTTAAACCTTTTGACAATTTTGTTCCACCATTGCATTTGGTGGACAATCTTGTCTTAGGAGGTGAAAGGGACGGGCGCGGGTCATCGTTTAGACCATAATTGCAATAGTGTTAAATGTCTTTGGGCAATTTTTCTTTAAAAGGGACTTGATCATTCATTTAGGCAACATTTTGAGGGACTATGATCATTTGATTGTTTGTTTTACCCAAAGAAATTCAACATACAATATGGCCCAATTATTTGAAGGCAACAAAGTGGAATACCCTAGGGGTGCAAGTGTGAAATGTGTTGTCCATTTTCATGCTTATTTATCTTGAGATTAGGTCCAACTATTTTGTTCATTTTATTCGCGCACAAACCCTAATTCTAGCATAGTATGTTTAGAAAGCATTTAAAGTGCGAAATTTAAATTCCTACGCTATTACAACACAATAATATGGGGAGGGGGGTACAATGTTTCAAATGGGGTATATTTAGACAAGAATTTAAACCTAACTATTACATCATTTTCTTTGAATATTTACAAGACAAATAATTGTATAATTAAATGGAAATTGAAATAACTATGCAAAATGCAAAAAAAAAGAATTTTTATGTGTATGAAAAAAAGAATATTATTTATGTGAAATAAAAAGGTATTATTTTTGGAGTATTTTCAAATTTAGGGCAAAACCCTAATTTTTAATCAAAAGGGTATTAATCAATTAATTCATATAATATTTATTATTTACATACAAAAAATAAAATAAAATATTGTATATTTGTAAAAAGGGCATTTTTAGTATTAAATATTAAAAAATAAAATATGTACATTTTTTTGGTATTTTTATCCTAAGCACATTAATATATACCTATATATTCATATTATTTACAAAATGTGTATTATATATATTAATTAATAATATTTAATATTTAAATAAAAAAAGTATTTTTCCATAAAATATTTTCAGGAAGTAAAAATAAGATAAAAGTATGTAAAAATGTATTTCCAATATTTTAAGATTTTAACAAAACATATATATTTATTTATTTATGTTCAAACTAAAAGAAAAATCAAACAAATACCTAATAAAATCAAAAATGGTGAGAAAAATATTTTTTAAAATTTTAATATGCTGAGAGAAAATAAATGAGCCAATCAAAAAAAGCAAAAGTCAAAAATATTAAAAATGAATGAAATGGGCTCAGGGGGTGCAAAACAAAAAAGTGGTGTGAATAAGAAAATAGTTCAGGCCCAGCCCAAGAAGAAATTATCTTCAACCTTCAGCCAAAAACAATTCAAAAACGCGCGCCCTGTTCTTGATCTTCTAACTCCTGATTCCTGGCTTATTAATAAAAACTCATAACATAAAAAATGTTCAGCATCAAGAGACGAATCCAACCATATGCAGAACTTGACCTAACTCTCTAAGATGAGGGAGAATTTCTTCTCCCCCAAATCCTAACCTAGATTTTCTGCCATTTTCAAACCTCAAATTCTCACAGCTCAAGCAAAAGAAATGAAAAGTAAAAACATGTACATGTTCAGTGGCATGAGTAGAACATTGTTTATTCACAAACTTAGAGCTAATGATGCTTGATAAGAGAGATAGAAGTTCACCAAGATACCTGTTCAGCTGAAGTTCTATCTGGCAATGAGGGAGCTTTCAGTGCAAGATGATGATTGGAAAAGCTTCCTTGAGGTCCAGGGATGCTATTCCAATGTTTACTTTGTCTTGAAAGCTTCTGAATCGTGCTAGAGCACTTCACCTGCAAAACAAGAAACTGAAAATGGTGGAAGTGGTTAGAGGGATTACAGGTCGTGTTTCAGGTCTTGGTTAGCTTGCATAGATGGTATGGAAGGTGTGTGAACTGGTTTGGACAAGAAAGCTTGAGAGAAATGAAAGATGGCACTCAAACTGCAGGCCTTGCCCTGTTTTTTTGCAGTTTGAGAGTGATTATGGCAATGGGGAAGTGTTGATGGTCTTAGGGTCGTGCTTCTGCTTGGTTGGGATGTTTGGAATGTGTCTACAATATTTGCTTCTGTGTTCTAATGCTGAGATGAAAGATGTCCTATGTTATGGTACTTTTCTTCACCCTTAAGCAAGCAAAGCCAACTTGGTGTTTTAGGCAAGTAGGGGACCCCTAATGAGCTGCATAATCTCTCCTTGATCAGAGTGTTTTGCTCATAATCTTGTGCCAATTGGATTTGATTTGTACTTGTGGATTTGCATCATGACATAAAGTGAAACCTTTGCAAAAATGGATATAATGCTTTTTCCAATTTGGGATTAATCCATCATACAATGCTTTAGCTCATGAAACAAGGTCTTAGCACAATGAACATGCATTAAATTATTGAGTGTTGGATGGTTTTAGGACCTGTAATCAAGGGGCAGGCTGGTTTGAGAAGTTTGCACAAATTATGAACATGGAAAATAGCCAATTCAAAAGTGAGTTTTTGCCAAATTGTGAAATTCGAATCTCTCAAGTCATGAGGTTTTTTGATGAGTTCTTGGACATTTTGGAAAGTTTGGAATGTGTACTACAATCCATATTTGAAATGCAATTTGAAATTCCAAGTGGAAGTGTATGGAAAATGGCCTTGAAGTGGGGTAGAAAACCTTGTCAAAAATAGGTCAAAAATTCACTAAGTTAAGAATGGTTTAGTGCCCTTATTCAAAAATTTGTAACTTGAGATACAAGCCTCAAATTGGAAAACTTTGTGAATCAAAGTTGTAGATTATTCAACAAGCTACAACTTTCATGTTTTGACTTTTGTTTGAATCCAAATGGATCTTGGTGAAAAAGTGGGGCAAAGTTAGGAAAAAATTAGGGTTTTTTTATAACTTAGAAAAATTCTAAGTTATGAAAAATTCTAATTTCTAACCCTAATTTGCATTTTGTGGTTTCTTGATGAACAAGTTTCAGGATTTGGCATGTTTTGATGAAAAATGAATCTTGACTCTTGATTTTGACCAAAAAGTCAAAGTTTGACTTTTCAGTATACAGTCAAAATTGATCAATTGACTGGGAAATTCAACTGTTAATCTTGTGTACTTGGGATCTTTTGAGTTTGTTGAGCATGTCAAGATAATTCCATGGGGTCCTTGAGTCCATATATGAGCTTGGTTTGCCATTGGCTAGGTCAAACAGTCAAAAATTGCCTTTGTGCAGTCAAAACTCTAAAAATGACCATTTTGCCCTTTTGGTGATCTGATCAAATTTCTTATGGAATTGTGATCCAAACTTGATCAAATGGTCCATATGAGTTCATAATGTTGATGTGGGTCAATTTTCATGAGGTTTGACTGTCAATTGGCCACAGTTGACTTTTTTCCCCAATACAGCTGATTTCTAGGTCAACTGTCCAATTGACTGAGCAAAACTTGGAATCAAAGCTTGAAACTTGGTATGGATAAACTTGGGAGTCCAATATGAAGCATGAAAGTCATCTTAAGCACTTTAGGTCAAAACATCTTGGTGCAAACACAAACCCTAATTTGGGTCAACAGTGCAAGGAGAGGTCTTGAGCAGATGAAACCCTAACTGGATCTTGGGCTTCAAAGGTTTTGTGATGAGAAATCATTGAGAAATGAGAGGGCAAATTTTGGGGTACAACAGTTGCCCCTGTTCAATCTTCTTGAATCCGAAGAGTTAGATTGGCAAGTTTTCCTTTCGTGACTCGAGGGTAAAAGGAGATTGGACACTAGAGTGCCCGGAAATTTGCACTCGTCAAAGCAATGAATGCGGGAATGGGCTTAGAGATGCCATTTGGAGATGGGCTTAGAGATGCCATCTTGAGAGGGTAACAGAGATCCTGTCGGGGATGGGCTTAGAGATGCCATCTGGAAGGGTATATCAGGAAGGTGTCCAAGCTTTGGACCATCTCTGAACTGGGGGTCTGAACAAGCAATAGATTGACATCCGTTGTTGGGAGGAATCCGTAAACTGTTTTCAGAAATTTGGAGAAGAAACTGAACAAGCGATAGGTTAACATCCGTTACTTGGAGAACCCGTAAACTGTTTTCAGAAATCTTGAAGTTTTGAATAAGCAATAGAGCAGCATCCGTTGTTGGGAAGCGTCCGTAAGCTGTTTTCAGAAAGTCGCATCTGAACAAGTCGATAGATTAACATCCGTTGTTGGGAAGAATCCATAGACTGTTTTCAGAAGTCTTGAAGAAGAATCTGAACAAGTGATAGGTTAACATCCGTTACTTGGAGAACCCGTAAAATGTTTTCAGAAATCTTGAAGTTTTGAATAAGCAATAGAGAAGCATCTGTTGTTGGGAAGCATCCGTAAGCTGTTTTCAGAAAGTCGCATCTGAACAAGTCGATAGATTAACATCCGTTGTTGGGAAGAATCCATAGACTGTTTTCAGAAGTCTTGAAGAAGAATCTGAACAAGTAATAGGTTAACATCCGTTACTTGGAGAACCCGTAAACTGTTTTCAGAAATCTTGAAGTTTTGAATAAGCAATAGAGCAGCATCCGTTGTTGGGAAGCGTCCGTAAGCTGTTTTCAGAAAGTCGCATCTGAACAAGTCGATAGATTAACATCCGTTGTTGGGAAGAATCCATAGATTGTTTTCAGAAGTCTTGAAGAAGAATCTGAACAAGTGATAGGTTAACATCCGTTACTTGGAGAACCCGTAAACTGTTTTCAGAAATCTTGAAGTTTTGAATAAGCAATAGAGCAGCATCCGTTGTTGGGAAGCGTCCGTAAGCTGTTTTCAGAAAGTCGCATCTGAACAAGTCGATAGATTAACATCCGTTGTTGGGAAGAATCCATAGACTGTTTTCAGAAGTCTTGAAGAAGAATCTGAACAAGTGATAGGTTAACATCCATTACTTGGAGAACCCGTAAACTGTTTTCAGAAATCTTGAATTTGAAATAGAACCGGTGTAGGGTTGCTTGATGATGAATCCGTGCAAAACTGTATCTGAAACTGTTAAGGATAGCTTTTTATTCTTATCCTGAAAAGGACAAAATGTCAGCTGAACACAAAATTATGTTGCATGAAATGTATGATGCAATATATGTTATCAATGGTATGATATGAATGTAATGAATGCGCATGTAAGCTGATGAGCTGCCTTGCTGGGGGATAGATGAATCCTGGATGGCTGAAGATAAAAACATCCTGACTGCTGCCGGGAAGAATAATTCCTTGGCTGTGACTGGGGAATAAGGAGCCTGGGTTGTATACCAGACCTCTGGGGAATTCCTGATGACTTCTACTGGGGAGCACCAATCTAGTAGACTTATGCTGGGGATATAAGACCGGGAATCTTCAGTTCGGTGGGAAGTGTCTCTGGCGACTTCACTGGGGAACTCAAGATTTATTCTCCTAAAACTCTGTGGGGAGAAGGTTCATTAGTCTGGCTCCGCTGGGGATTGATAATTTGAAGCTTTAGCTCAGCTGGGGACACTGAAACTTAAACTCTGAAGGGAATTGAATTCCGGAGGATTCTCTGGCTGGGGATTTGCAAAGATAAGTTACTGCTGGGGAATTTTGATGAACTCCGCTGGGGATAGGAAGAATTTTGGCGAGTGTGATCTTCCGTGGTTGTTAGCTGAGGATAACCCAGTTATAAGGCCTTGTGAGGAATAACTTTGAATAAAACTCGGGAGAGACGTCCGTGCTCTGCAGGGAATAAGCTTCCAGAATCTACTGGGGGTGAGCTTCAAGACTTGCTAGGGATATGGATTCCAAATCTCTCGGGGGCTTCCTTTGAAGGGTATCAAGATATCCAATTGTTCCTTTGACCTATCAGTAATCCTCTTTCCCTACTCATAAGAAAATGATTATGTTTCAAATGCATATGCCTATTTAACAAAACATTGGACGTTTCTCAAAATAAAACAAATAGTGCAAGAGAAAAGAAAAGGAAATGACACAAATTTCTGGGAAAAGTATTTGTATTGATTTTCTTTGAGTATATTTGTACAAAGGAGACAATCATCCTAGTAAGAGGATTCTGTCGTAAATATTGAAAGATTTATGCAAAATAAAGGATGGCTATGTGAAACAATTCCATGGGATTCCTTTCTGCTATGGCTTTCACAACTCTGAATATCTATCCATTCAATGCTTTGCTTGACGATGACTGGATTGATCAGAAGCCTGGAACCGGTTGATGAAGAGATTATCTTTGAAGTGATCCGACGAGACATAGTCATACGCTTTAATTCCCTAACTTTTGCCTGAATCGCCCTTTCGGGTTTTCGATCCACCGGGAAACCCATTTTTGCCCAAGCCGTCCTTTCGGGTTTTCAACTTGCCGGGTGTACAGATTTTTTTGTTTTTTTTATCCCTAATTTTTTCCTGAACCGCCCTTTCGGGTTTTCGATCCACCGGGATGCCCATTTTTGCCCAAGCGGCCCTTTCGGGTTTTCGACTTGTCGGGTTATTTTACGCGTAGTATCTTTTGACTATGTCTGCGTTCGCAGGGTGCGGCAAATCGTCACCGTCCATGGTGGTCAGAATCATTGCACCACCAGAAAATATGCTCTTGATCACAAATGGTCCTTCATATGTAGGTGTCCATTTGCCCCTGGGATCACTTTGCGGCAAGATAATCCGCTTGATTACAAGATCTCCTACTTGATACACTTGACGTCTGACTTTCTTATTGAAGGCCTTGATCATCCGTTTTTGATACGTCTGACCATGGCATATAGCAGCAAGTCGCTTTTTGTCGATCAGATTGAGTTGATCAAGTCGGGTCTGCATCCAATCATCTTCATTCAAACCTGCATCCTTCATAATCCTTAGAGAAGGGATCTGGACTTCCATAGGCAAAACAGCTTCCATGCCATAAACCAGAGAAAATGGGGTTGCCCCAGTTGAAGTACGTGTCGTCGTACGGTATCCATGCAGAGAAAACGGTAACATCTCATGCCAGTCCTTGTAAGTGACTGTCATTTTCTGAATGATTTTCTTAATGTTTTTGTTCGCAGCTTCAACAGCACCGTTCATCTTCGGCCGATAGGGAGATGAATTGTGATGATAAATCTTGAACTGTTCGCACAATGCAGTGATCATTGTGTTATTCAGATTTGTACCGTTGTCTGTGATGATCCTATCTGGAACACCATACCGACATATGAGGTTTTGCTTGATAAAGCGGGCAACCACATTTTTAGTGACAGAGGCTAAGGAAGCTGCTTCGACCCATTTAGTGAAGTAATCAATGGCGACCAGGATGAAGCGATGTCCGTTGGAAGCCGTGGGCTTGATCTCTCCAATCATATCAATTCCCCACATTGCAAAGGGCCACGGAGCAGTCAGGACGCTGAGGGGAACCGGAGGGATATGAACTTTGTCAGCATAGACTTGACACTTGTGGCAAGTACGGGAACGTTGATGGCAATCAGCTTCCATGGTAGACCAGTAATAGCCTGCCCTCGGGATCTTCTTAGCCATTGTATGCCCGCTCAAGTGAGTGCCAAATGTGTCGCTGTGTATATCAGTCATGATCAACTCTGCTTCAGCTTTATCCACACATCGGAGTAATACACAATCATGGCTTCGTTTGTAAAGGATGTCGTTGCTCAGGAAGAACTTAGCAGCAAATTTCCTTAAGAACTTTTTGTCATTCACGGAAGCTCCTTCAGGATAATCTCGGGTCTCGAGATACCTTTTGATTTCATGGAACCAGGGTTGTTCCACTACCTCCTCGGTATTAATCTCGTGACAGTGTGCAGGTTCATCCATTCGCTCGATGGTGATTTGGGGAGCCTCGTTATCCCAGTTGAGTTTAAACATGGAGGACATTGTGGCCAGAGCATCTGCTAGCTGATTCTCTTCTCGCGGGAAATGCTCGAAGGTAATTTGCTAGAAATGCGGCAACAATGTCAGGACATGTTCTTTGTATGGGACGAGATTAGGATGTTTGGTATCCCATTCTCCTTTGATTTGGCTGATGACCAAAGCCGAGTCCCCAAAGACGATCAAAGATTTGATCCCCAAGTCTATAGCAGCCTTGAGACCAAAGATGCAAGCTTCATACTCAGCCATGTTGTTTGTGCAGCTGAAGCAAAGTCGGGCCGTGAAAGGCGTGTGACAACCTTCCGGAGAAATGAGTACTGCGCCAATACCGTTTCCAAGTGCATTTGAAGCACCATCAAAGTACAGGGTCCATCGGGATCCCTTTTCGGGTCCGTCATACGGTCCGTCACCTTCAACGTTGTCCAAATTCATGATGTCCTCGTCTGGGAAGTCAAATCTCATGGGTTGATAATCTTCGATATCCTGATGAGCCAGATGGTCAGCTAATACACTCCCTTTTATAGCTTTTTGGGTGGTGTATTGGATGTCATACTCGGTTAAGATCATTTGCCATCTAGCTATCCTTCCAGATAAAGCGGGCTTCTCGAAGATATACTTGATAGGGTCCATTTTGGATATTAACAAGGTAGTATGAGTCAGCATATACTGTCTTAGTCGGCGAGCAGCCCATACCAAAGCACATCAAGTTTTCTCGAGCAGTGAGTAGCGAGTCTCACAGTCGGTAAACTTTTTGCTAAGGTAATAAATGGCATGCTCTTTTCGACCAGACTCGTCATGCTGGCCCAAAACACACCCCATTGAGTTATCCAAGACGGTTAAGTACATGATCAATGGTCTTCCTTCGACGGGTGGCATCAGAATGGGAGGTTCTAGCAAATACTCCTTGATTCTATCAAAAGCAGCTTGACAATCATCGTTCCATTCCACTACCTGATCTTTTTTCAAGAGTTTGAAAATTGGCTCACAGGTAGAAGTCAGATGTGAGATGAATCTGGCAATATAGTTTATGTGCCCCAAGAATCCTCTAACCTCCTTTTCAGTACGGGGAGCAGGCATCTCTTGTATTGCTTTTACTTTTTCCGGATCGACTTCAATGCCTTTGTTGCTTACAATGAATCCCAGGAGTTTACCAGACCTAACTCCAAAAGTGCATTTACTTGGATTCAGCCTGAGCTTGTATTCTTTTAACCTGGCAAACAGCTTTTCCAGATGTTCAATGTGCTCTTCCTCTGTTTGTGACCGAGCTATCATATCGTCTACGTAAACTTCAATCTCATGATGTATCATATCATGAAATAAAGCTACCATGGCGCGTTGATAAGTTGCCCCTGCGTTCTTCAGCCCGAACGACATCACCTTGTAACAGAAAGTGCCCCATTGTGTGACAAAAGTTGTTTTCTCCATATCCTCGGGAGCCATTTTGATTTGATTGTAGCCCGAGAATCCGTCCATGAAGGAAAACACTTTATGCTGAGCTGTATTGTCGATCAAGATGTCAATATGAGGTAGCGGGAAATCATCTTTAGGGCTGGCCCTATTCAAATCCCGGTAGTCCACACACATTCTGACTTTGCCATCTTTCTTCGGTACTGGCACGATGTTAGTGACCCATTGAGGATAGGACGTAACAGCCAGAAAGCCAGCATCGAATTGTTTCATTACTTCCGCTTTGATCTTTTCGGACATGTCAGGCCTCATTCGGCGAACTTTTTGCTTGATTGGTGGACAATCCTCTCTTGTGGGGAGACGGTGAACCACGATGTCTGTGTCTAGACCCGGCATGTCTTCATAGGACCAGGCGAAGATTTCAACATACTCATTCAACAACTGTACCAAGCGCTCCTTGACTTTTGGTTCCAGATTGGCACCCACTTGCACCTCCTTCCGGTCCTCCTCGGTTCCCAAGTTAACAGTTTCCAATGGCTCTTCATGCGGTAAGATGGCCTTTTCCTCTTGTTGCAGAAGTCTGGCTAGTTCCCCGGGTACTTCACAACCTTCGTCATCTTCATACTCGGCTAGATTGACCAGATCTTCAGAGTTATTGAAAGATACAGCAGAATAGTCACCCATGGAATCCGGAGTGGATGGGTACCTGCATTGGTGAGTGTGGGTGTGTGTAAGGGATAGCCATCCTTAAACAAAAAATGCAAAAGGAAAGAAAATGAACATAAGCAGTTTATCAAATGAAAAACGTCCAATGAATCATTAAACATGGCATATGAATATGAAAAATAATCAAAACCCTTACAAGTAGACCTACATGCCCCGGGCAAGGCAGGAGTTGAAAAGATAGTGTACGGATTGTTTGAAAGTAAATATTACAGACCAAATAGGAAATGTTTAACAGGTAAATTACTGGTGAATAAAAGTGATGGGGACAAGGTCCTTAGCCTCCCAATTGCTCAATCCTCCTTTGACAGTTGGATAAATCCACTCTTCAATGTTGCTTTCTTTGTCCTCCTCTTCCAGGGCGTTGATTCCGTAGGGAGAAATTTTGACTGGCGCCCTTTCAATCTTCGACCGGTGCATAGCTTTCTGGCCAGCGGCTGTGAACCCTAATCCAAACTTGTCAGTCTTATGTGGAAAGTCGGGTAACTTCCCCCATGCTGAATTCTTCCCTTCTTTTATTGCGGCCCTTGCATCCTCCAGAGATGCCATCCTGGCCATCTGTCTTGGTGTCTCAGCCGTCAACTTCGCTACTGCTATTTCAGGAAGGACTTCTTCGAAATGTTGAAACGGTGTCTCAATGAACTCTCCTTCAACCTCCACATACCGGAAAGAATTTAAATGGCTAATCATGTACTCTTCTTCTCCATGGACAGTGATGATCTTTCCCTTGACAGGATACTTCAACATCTGATGTAAGGAGGAGGTGACTGCCCCAGCATGGTGTATCCAAGGTCTACCCAGCAGGCAAGAGTATGATGGACAGATGTCCATCACATAGAAAGTGGATTTAAACACCTCAGTACCTATCTTGATGGGAATTTCAACCTCTCCATGGACCATTCTCTTCGAACCATCAAAAGCTCTGACAACAATATCACTCGGCTTCAATTCCAACCCTTCACAATCTAGTTGGTCCAAGGCCTTCTTAGGAAAAACATTCAGCGACGAACCGGTATCAACCAAAACATGTGCAAGGGTGGTTCCGCGACACTCGATTGAAATATGCAAAGCATCATTGTGGTTTCTGCCTTTAGGGGTTAGGTCGGCATCAGAAAAACCTAATCCATTGTCCGCAGTCAGGCTAGCCACGCAATTTTGAAATTGATCCGCAGAGGTTTCCTGGGGCACATGAGCTGCCTTCAGGAATTTTATCAGGGCTTTAGCGTGCACTTCTGAGAAAAGTAGTAGTGCCAGCATGGAGATCTTGGAGGGGGTTTGCCCCAACTGTTCCACCACATCATAATCACTTCTCTTGATTATCCTCAAAATCTCGTCCATTTCCTTCTTGGAGGTTTCCGGGATTACTAAGGGTTGAGCCCTCGTCCTGACGGGCTCATCTTGGATTCCCTTACCTTTGTCAGCAGCGGAAGGAGAGACAGTACTAGGAACAACAATGTCTTCAATCAGAGGAGTTCTAGCAGAAAGTTTTATTGGTGCAGGGACGACCTTGTTAGCTGATGAGGGTCCCAAGACTGCTCTTGGAGGGGCAATCTCTGGAGAAAATATTCTCCCGCTCCTGGTGATTTTGCTGGTGCCCGCAATGTTACTAATGCTGGCTTCTTCATCATCCGAACTTTCTTCAATTACCTCGATTTGCTTGATACCATGGTAGTAGATGTCACCGCCATAGTTCCAAGGTATCGACTTCTCAGAAACATAGGGAACAGGCCCTGGCATTGTTATCTTCAAAGGGACAGATTTTGCAGCTGGTGTAATCTTAACAGGCTTTTTGACGGCCTTGGAAAGATTGGCGTGAATGGTTATGATTGAGACATCTTCAGTATGAACTGGAACAGCAGAAACTTTTTCGAACAAAATTTGTCGACTATCCATAAGGCCTTGGATGCCTTTCTTCAGTAGCGGACAATCAAACGGCAGAGAGTAGCAACAATAGCAGTCTTCCTTACATCCCGGAAAGATCCCGGCCCTCAACAGATTCAATTTAATGGTTAACAGTGGAGTAGTCAGATCACTGACATCAGCAACATACAAATCTTCTTCAATGGCATTGACATTTCGGCCGTGCTTCGGCATAGGTGCAGATATCACATTAGGCTTCTCTAGAGCGTCAAACTCTACCTCCTTAGCCTTTATCAGGTCTTGGATTTTATGCTTGAGTGCCCAACAATCATTGGTATCGTGTCCAACACTGTCTGAATGGTAGGCGCATTTAGCATTGGCATGATAATGCGGAGAGGACGTATTCACATTCTTTGGCGCCTCCTTGATGGTGGCAAGATTCAACTTCAATAGATGGGGAAGCACTTGCGCTGGAGTCATATTAATACGGGTGAACTGCCGTTGTAGCCGTTCCACTCGTTGCTGATTTGGTCTGGACTGGTTATAGCGAGGCTGCTCACTCGGAGTGTTTTGAATCATTACGGCCCCCACAGTCGGCCGATGCTCCATCTTCCCTGCTCTTCTCTGAGAATATACCATAGCTGTCTCCTTCTTAAAAGGTTTCTTCTCAACACTTGCAGCAACACCCTTCTGAATCTTTCCTGACTTGATGCCATCTTCTATTCTTTCGCCTGTTAAGATCAAATCGGTAAACCCCGCGGAAGAGTTACCAATTAAATGATTGAAAAACGGCCCAGATAGGGTCTTAAGAAACATATCAACGAGCTCACGATCGGTTAAAGGAGGCTGCACCCTGCCAGCCAAATCCCTCCATTTTTGTGCATATTCTTTGAATCCCTCACCTGTTCCTAGTGACATACCCTGAAGTTGGGTACGAGTAGGAGCAAGATCAGAATTATACTGGTATTGTTTGTAGAAAGCGGTGGCCAAATCTTCCCAATTTCTGACACTGGTTCCTTCTAGCTGATAAAACCACTCCAACTGAGCTCCCGACAGGCTGTCTTGAAAGAAATGAATCCAGAGGTTTTTATCTGCCGTATAGGGTTTAATCTTTCTCACGTAGGACCTGAGATGCATTTTGGGGCAGGACAGCCCATCATACCTCACAAACACTGGCACTTTGAATTTTGGGGGAATCACAATCCCGGCAACCAAACCCAAGTCTTCAAAATCCAAACCCGGTACTCTTTGTAATTCCATGGCAGCCAATCTATCTTCTAAACCCTTGTATTTATCATCAGCTGGAGGATATTGCTGGTCAGAATAATCTTCATCCTCTTCAACCTCTTCTTCCTCCGCATCAGACTCGGAAGGCACCGCAACTCCATCTCTTTTACTAGTCCCTTCACCAGAAGTAGGAGGAAATTCAAGCACTCTCCGAGCTTCTCTGTCAAATCTTCTCCCCAAAGTAGCCACCCCAATCCTCTTTTTCTTCTTCTTCACTGGGTCCTTATTCCCCAATTGAGTCTTGATATCCTCCTGACTTTTAACCAAAGTCATCAGGAGTTGCTGGAACTGTGCATTCTGAGCTTGTAGGTCTTTGATTGTTTGCTCGAGATCCATCCTACTGAAATAAATAGCAGACAGATAAGGAAACCTGGAGTGAGACCTGCTTATGCACATGATGAATGGTATGCTTGTGTATGCAATGCATTCAAGGATTTAGAACATTCAAAATTGTTTCAGACAAAGAAGAACACACGTCATATTAATAAGAAGAAATTTGTTAGTACATAAATGCCCCATGGGCCAAATATTACAAAATAAACTTCTTAAGGAAGAAAGACATTGCGCATCCTCTTTGGTGCGATGTAGGTGTTGGGGGCCTCTTGCTCGTGGAGTTGGCGAGTAAGCTCTAGAACCTTCTTTTCACTGGCGTAGTAGCTAGCTTCAAAAGTGTTCCGTTCCTCCTTGAGCTGAATCCAACTTTTCTGCATTTCCTCCCACGATGTAGGCATGTCTGGATGCAGGATGGTGTAGGGAACCTCTCCTTCATTGACGGGCTCTTTAATCACTGGGAGTACATGAGGATAAGGCATCATTATACTTTGGGCTCGGGCTCGTACCCACTTGAGATAGGGCTCAAGAGGGATGGAGTTCTTGTGTCCCAGAGTCTTGCTATCAACCTTGTTGAGTTTTCCCCAAGCTCTGATGAATCTTTGGCGAAGTCCTTGCGCATCGTTGTCGAAGTCAAAAACTAGGTCAGGAATCAACATGTCATGAGGGCCATCCCTCCGTGCATATCCAAATTGCCTCAAAGCTAGGCAAGGGTTGTAGGTGATACCTCCCCTGATTCCAAGTAAAGGAACATTAGGAAACTCTCCGCAACGATCGACGATGATGACATTTTCTCTGGACCGAGAACACTAATGCACATCAGAGTGAGTAAGAGTCATCAACCGTTGGGACCACCTTGAGCCTTGGTCATTCTTCAAGACAGATTGTGGAAGGTGCGAAATAAACCACCTTGCAAGGATAGGAGTACAGCACATGAGAACACCCCTCTTTCTCATTGTTCGTGTGTAAAATGAGTGAAGGATGTCCCCAAGCAATGTTGGTATTAGATTTCTGGACAAGAAGATTTTGACGGCGTCGACATCTACCAATTGGTCAGGATTTGGGAACAAGACCAACCCATATATAAGGAGTGCCACAATCTCTTCGAAAGCTTGCAGGTCCAATGAATTCCAACATTCTCGTGCCTTCTCAAACAAGAATCTTGCTAAGAATCCCTTGACGCCGCTTCTGGTTTCCCAATGCCCCTTGATGTCGGATGGTTGTAGATGTAATGCTCGAGCAACATCTTCCGGCTTTGGTTCCTTTTCCGTACCGTTGAAGGGTAGTTGATTAAGGATAGGAATTCTCAGGAGTTGAGAAAACTCCTCCAAAGTGGGTACCAACTGATAATCAGGGAAAGTGAAACAGTGGTGAAGAGGGTCAAAGAACTGGAATAGCACTTTCATCATGTCTTCTTCAATGTTGGTGTTGACTAGGCTGAGCAGTCTACCATGTCTTTCACTGAAGGATGAATTTTCCGGAATTCTTGAGGTGAGCTCTTTGAGTTGAGGAGGAATTCTCACAAGGTTGACTTGAATGGTATTTCTGCGAGGAATTTCCATGACCTACAAAACAGGAACAAAGATGAAGATCCAAACCCTTGAAATGGTTAGTAAATGCATATGATGCTTCATGATGTTTATGATGTATGCACAAAACATATGTACAAGCAAATCACACCAAACCCTAGTTTCAGGCTTGCATGGGGTTTCATAGGTGAGTACCCTCTTGAGTGTAGTTGGCTTAAAAACCTGTCCTATAAATAGTAACTGGGTTCTAAGGAGCTCAATATCACGGGATTGTTTTCATCGTTCATTGTTTTGGTTTAGCCACTTAACTAGCGACCAAAATATTCCAAGAAAACAACCCTCAATGAGTGTAGTATCGAGTATCTACCAACTTCGGACTGCACCAAAGCCGGTCATCTCACTACCCCTATTGAAAGGCCAAGATGGTCAAGTAAGGTTCTAGGTCATTAGTGCTTAGTGACATCACTCAGCGGCCCCGTACTCTCCTTGATTGAACTCAAGGGTTACCGGTACTCATAAATATGTCGCACTAATATAGCTATTGCTTCGACCGTGTCGGTATACCCCGCACAGTTTCCACAACGTATTGCTATCTATGAATGTTTCCCAAAATCCGGGTGGAGGATTGCAAACCCAAACAATAGAGCCAAGATATAAAGCAATCAATTCAAACAATTAGTCATGCAAGAGGGTGATCTAAGCCCTAAGGTTACCCCACTTTAAAAAGTTTCCCCAGCAGAGTCGCCAGTTCTGTGATACGGTGGGAGAACTGACTAGGGTTTTGCGTTTGTTTTTGCAAATGTTTCGGTTGAGCAAGAGTCGCCACCGACTTTTTATTTTATCCTAAGGAAAGGTTTAAAAAGCACAGCAAAAACCTTTGAGATTTTTCTTGGGTTCGGGGAGTAGATTATAGAAAGGGAAGGTATTAGCACCCTTTCTATCCATGGGTATCCATGGGCTCTTAGGTACTTGCTTAGATCAACTTGCCTTGGTTTTTAATTGTTTGTAATGGTGCTTGATGTGTGGTTTTGAAAATGTTTTTGAAAAGATGCCTTGTATAGGCTACCCTTGTAACAATTCTTTACTCGAATGTTTTACAAAAGGTGTTTTGTCTTTTGAAAAGATGTTTCAAGGTTTTTTGAAAGCTTGTTTTGAAAGTGTTTGTGAAGTGGGTTTTGAAAATAGGCAAGTGTTTTCTTTGCAAATTGACAAGTACTTAAGAGTTATCTACCCTAAAGTTTTCTCAAAGATTTTTGTTATGTTTTAAACCTTTTGACAATTTTGTTCCACCATTGCATTTGGTGGACAATCTTGTCTTAGGAGGTGAAAGGGACGGGCGCGGGTCATCGTTTAGACCATAATTGCAATAGTGTTAAATGTCTTTGGGCAATTTTTCTTTAAAAGGGACTTGATCATTCATTTAGGCAACATTTTGAGGGACTATGATCATTTGATTGTTTGTTTTACCCAAAGAAATTCAACATACAATATGGCCCAATTATTTGAAGGCAACAAAGTGGAATACCCTAGGGGTGCAAGTGTGAAATGTGTTTTCCATTTTCATGCTTATTTATCTTGAGATTAGGTCCAACTATTTTGTTCATTTTATTCGCGCACAAACCCTAATTCTAGCATAGTATGTTTAGAAAGCATTTAAAGTGTGAAATTTAAATTCCTACGCTATTACAACACAATAATATGGGGAGGGGGGTACAATGTTTCAAATGGGGTATATTTAGACAAGAATTTAAACCTAACTATTACATCATTTTCTTTGAATATTTACAAGACAAATAATTGTATAATTAAATGGAAATTGAAATAACTATGCAAAATGCAAAAAAAAAAAATTTTTATGTGTATGAAAAAAAGAATATTATTTATGTGAAATAAAAAGGGAAATAAAAAGGTATTATTTTTGGAGTATTTTCAAATTTAGGGCAAAACCCTAATTTTTAATCAAAAGGGTATTAATCAATTAATTCATATAATATTTATTATTTACATACAAAAAATAAAATAAAATATTGTATATTTGTAAAAAGGGCATTTTTTAGTATTAAATATTAAAAAATAAAATATGTACATTTTTTTGGTATTTTTATCCTAAGCACATTAATATATACCTATATATTCATATTATTTACAAAATGTGTATTATATATATTAATTAATAATATTTAATATTTAAATAAAAAAAAGTATTTTTCCATAAAATATTTTCAGGAAGTAAAAATAAGATAAAAGTATGTAAAAATGTATTTCCAATATTTTAATATTTTAACAAAACATATATATTTATTTATTTATGTTCAAACTTAAAGAAAAATCAAACAAATTCCTAATAAAATCAAAAATGGTGAGAAAAATATTTTTTAAATTTTTAATATGCTGAAAGAAAATAAATGAGCCAATAAAAAAAAGCAAAAGTCAAAAATATTAAAAATGAATGAAATGGGCTCAGGGGGTGCAAAACAAAAAAGTGGTGTGAATAAGAAAATAGTTCAGGCCCAGCCCAAGAAGACATTGTCTTCAACCTTCAGCCAAAAACAATTCAAAAACGCGCGCCCTGTTATTGATCTTCTAACTCCTGATTCCTGGCTTATTAATAAAAACTCATAACATAAAAAATGTTCAGCATCAAGAGACGAATCCAACCATATGCAGAACTTGACCTAACTCTCTAAGATGAGGGAGAATTTCTTCTCCCCCAAATCCTAACCTAGATTTTCTGCCATTTTCAAACCTCAAATTCTCACAGCTCAAGCAAAAGAAATGAAAAGTAAAAACATGTACATGTTCAGTGGCATGAGTAGAACATTGTTTATTCACAAACTTAGAGCTAATGATGCTTGATAAGAGAGATAGAAGTTCACCAAGATACCTGTTCAGCTGAAGTTCTATCTGGCAATGAGGGAGCTTTCAGTGCAAGGTGATGATTGGAAAAGCTTCCTTGAGGTCCAGGGATGCTATTCCAATGTTTACTTTGTCTTGAAAGCTTCTGAATCGTGCTAGAGCACTTCACCTGCAAAACAAGAAACTGAAAATGGTGGAAGTGGTTAGAGGGATTACAGGTCGTGTTTCAGGTCTTGGTTAGCTTGCATAGATGGTATGGAAGGTGTGTGAACTGGTTTGGACAAGAAAGCTTGAGAGAAATGAAAGATGGCACTCAAACTGCAGGCCTTGCCCTGTTTTTTTGCAGTTTGAGAGTGATTATGGCAATGGGGAGGTGTTGATGGTCTTAGGGTCGCGCTTCTGCTTGGTTGGGATGTTTGGAATGTGTCTACAATATTTGCTTCTGTGTTCTAATGCTGAGATGAAAGATGTCCTATGTTATGGTACTTTTCTTCACCCTTAAGCAAGCAAAGCCAACTTGGTGTTTTAGGCAAGTAGGGGACCCCTAATGAGCTGCATAATCTCTCCTTGATCAAAGTGTTTTGCTCATAATCTTGTGCCAATTGGATTTGATTTGTACTTGTGGATTTGCATCATGACATAAAGTGAAACCTTTGCAAAAATGGATATAATGCTTTTTCCAATTTGGGATTAATCCATCATACAATGCTTTAGCTCATGAAACAAGGTCTTAGCACAATGAACATGCATTAAATTATTGAGTGTTGGATGGTTTTAGGACCTGTAATCAAGGGGCATGCTGGTTTGAGAAGTTTGCACAAATTATGAACATGGAAAATAGCCAATTCAAAAGTGAGTTTTTGCCAAATTGTGAAATTCGAATCTCTCAAGTCATGAGGTTGTTTGATGAGTTCTTGGACATTTTGGAAAGTTTGGAATGTGTACTACAATCCATATTTGAAATGCAATTTGAAATTCCAAGTGGAAGTGTATGGAAAATGGCCTTGAAGTGGGGTAGAAAACCTTGTCAAAAATAGGTCAAAAATTCACTAAGTTAAGAATGGTTTAGTGCCCTTATTCAAAAATTTGTAACTTGATATACATGCCTCAAATGGGAAAACTTTGTGAATCAAAGTTGTAGATTATGCAACAAGCTACAACTTTCATGTTTTGACTTTTGTTTGAATCCAAATGGATCTTGGTGAAAAAGTGGGGCAAAGTTAGGAAAAAATTAGGGTTTTTTTATAACTTAGAAAAATTCTAAGTTATGAAAAATTCTAATTTCTAACCCTAATTTGCATTTTGTGGTTTCTTGATGAACAAGTTTCATGATTTGGCATGTTTTGATGAAAAATGAATCTTGACTCTTGATTTTGACCAAAAAGTCAAAGTTTGACTTTTTAGTATACAGTCAAAATTGATCAATTGACTGGGAAATTCAACTGTCAATCTTGTGTACTTGGGATCTTTTGAGTTTGTTGAGCATGTCAAGATAATTCCATGGGGTCCTTGAGTCCATATATGAGCTTGGTTTGCCATTGGCTAGGTCAAACAGTCAAAAATTGCCTTTGTGCAGTCAAAACCCTAAAAATGACCATTTTGCCCTTTTGGTGATCTGATCAAATTTCTTATGGAATTGTGATCCAAACTTGATCAAATGGTCCATATGAGTTCATAATGTTGATGTGGGTCAATTTTCATGAGGTTTGAATGTCAATTGGCCACAGTTGACTTTTTTCCCCAATACAGCTGATTTCTAGGTCAACTGTCCAATTGACTGAGCAAAACTTGGAATCAAAGCTTGAAACTTGGTATGGATAAACTTGGGAGTCCAATATGAAGCATGAAAGTCATCTTAAGCACTTTAGGTCAAAACATCTTGGTGCAAACACAAACCCTAATTTGGGTCAACAGTGCAAGGAGAGGTCTTGAGCAGATGAAACCCTAACTGGATCTTGGGCTTCAAAGGTTTTGTGATGAGAAATCATTGAGAAATGGGAGGGCAAATTTTGGGGTACAACAGTCAGCAAGATCTGAAGGCCCTTATCCTGAAAGAGAAGAAGAAGAAGAAGAAGACGGTCTTATTTAATATGGGTCGCAGATTCGGAAACGATTTGAGAGAAGAGGTTGATTTGACCCCCTCATCTGGAGAGAAAGATAATCAGGAAGAAAGGAGGGCTCCTAGCCCTGTGGTTTCAGACAACGAGACTGACTTCGATGAAGACCAATATCCTCTTGCCGAGGATAGATATAAATAGCTTGAAGACCGGTTAAGTGCCATGGAAATTCAGAAGGTCCCTGGTATAGACTTTGGTGATTTGGGTCTGTCATCTGGGGTGGTGATACCCCACAAGTTTAAAGCACCAGCTTTTTCTAAGTACGACGAAGTTTCTTGTCCGAAACTGCACCTCCGTTCGTATGTTAGGAAGATTCAGCCATACACTGCTGACAAGAACCTTTGGATCCACTTCTTTCAAGACAGTCTCTCAGGGACTCAACTTGAATGGTTTTACTAGTTAGAAGGAGCTAGTATCCATAATTGGGAAGATTTAGCTGCTGCTTTCTACAAGTAGTACTAATACAATGCTGACCTTGCTCCCACGCGTACCCAACTCCAGGGTATGTCAATGGGTGCGGGCGAAGGATTCAAAGATTACGCTCAGAAGTGGAGGGACCTTGCTGGAAGAGTGCAACCACCCTTGGCTGATAGGGAGCTAGTGGATATGTTTCTGGGGAGCTTGTCTGGTCCGTATTTCAACCATCTGATTGGAAGCTCTTCATCCGGGTTTACAGAGCTGATTATGACCGGGGAAAGGATTGAGATTGGTATCAAATCCGGTAAAATACAGAAGGGTGCTTCATCAGACACCGAGAAGAAGCCTTTTAAGAAGGAGTCTAGTGCTGTTTACAGTTCAAAAAGCCAGAATAGACCTGAACACCGCCAAGCTGTTAATGCGGTGGTTATTTCAAGACCTGCTGTTGCTCCTCAGCACAACAATCAGCCAATGGCCGAGAGATCTCAAAGACAACTCACTCAGCTCAACATGACTTTATCCCAGATTCTTCCGCAGTTATTGAAGACCAACTTGGTGATTCCAAGGGAGGCCCCGAAGAATCCAAATACAACATCACCGAAGTACAACCTTAATGCCCGTTGTGCTTTTCACTCTGATAGCCCGGGGCATAATACAAATGATTGTTGGGTTTTGAAGAACAAGGTACAGGACCTGATTGATGCTAAGGAGATCGAGTTCGGAGCACCAGAAAAGCCTAAACAAGACGCAGGGATGAATGCTATCGGGGATAACGATGATGAAGAGTTTGATATTAACAGCTGGATATACCCAACTGCTAATGGTGGATTAAGCAACTGGACAGCGAAGGATTCTATGCCCGTTTCTATTATCACCCAGTAATGAGACTTTTTGTTTTGTGTTTGTAACAAACAATGTTTTAAACTTTATGGCCCGGTGTCTTACCCGGGGCACTGTGGCTTCATTTGTGAGGGCTTTATGTGTGTCATCTACATATATCATCAATAAAAGCATTGGACGTTTCTTGTATTTCAAATTTTGCGCTCCTTGTTTTTCTTTTATTATATATTGCAAAATAGCTATTTTACACACACTCACGTATCATGATCTACATCCACTCTGAATCCCACTGATAACGACTCTGCTACTGCCGGTTATGACTTCGAAAGTCCGATCAACCAAGCCGAGGACAAAGGTGAGGATAATTGTGAAGTGCCTGGGGAACTTGTTAGACTACTGCTTCAAGAAGAGAGGGGCTTACCACCTCCAAGCTACCAATTCTGATGCCTCCAGTTGAAGGAAGACCATTTATCTTGCTGGATAATACAAAGAGGTGTGTGCTGGGGCAGCATGACGAGTCTGGCCGAAAAGAGCATGCTATTTACTGCTTTAGCAAAAAGTTTACCGACTGTGAGACCCAATACTCACTGCTCGAGAGAACTTGATACGCTTTGGCATGGGCTGCTCGCCGGCTGAGACAGTACATGTTGGCTCATATTACCCTTTTTGATACCAAAAGAGGTGAACATCCTGACAACTCCGTGGCCTTTTGTAATGTAGGGCATTGACATGATCGGCGAGATCAGACCTACATCGTCCAACGGGTATCGTTTCATCCTGGTAGCTATTGATTACTTCACAAAGTGGGTTGAAGCAGCTTCCTTTGCTACAGTAACCAAGAACGTCGTGGCACGGTTCATTCGGCACAACCTGATCTGTCGATATGGTGTACCAGAGAGGATCATTACAGACAATGGTACAAATCTCAACAATAAGATGATCACCGAACTCTGCAAGCAGTTCAAGATACATCATCATAACTCTTCTCCTTACCGGCCGAAGATGAATGGGGCTGTCAAAGCGGCTAATAAGAATATCAAGAAGATTGTGCAGAAGATGACGGTGACATACAAAGATTGGCACGAGATGTTACCGTTTGCTCTTCATGGGTACCGTACCTCAGCACGGACGTCAACAGGGGCAAACCCCTATTCCTTGGTATATGGCATGGAGGCAGTCTTACCCATTGAGGTTCAGATACCCTCTCTTCGGATTATGAAGGATGCAGGTTTAAGCGAAGATGACTGGATCCAGACCCGACTTAATCAGCTGAACCTTATTGATGAAAAGAGACTCAATGCTATTTTTCTTGGTCAGACGTATCAAAAGCGGATGATCAAGGCATTTAACAAGAAAGTTAGACGACAAGAGTATCAAGTTGGGGACCTGGTTATCAAGCGCATCATACTAACTCAAGGTGATCCCAGGGGCAAATGGACCCCTACTTACGAAGGGCCATTTGTGGTTAAGAACATTTTCTCAGGAGAAGCTATGATTCTAACCACCATGGATGGTGACGACCTTACTCACCCCGTCAATGCAGACATAATGAAAAAATACTACGCATAATCAAAGACTCGCTAGGTTGACTGGCCTAGGCAAAAATAAGGGCTTCCCGGCGAACCAAAAGGGTTCGGGAAAAAATAAGGGATGAAAATGAAAAAAAAGTGTACACCCGACAAGTCGAAAACCTGAAAGGGCGGCTTGGGCAAAAAAGGGTATCCCGGTGGACTGAAAACCCGAAAGGGCGGTCCAGGCAAAAATTAGGGATTAAAGCGTAACACTATGTCTCATTGGATCACCTTGCAACTAGACTTCGGTATCAACTATCAAGCTCGGACGACACTAATCAACCTGATCTACCTTCAACCAGTAGCAAAGTGATGAGATGCTCGAGGACATAAGGGCAATAGCAGAGTTGGAACCCAGTGGGATTATTCACATAGCTGTTTTGTTTAGTTTTTCACAAATTATGTAAATTCTATTATTCAGTGGCGTTCTCTTACTAGGACGTCCGCCTCTTGTACAAAAGCGCCTAGTTACAGGCCAAACTTCAAAATAAATACAATTCATTTTCAAAGAAATTTCAAACTGTTTTTCCTTTATCTATTTGTTTTGCAAAGAACGTCCAATGTTCATTTTTGATATATGCACTTGACATTAATTGCTGCTCATAAATATTTACATGCGAAACAAAAGACGATTACTGGTAATATCAGAAACAGGGGCTGTAAAATTGTCCAAACTATACAGTTGCTCTATCCACCAGGTACAATGGTAAATTTAGCTGAAGAATATGGCTAAGATACTTTCACTCCCCGCAGAGTAAGACAGTAATGATAGCTCTCCCCAGCTGAGACTTGCAATTATGAATGAATGAATCGGTAATATTCTCCCCCAAGCAGAGTTTATCTACCATCAACACTGAAAAGGCTTAATATCCCTGACAGTCTTAATATTCCCCAACGGAGTATAAGAATATTCCCCGGTAGAATACAAGATTCCCCAATGGAGTTAAAATTTTCCTAGTGCAGTCTGAAAAAGCTTCCCTAGTGGAGTTGAAGAATCATCCCTAGTAGACTCTGGAAGTTCGTCCCCGGCGGAGTATAAAAATAAATATCCCCAGCTGAGTTCAAAGGAAGATTGCCCCCAGCAAAGCTCAAAGGATTATCCCCATTAGAGTCTAAAAGGTTATCCCCAGTGAAGTCGCAACTGAAAGATCATCCCCAGCGGAGTTCTTTCCTTTCACAAACAAGAATTCAATCCCCAACAGGATTCAATATCACCAGCAACAATAATTCATCCCCAACGGAATTTATCAGTGGAATCCTCAGCAGAACATCTCTTCCCCACAGAGTAATCTCCTTATCAATTTTATGCCCCAACAAAATTATACTCTCCTACAGGTTTATTCTTGCAATCACCTTCGTTCACCATCCCCAGCGGAAACGAAGAATTCAACTCTATTCTCCAGCAGCTATCCGGGATTTATTTTCCCCAGCTAGAAACATTACATTTCCATACATCATGATACATGCATATACGCATCATATAACACAATCTCATTTATTTTGAGAACATCATTGCTTGATCTATATCATGCATTGCATATGACTAACCTTTACCTTTCAGGAAGGATGCAGTTAAGTTCTCAGCTATGTCGAAGATCTGACCGGTTCTTAAATCTCAACAGAATTATCCTCCGTTGAAGACCAGACAATCCTAGATCTTGATGAAGATGTTTCCCTATGTCGAAGACCTGACCGGTTCTTAAATCTCAACTGAATTATTCTCGGTTGAATTACAGATAAGGTTCTCAATCTCGACAATTTTTCTCCTTCGTAGTGTGGACGAGCTCTAAAATCTCAATAGAATTATCCTCCGTTGAAGACCAGACAGTCCTAGATCTTGACGAAGATGTTTCCCTATGTCGAAGACCTGACCGATTCTTAGATCTCAACTGAATTATTCTCGGTTGAATTACAGATAAGGTTCTCAATCTCGACAATTTTCCTCCATCGTAGTGTGGACGAGCTCTAAAATCTCAACAAAATTATCCTCCGTTGAAGACCAGACAGTCCTATATCTTGATGAAGATGTTTCCCTATGTCGAAGACCTGACCGGTTCTTAAATCTCAACTGAATTATTCTCGGTTGAATTACAGATAAGGTTCTAAATCTCGACAATTTTCCTCCGTCGTAGTGTGGACGAGTTCTAAAATCTCAACAGAATTATCCTCCGTTGAAGACCAGACAGTCCTAGATCTTAATGAAGATGTTTCCCTCAGTCGAAGACCTGACCGATTCTTAAATCTCAACTGAATTATCCTCGGTTAAATTACAGATAAGGTTCTCAATCTCGACAATTTTCCTCCATCGAGGTGTGGACGAGTTCTAAAATCTCAACAGAATTTATCCTCCGTTAAAGACCAGACAGTCCTAGATCTTGATGAAGATGTTTCCCTCAGTCGAAGACCTGACCGGTTCTTAAATCTCAACTGAATTATTCTCGGTTGAATTACAGATAAGGTTCTCAATCTCGATAATCCCCCACAGTCGAAGACCTGACCGGTTCTTAAATCTCAACTGAATTATCCTAGGTTGAATTATAGATAAGGTTCTCAATCTCGACAAATTTCCCCCAGTTGAATTACAGACAAGTTCTTGAAACTCAGCAGAGGCATTCTCTCAGTTGAAGTACATGCAAGTTCCTAAATCTCAACAATAAACCAGGTTTCCCCAGCGGAATCTTCCACAACAACAGGTATGCAACTTCTCGCTAAGGAATCTCTTATGCGATCGACACTCCTCCAAATGGCATCTTTAAGCCCATCCTCCCACCAGCAATCTCCAAATGGCATCTGTAAGCCCATTCCCGACATCACAAGGCTGATACTACTTCATGCGAGTGCAAATTTCTGGGCACTCTAGTGTTCAATCATCTTCCACCTTCGGATCACGAAAGGCACGAAGGCCAATCTACATCCTCAGGTTTAATAAGATTGAACAGGGGCAGCTGTTGTACCCCAAAATTTTCCCTCTCATATTTCTCAAGACATTGCAAGAAAAATCTCCAAGTGGCTCAAGTTTGCTCAAGAGTTGGACAGACAAGATATCTCCTAAGACAGTCAACCCAAACTAGGGTTTTGTGTTGCATCAAGATACTTGAGTACAAATAATGTCAAGTGTTCCCCAATGTCCTAATATGTTCTCAAGATCATCCATGTCAAATTTCAAGCCTTGCAGAGGAAGTTTGCTCAGTCAATTGCTCAAAGGATCCAAAAATCGTCTGTGCTAGGGCAAAAGTCAACTGTGACCTATATACAGTCAACCTTCAAGATTTTTTGTCCACATTATCATTTTGAAGGATATTTCATCATTTTATCAAGGGTTGATCATGATTCATCAAGGATTGCTCAAAGTACATCAAGACTCAAAAGTTGCTAAATTAGGGTTTTGTAGGAAAAGTCAACTCATCTTTGACCAAGCATAACTTTCTCATAATTTATGAGCAATGACCCATACAAAGCTCATTTTGAATAGGATTACATTTACTACAATCCATCTTCATACCCCAAGATCAAAAAATGCACTCACAAGAAGTTATAAATTTGGACATTATAGGTCATTTTTGAAAGTCAACAAAAACACCTTTTTTCCAAAGCTTATAACTTGAGCATGGAATATTAAAATGAGATCAGACCAAAAGGGTTGGTTAGAGGGCATCTCAAGCTTTCTAAAAAGTCCAGGAACACCTCCAAACGTTCAAAATTGAAGAAGTTATGCACTGTTGAAGTTGGGCATTTTTGCAAAATTGCCAAAATCAACTATCCCCAAAACTTCAAATTTTGTTAAATGGGCCCATTCTTTTCCACTTGATTTGATCTTGCATCATTGTCCATATGCCTCAGCTTCATCCATGTGCCCATTTATCAATTTTAGTATTTAATTTGATTTTTATTTGAATTTATTCATTTTTAATCAAATTAAATCAAATAAAACCCAAAACTTTGATTACATGAGATTTTTTTGTTGTTTCAGGCTTTGATTGCAATCTTTAACACCATCAAATTTGTATCAAGCAATCCATGTGCAAAAAGATTGAGTTTTGGCAAATTTGGAAGGTTTAGTAATGGTGAATCAAATCAAATTTCAATGCATTGATGTGGAAGGATTCATGCCATATTTGTTACCCTAGCACATTATACCATACATAAGCAAGCCACAAGGAATGAAATAGGGGTTGGAGGCTGCAGAAAGAAGAAAAACAAAACTTGAAAAATATACCAAAAAGCTTGAAATCAAAATCGTAATTAGAGGCAATTTCAGAAGCTTAGACCGGTCCCAATCTCTTCCTGGGTGTTCACACAAGCGATTTGGATCAAAAGCAAGCTTCCTCACACACTATAACACATTGTAAGTATCACGACAACCCGCCCTGTTCTTGGAATCGTGAATCATTATTCTTGCATCATTTAAACAAATTTCTTGCATATTCATAACCCTCTTGTCATTTGTGAACTTTTGGCAATATTCAATTTAGTTTATAGGCGCTGTAACCTCAAAACACCATAGCTAGGGTTGCATTTTTGTTTTTAGGGATTTTTTTTCAGGTGAAATTGGGACTAAAGAAGGGCATGGTGTTAATCAGGAAGCCCAAACGAGTCCAACCATGCTCGTGGAATTCATTTTCGTGGTCTGGAATGGATTTTAGAGCAAGCTTGCGCATTTAGCTGCGGATCCAAATCCGCAGGTAATATTTGCAGGTTCTGGAGGTAGGAGACGATGAGGTGTCGTTCTCCCATACGTCCGTTCAAACCATGACGCGCATATTTTTGTTGAGCTGGCACATTAACTTATTTTATCTTATAATATTTTCTTTGTATATTATTAACAATTGAAACAAAGCGTCCTAGTGGCAAGCGTGTCCGTCCAACATCCATCAGGACCTGGGTTGGAATCCCAGGTCCCTCACTTTCATTCATAATTTTGTTTTTCAGGTGATTTGGTGTATTTGCCTTGCTACAGCATACCATGCGCCCTCCTACATCCAACAGCCAGATGACCATTGGCCAGATCTGGTGGTCCAAGGGGAACTTCCACCATAGTCCAAGTCAACGTGTCCACACCAAGTCCAGGGAAAGTCAAACGAGGCCAACATAATTGGGCCTAAGCATTGCTATTCAGACCACCAAAATCAGGCCCAAACCTCTTCCTTTTGCTATTTTATTTATTTAGTTTTATTATTTGTTTTATGGTTTTATTTAATTTCTAACCAATTAAAATTCAGCCTTTTTATAAAATAAAATCACCAAAAATATTTTTATCAAATTAAACTTTAACTTTTATTTTTTATTTAATAAATCAATTTAGGTTTTAATTCTAGAATAATTTTAACACATTTTTGTAAATAATTAAAATTAACTAGATATAATTAGGTTTTAATTACTAACTTAATTATTTTATTTTCTTTCTTTAAATAACAAAAACCCAAAAATAACTTTTTCACTTAATTAATTAATTAATTTATTAATTTAGTAATTAATTTAGGATAATTTCTTTTATAAAATAAAAACAAAAAAAAAGATCTTTTCTTTAACAAAAATGGTCAAAACCCTAGAACTTTGCGCTCGATTTAATTTCCCGCACGCGATTTATTTATTTTTATCATATTGATGTACTTGTCTCCGGTTTGTAATAGTTAATAGGACCTTTATTTATTTTTTATCGCTTTATTTATTTTTAAAGGGTTTGTCTTTGGCAATGTAAATACCCGACGCCTTGTAATTTAAATTCCGCAATTTATTTTCCGCAAAATATAATTGTTAGGTGTTTGATAATAGGGGATGCATGACAAGACTGAATGTTTTAACCTAAAATCAACATAGATCACCATTAACATGTAGAAAGATAAAAATAACTGAAAACGACACACTCGCACATGCGCACTCTTAGCGTACCCCCCACTTGGTTGCCTTCGTACGCCGTCATTGAGTATAGGTCACTTTAGAGGTCGCCCTCTTGTTTAAAAGATCATAGTCGCCTCGAAACGGTCGTCTCGGATATTGTTGCCTCAAAACAAATGATCTAAGACATTAGGGTTACTGCTAAGGCATCCTAACATTGCTTTGGTGACTGTAAGTCCCTAAATTCGAATTGACCCTCAAACTCGAATGACGGTGCTACCTACTCATCAATAGTAGGATAGAATTGTCTAAAGGAAGATAGCATAGAACGATTCCTTTTTCGAGTGGGTAGATGGTTCTTAGATACTTGCTCTTTCAAAAACAAAAAGTTTTCACACTTACACTTTTCGAACAAAGTTTTCAAAAACACTTCATACACTCTCGAGAACAGAAGCAAGAGTTAAATCGAAGTTTCAAACAAAAACTTTTTTCGAACCCACAAGCACAAAGAAATAAATTTTGAAAACGATATGAGCAAGTACCTAAGAGCCCGTGGATAACCACGAATGGAAAGGGTGCTAACACCTTCCCTTTCTATAATCTACCCCCCGAACCCGAGAAATATCTCGAAAAAAGGAATTTTCTGTGCTTTTTTCCTTTCCTTGTTGGATAAAATAAAAGTCGGTGGCGACTCTTGCTTACCGCGACATTTTGCAAAAACAAACACAAAACGCAAATTGGCATTCCAAAAAACAGTCAGTTCTTACCACCGTATCACAATGAGTATCCACTCATGTTTTTAAGTTAAAATGTGCTTTATATGGTCTTAAACAAGCCCCAAGGGCATGGTATAACCGACTTAGCAATTTCTTTCTTGATCAAGGATATTAAAAAGAGAAGGTAGATACTACTTGAAGCCACCGACAGAAAACACAGAGCCGCCACCGAACTTTATTTATCCCGAAGGAAGGGGAAATATCGATAAAACCACAAGGGAATGGATTAGATGGTCTTGCAACCAAGAGAAATGGTAAGGGAGTCAGTTATACGGGGGTAAAGTATTAGCACCCCTCGCATCCATTGTACTCAACGTGATCCATTTTGTTTGTTTGTCTTAAAGGGTGTGTTTATCTACAACTATGCTTGCTTAAAAGGAAATGGATGGTTTTTGATTATTACGTTCGTGAGGGTTTCGTGACCCTTTGCCTACGTATCCAATGAAGGAATCAGAACACCGTAGTTCCTCTAGAAAAGGGTTGGTTTGTGTTTTTTAATGGGCGACATTAACGCACACATTCTAGCAATAAGCACAACCAGTATTGCGATAGAACAGAGATAACATGCCCTTTTGGGGGAATTTTGATTTGTTGAGTGTTTTGCGGGTTTTAAAATAAATTCAAGTAATGATTAAAGAGTGTTTTTTGTATTTTTTTAATTTGTGAATGAGAAGTTTATTTGGCTAAAAGTGAATGCGGGCAAGACTTCAAAGATACGATGACCTAAAGTCGAAGCTTTGACTTAAACGGTGTGAGTTTAGAAATTGATTTTTTGGGGAAATTGTCTTAAGTTTAGCAAAATGGTAAAAAAAATGAAAGAGGAATGGGGGTATTCGCATGATTAGACGAGACGCATTTGATGACGTGAAGTTAACAAATTTGATTCTTTCCCTTGGAGTAAAACACAAAGACCGTAGACATAGCATTTATCAACAAATAGCAAGGTAAAATTAAATAATAAAAAAAACAAGTAAGCATTAATATTCGGATAAAAATCGAAGTATAAGCACTCTAAGATCCATGAGAAATAAAGAAATAAATAAATAGATGACAAATAATCAACCATGGAAGCTCACTGTTCACTCTGTCCTAATCCTCTATGTTTCATGTCGCAAAGTTTCCACACTCTTAATTCCTCGCTCAAACCCAAGGGAACAAAGACAACATACGAAACTCTTCCCTCGATCTTAAAGTTCAACAAGCACTCCCTTAACACGACCTAATTTCTATTGAATCTGGATATGGCAAGGAAGGTGGTGAATCAAAGGTGTTAGGCGTAAGCGAATCAACAAGAGGGGCACGCTTCTTGTGCAGCAACTGAAGATTTATCCAGAGAGGCGGAATAAAACAAGACGATCTCTGGAAATCTGCGGCTAACTGCCGCTTTCAGAAGGTCCAGTCTTGTTGTACAATGAAGGTTTCTGTGGATTGATGATGATGCTTCACGGATCTGTTTCTATGCCGATGCGACTTCGGAGGTAAGTGAAGCGATTCTATTTTTTATGTTATTTCTGTGTATTTTATGAGCGTGTGAATCACTACCTAATACAGTTGATACGACATTATGTTTATAAATGCAAATATGGTGATGGTGATGAATGTTGCAGGAGTAGTTAAAACCATTGCGACGGAAACGATGAAAAGGCGTGAAGAAGGTGAAGATAGTTTTCAGAGATTAAATTTCGTGCTAGATGGATTAAAGTGATTTTAGTTTTCTCTCTCGATCCCTCTTAATCCCTCACAGTTCAACAACAACACACAACAAAATAGAGAGTAATACAGAAATGGCGACAATAAATCAAGGATTCAAGTGACTAATAAAACACTATTCAGCAGCAAAAACAAAGAAAAAAAAGGAAGTTACCTAACGGAGAGGAGACCTTCTCTGGTTACGGTTCAGGTATCATCGTTCTCCTTCTGACCTATGGGAATGGGATAACATTTGAATACTTTTGGTATATTGTTCTAACAATTTTTTTTAATGAAATTTTTGGATGCATATGGTACAGGTTTTGGACAACAATGTGCAGGGCTGGTTTTGGAGGTTTTTTGGGTTGATGCCGTTTATTTCTAGTTTGCCGTTTATTTCTGGTTTGCAGTTTGTTTCTGGTTTGCAGTTTTGGGTTTTTTACTGGTTTGCAGTTTTGTTTCTGGTTTGCAGTTTTGGGTTTTTTACTGGTTTGCAGTTGACAGTTTGTGGTTCTGGTTGGCTCTTGCTTTTACAGTTTTTGGTTTCAAAAGAAAAATCCCCCTTTGCTGTGTTTTTAAGTTGTGTGTCCAGGATCGTCTTTAATAAAACAATGGTGTGTTTCTTTATAGTGCAACAGGGGTGGAAATGTGGGGGGGGGGGTGAATTTAGTGAGATTTGAATAATGTTGGTATGCTGTCTTGTGGCTTTAGAATGCAGGTTTTGTTTTTGTCTATTTTTGTGTTTCTGGGCTGTTTTCTTGGATTGTTCTGGTTATGCAGTATGCAGGTTTTTCTTTCCACTTTCTCTTTCAATGATGCCAAGCTATTGTGCTTTTTTCTTTGAAAATTCTGAAGGGTTTGCACATTTGGAACATGATGACATAGGGTATTTGGCTGTTTGTTAGCCTTTTATATTACTTGTTTGGTTTGATGCTGCTGCCTGTTCTGTTTTAGCTATGCTGCTGTTTGCTTTTTTGTGGGATAATTTTCTTTGCTTGTTGTTTTGGGCTTTGCTGCTGCCTTTGCTGTTTGTTGTTTGAGGCGCTGCCTGTTGCTATTGCCTAGGCAACCCGCTGCCTTGTTCTGCAGCTGGGTTGTTTTGCTGTTCTGGACTTCTCCTTGCTATTTTTTAGTAGCGCTGCTGGTTATTGGTTTTAGCAACAGGAAACATTTGCAATTTTTTTCTTTTTTTCCTTTTTGTGAACCAAAGAGAACAACTCTTTTTGTGATTTACAATTGGGAGAAAATAAACCATGATAAAAATAACTCCCTGACTGATTCCAAGCGCAAACCCTTATGATGACATTTTTTCTTAACAAATAATTGTTTGGAAGTTTTTATGCATTAGTTGTTTGCTAATTTTTGTTTTCTTTGTTTCATGAGCACGAGTATCGGATGACAAGCGGGATTGAGTGATGAAAATACCATGGTGAGGACGAATGACTTGAAGATGAAGACTTGAAGAAACACAAATTATTTCTCTCTTTTCTTTGTAAACAAAACAAATGTAATTTGTATTCCAATAATTGTAATTTATTTTTCATACGCTCTGTAATTTGTCCAAAAAATGTAATGAACACGAAAGCTTGAATGATATTTTTTTTTGAATGAATTCTCTTGTATGGAAATCAAACAACTCTCGATCTTTAATTGAAAATGGCAATTCCCACTTGAATGATTTGAATGCACCCTTTGGACTTTGTAACTTAAACTTCAAGAAATTGTGAGCAATTGTTATAACTTGTATTCTAAACAATCACGCTCCTTATCTTTCAAAATCTAATCAAACTCTCTAACAAAAATAAATGCTTAAGAATTTAATTCCACCGGTTAATTAAAACCCAAAACACCGGTCGCTTGAACCTTAATCTTCATATCATGCCTAAACCACACTTGCACTTCTTGACCAGAACTTCAACTTTTGATATTCAGCCCACAATAACTTGTAACTTAAGCAACAAAAACATGTCTTGATCATCATGAACCTTCAGCCTCATTTCTTATGCCCAAACTCCACACTTGCCAATTTAAACTTCAAACTCTCGACTCAACGGCTTAGAGGCTTTAAGAAGAAACTTGAAATGTGAGGAGGTTAAATTCTTGACCTAATGCACTGAGCTTTGAGCCATCTTTAGGGTAGGCGAGAGAAACATCTTCCTAAAAACCAAAGACCCGAAACCCTAGCATCTTGACCAGCACACATAGGGAAATAAACCGTAATCCAAGCTTTGATAAAATTGAGCGAGAACCAACCTTGTAACGTGATGACAAAATTCGTTCCATGATCCACTAATCGAGAACCAGACGCGTTTCCTTTCTACCTGATAAGAAAACCTCAAAACAAGATTAGACATAAAGAGGGCGCAACCCTAAAACTTTAAACCAAAGCGCCCGATTCCATGAGATGCGGGATATGCAAATGACTGAATAATAAAAATGAGGCAAATGGAATGAAAAGTTCAAAGCCAGACAAAAATAAAAGAGATAGGGAAAATTTAGGGTACGACAGCTACCCCTATTTAATCGTCTTAAACCTGAAGGTGAGATTGGCGTCAGCCTTTTGAGAGTTCAAGGTGGAAGATGATTAAATACCAGGACCCGAAAATTACCCTGGAGAGATGGTGTGAGTGTCATTCACTGGTGTGAACGTCTGCTTGGGGAAAGACAAACCGGTCTTCTGGTGGATTGGTCAGGATGGATAAACATGATTGAATAATGGTAGCTCGTACTGGGGTAATGGTGCCAATACAAGGTTTTCGAGGGAGTGGGCGGTAAAACGACCGAAAGGATATGGTTGACGATGTCGTGATTACTGAAAGGTAGGATTCATGAGAAACTTAAAGATAACACGAGGGTGACGCCTGCAAAAGACTTACGACCCTGAAAAGATAGCGCATGGGTAAGGCCTACGAACGACCCACAACCCTAAGGGAGATATAGCGAAGGTAGGATATACGGATGATCTTCGACCTTAAAAACAAGACGAGGAGAGGGTAAAACTAAGGTAAGATCTATGGACGACCTACGACCTCGAAAACATAAAGAGATGGTAAGATCTACGAACGATCTACGACCCTAAAAAAATAATGCGATGGTAAGATCTACGAACGATCTACGGCCCTAAAAAATATGACGCGATGGTAAGATCTACGGGCGATCTACGACCTTAAAAAGATAACACGATGGTAAGATCTACGGACGATCTACGACCCTAAAAAGATACCGCGATGGCACGATCTACGGATGATCTACGACCTTGGAAGGATGACGCGACGGTAAGATCTACGGACGATCTACGACCTTAGGGGAGATAAAGTGAAGGTAAGATCTATGGACGATCTACGACCCTAAAAACCAGATGAGGAGAGGGTAAAGTCTACGGACGACCTACGAACCTAAAAGAGATAAAGCGAAGGTAAGATCTACGGAAGATCTACAACCCTAAAATGCGAAGGTAAGATCTACAGATGATCTATGACCTTAAGAGGATGAGAGGGTAAAGTCTACAGACGACCTACGACCCCAAGAAGATAAAGCAAAGGTAAGATCTACAGACGATCTACGACCTTAAGAAAGATGACGAGAGGGTAAAGTCTACGGACGACCTACGACCCTAGGAAGATAAAGTGAAGGTAAGATCTATGGGCGACATACGACCTTATAAAGATAAAGTGATGGTAAGATCTGCGGATGATCTACGACCTTAAGAATACGAGGAGAAGAGGGTAAAGTCTACGGATGACCTACGATCCTAAGAGAGATAAAGTGAGTATTGAGAGTTGGGGAGCATGACGTACTAACACCATGGTTTATTTTAGTTGGTAGTGTAATAATAGATGTTAACTGGGAATTATGAAGAAATTTTTTGTGAGGATGAAGTTCTTTGTGAGGATGTTTTGTTGATTTGGGATTGATCTGGCTCATGCTTCATATGCAGTTGAAGTGTAACATGATGATCCATGGATATGCTATGCATTTGAGGATGCAATGCAATATGTCGTGATGATTATTGTATGCAAAATGTCAAAAACTCATTGGGATCTGTTGTTCGTCATCTTGAGATACTAATATAGACTGGTGCTTGAAAATTGAGAGAAAGAGTTAGCCTTGCCGTGTTCACTAGGGAATTAAATCTCGCTGAGGAGAAAAGACTTGATATGACTTCCTTCATGTGTTGGGTTTTGTGAATAACTGAAAAAGAGACGTGGATCTCAACCAATGCCCTAAGTCTCTCTGTATGGGAGAATCGGGCTCTCGGTCGAATGTAAGGAGGCGACGAGGATGAAATCTTGGTCAAGGTGACCGTTATGACTTGCTACCTGCACAGAAGGATGAACACTTGAACGCCACAAAATTCCCTTGGGATGCCTTCATAACCATGTAATGTAGTGTTTCACATCTTAGCTCGTGATTATTATTGGCTTATTGTTTTCAATGCAATGCTTAACAAAGAATTTAAATCACGATTCACATACGAAAAATAAAGTAAAAGAACATAACAAAGATTTTTTAATGGAAGGGAAATTTTTTATTAATGAGTTTGGCCCGTAAATGGGCATTCATACACAGAAACAACTCCTAAATGAGGAAGTTACGGAGAAGAAAATAAATACAACAAGTAAAATGGCAATAAGAAAATCTCAAACTTCCGTTAAAACTGATATTGCTATAGTTCTCATATCCCGGGTCGTCCTAGTGCCGTGCTCCCAAATGATAATAGTTAGATCGATCCATCCCGCATTAGGAGGGTGTACGCGAAGAGTCTTCAGACTGCAGTCTCTCACTTTTCTGTCCCTAATTTTTGCCTGGATCACCCTTTCGGGTTTTCAATCCACCGGGATACCCATTTTTTCCTAAGCCTCCCTTTCGGGTTTTCGACTTAGTGGGTTATTCTCTTTTTTTCTTTTTTAGCCCTAACTTTTGCCTAATCCGCCCTTTCGGGTTTTCGACTTAGCGGGTCCTTTCATGCGTAGTATTTTTTTGACTAAGTCTGAATTAACTGGAAGCGGAACGTCTTCCCCATCCATGTTTGTCAGGATTAGAGCACCTCCTGAGAAAGCTTTCTTCACGATGTACGGTCCCTCATAGTTAGGAGTCCACTTGCCTCTTGGATCAGTGTGGATTGGGAGAATCTTTCTTAAGACCAGGTCACCTGAGTGGAACTCTCGAGGCTGAATCTTCTTGTCAAATGCCCTCTTGAGACGCTGTTGGTATAACTGACCGTGACAAATGGCTGCCAGGCGCTTTTCTTCGAAGAGATTGAGTTGGTCGAGTCTCGTTTGAATCCATTCTGCTTCATCAAGTTTAGTATCAATCAGAACCCTTAAGGAAGGAATCTCCACTTCGACCGGGAGTACCGCATCCATACCATAGACTAGTGAAAACAGAGTTGCCCAAGTGGAAGTACGCACCGAAGTTCGATAGCCGTGCAGGGAAAAAGGCAACATCTCATGCCAATCCTTGTATGTTCTCACCATTTTCTGGATGATCTTCTTTATGTTCTTGTTAGCGGCTTCGACTGCCCCATTCATCTTTGGCCGATAGGGTGATGAATTATGGTGCTCGATCTTGAACTCTTCACACATTTCCTTCATCATCTTGTTGTTGAGATTTGACCCGTTATCAGTGATGATCTTGTTAGGAGTTCCATACCGGCATATGATTTCTCTTTTGATGAAATGAGTGACAACTTGCTTGGTCACATTCTTGTATGATGCCGCTTCCACCCACTTGGTGAAGTAGTCAATAGAAACAAGGATAAACCTGTGTCCATTTGAAGCGCTCGACTCGATGCGTCCAATCATATCGATGCCCCACATTGCAAAGGTCCATGGTGAAGTCATCATATTCAAAGGAGTGTGTGATCGGTGGATCTGAAACTGACTGTTTTAAAGCTGGTTTCGCGAAATGTCGCGGTAAGCAAGAGTCGCCACCGTCTTTTATTTTCTCCAACAAGGATAGGACAAAAGCACAGCAAAATTCCTTATGAGATAGTTTCTCGGTTCGGGAGGTAGATTTATAGAAAGGGAAGGTGTTAGCACCCTTTCTATCCATGGTTATCCATGGGCTCTTAGATACTTGCTCATTGTGTTTTCAAAAGTGTTTGCTTTTCAAAGTGTGAGTGGGTTTGAAAAAAGTTTCGTTTAAAGATTTCAGATCGACTCTTGTATCAGTCCTCAAGAGTGTTTGAAAAATTGTTTTGAAAGCTTTTTGAAAAGTGTAAGGTGTGGAAAGCATTTTGATTTGTTTTCGAAAAGAGCAAGTATCCATGAGTAATCTACCTACCCTAAGGAATTAGGCTGTGTAATTGTCCTTTAGGTAGTGCCATCCCACCATTGAGAGATAGGTAGCACCACCGTTGGAGGTATTCGGGTCAATTCGAGGGTTAGGGACAGTGTGGTCACCGAGCAATAGTAAGATACCTTAGAAGCTACCCTTATGCCATTGATCTTTTTATTCCGAGGCAACTTGTTTCGAGGCAACCGTTTTGAGGCAACTAGATCAATGGAACATAAGGACTCACTAAGACGTCCTGTATTCAACGACCACGTTTCGAGGGGCAAGGCAACAGGGTGATCACCAGAGCAATGATAAGATACCTTAGAAGCTACCCTTATGCCATTGATCCTTTTATTCCGAGGCGACCGTTCCGAGGCAACTTATTCGAGGCAACTGGATCAATGGAACATAAGGACTCACTAAGGCATCCTTTACTTGATGACCACCTTTCAAGGGGCAAGGCAATAGTGAAGCGTACCCTAGGGGTGGTGTGTGAATTGTGTGTCATTTTCAGTTTATTGTTTGTCTTGTCATGCATTGGTGATCTACGTTTCGATTTTATTTTTGGGCATTCATTATTTCATGTTATTGTTTAACAGTTAAAGGTGCGGGAATTTAAAGTGCGGAAAAAAGATAAAGGTCCTACGCTATTACAAGGGCGCGGGTCTACAACGCCAAATTAATCCAGACCCGACTTAAAATAAATTGCAGAAAATAAAGGTCTAAGAGCTATTACATGGCTTTGGTGCAAGTACATTATATTTACATCAAAAAATAAATAAAACGCGCGAAAAAGGAAAATATGACCGAATGCGAGGGCGTTGGACCCTTTAAGGAATTAAAATAAAATTATTAAATAATTAAATTAAATAAAAAGAAAGAAACTTATTTTTATGTTTTTTGTATTTATGACATTAAAGAAAATTAAATTAATTAAAGGTCAAGTAATTAATTCTAATTCTAATTGTTTTTTAATTTATTAAAGAAAATGCATTAAAGTTAAAACCTAGAATTAAAACTAATTAATTATAAAATTTTATTTACAAAATTAATAGTTAATGATATTTATAATAAAAATATTTAATTAATTAAAAAAAAGGGATAAAAAGTATTAAAGATCTAATTTTATTATTTTTGGTTTATTGTGAAAAAGAATTAAATTATAACCTAAACTTAAATCTAAATTAATTAAGGGATTTATTTACCAAATTAAAAATAAAATATTTATTATTTTTTACCTTTTTCTGATTTTTTATGTTTTTTTTTATATTTTGAAAATATTAATTAATCAAAAGAAAACAACAATTAAAAGAATATAAAAAATAATAAAAGAACAAAAGAAAAGAAAGAAATTTGCAAAAGAACCTAAAGGGGGTGAAGCCCCTAATTTGGAGGTTGGATCCTGGGAATTCTGGCCCAACAACCCATTGATCCGTTTTGACTTTTTTGGTAGTATGCTGTAGTGTTGACTGGACCCTATGCTGTTCTTCCAATCTGCACCCTTGATATGATGAATCTGGACAGATGGCCATTGATTTTTGAGCGTGTATGATATGCCTTGATAGTGAACCTGCATATGATTGCTAAACACAAAATAATATGAAGAGAGTGAAGACCTGGGGTTCGAACCCAGGTCTTGTGGTTTACCATTCAAACGCGTTGCCAGTTGTGCCAAGTTGCTTATTTGTAAGTTAAATAACAAACAAAATTTATAAATAAAATAACGCGTTGATGTTATAAAAAATGAAAAAATGCGTGCTGGATTCAAACCAGCCAATCGCCTAATGACACGAACTCGTCTTCTTCCTCGGATTTCCTGAAACAAATTTAGAAAATATTTAACGGGGGTTTTAAACCCCCTCAAAACAACGCTAATTTCAGTAATAACGAATAGGCCAGTGACGATCAGAAATTGGGCGCGATGATAGTTTTTTCTTCGTCCAGATGCGCTGATCACGACCATGGTACTGTGGCTCCCTAATTTTGCCTCTTCTTAAAACCCCTAATTCAAATCCCTGCAAACCCTAAAAAGCAACAATGACATATTTGTGTACAAGGCATAAAAACATAATTAAACAACATGGTAAGTATCAGAATGTATCATTGAACAAGAAAACATAAATTAAATGTCATGAAAATGCCTCAAAGTTGAGATACGAGTATGCAATTTTATGAAGAAAAATTGGATTCTGTACAGCGTTTCAAGAGGTTATCTTTGATGTTTGTGATTGGAATACGCCCTACAATGCTTGAGGAAGCTAATGGGATGGGAATTTTGGCTTGAAACCACCTCTAACTGAGTTTTCAGATTTGAGCTTTTTTGTAAAAAAATGAGTTTTGTCGTGAGCAATAGGGTGCAGATTCTGTCCAATTCTTGTTGTGTCTCAATTGTATATACTCTAGTCAATGTGTATGAATGAGATTTATGGCCAAATATGCTTTGCATTGATGTTTTGGATTTCCACATAAACCACCATTATCAACTTTCCATTTTGAGTCCAAATTTGAATTCTTGCTTGATTACTCACTTGCACGAATTTTGGTAGGCACATAATGGTGTTTCAAAGCTAGTAAAAACCAAATATTCCCTTTTAAATCAATTTTTGAATTTCTTTTGATTTTAAAAGATTTAAAATTAATTAAATCCAATAAAATCAATAAAAAATGAAAAAATTAATAAAAATTTTTGAAATAAAAGGTGGGACACGTGGGAGGCATGGCCAAGTTAATTCAAGTGGAAAAAGTGGGCCCCTTTTGTCAAAAATGAGATTTCAAGGATAAATGATTTTGGCCATTTCACAAAAATTTCCCAACTTCTCCAATGCATAACTTGCTCAATTTTTAAGCTTTGCTCATGTTCTTGGACATTTTAGAAAGGTCTTGAAGTCCTCTAAACAATGTCTTTGGTCCCATGTCATTTTGATTTACCAATCTCAAGTTATGGTCTTTGACTTAAAGTCCCTTTTTGTTGACTTTTGAAAGTGACCTATAATGTTGAAATTGATAACTTTTTGTGAGAGCATTTCTTGGACTTGAAGTATGAATATGAGTTGTAGGAAATGTCTTTCTCTTCAAAATGAGCTTTGGATGGAATTTTTCTGATGAACCATGTGAAAGTTATGCCCTGGTCAATTTCAGTTGACTTTTCCAACTGTCCAAAAATAAAAACTTTTGCATCTTGATGATTTTTGAGCCAAGTTTTTGAGAATCATGATCAAGCATTGATCAAATGATGTTTGTGGCTTCAAAATGAGATGTTGACCAAAAATTTGAACTTTTGACTGCCAAATGACCATTTTGCCCCTACAGTTGACTATAGTGCAATTAGGGTTTTGACTGTGCAATTTTGTGCTGAAAGTCTTGAAACTTGACATGTAGGTGCTTGACAATGTTTATGTGCATGGGAGACTTGATTGAGGCCTTGAAAACTTCAGCTTCCTTGTGAGAACCAAAACCCTAGTTTGACTGGCTTCAGGAGGATGGTTGACTGTGTAGCCTTTGAGTAGACTTGAACCAATTGTGGATGATTCTTGTCAAAACTTTGAAGGTTATGGGAGGGCAAATTTTGGGGTACAACAGTTGCCCCTGTTCAATCTTCTTAGACCTGAGGATGCAGATTGGCCGACGTGCCTTTCGTAATCCGAGGGTAGAAGATGATTGGACACTAGAGTGCCCAGAAATTTGCGCTCACATAGTAGCAGTGGGATGATGGAAATGGGCTTACAGATGCCATTTAGAGGTTGACGAATAGGATGATGGGCTTATAGATGCCACCTGGATGTTGATCGCGTAAGAGATTCTTTAGCGTGAACCTGCATGCCTGCAAAAGAAAAAATGAGTACCTGACACGTTGCAGGAGCTGGTTTTCAGATGCTTGGTATAGATGTGTCCTGATTGGTTATAGGAGCTAGATCTTTGAATTCTTCAGACGTGCCCTGGCGAGATACAGGAATCGAGTCTGGTAATGTAGTCGTTAACAGATACTCCCTGGCAAGGTTCAGGAATCGGATCTTCGAACTCTTCAGACGTGCCCTGTCTAGATACAGGAATCGAGTCTGGTACTGTAGTCGTCAACAGATACTCCCTGGCAAGGTTCAGGAATCGGATCTTCGAACTCTTCAGACGTGCCCTGTCAAGATACAGGAATCGAGTCTGGTACTGTAGTCGTCAACAGATACTCCCTGGAAAGATTCAGGAATCGGATCTTCGAACTCTTCAGACATGCCCTGTCTAGATACAGGAATCGAGTCTGGTACTGTAGTCATCAACAGATACTCCCTGGCAAGATTCAGGAATCGGATCTTCGAACTCTTCAGACGTGCCCTGTCAAGATACAGGAATCGAGTCTGGTACTGTAGTCGTCAACAGATACTCCCTGGCAAGATTCAGGAATCGGATCTTCGAACTCTTCAGACGTGCCCTGTCAAGATACAGGAATCGAGTCTGGTACTGTAGTCGTCAACAGATACTCCCTGGCAAGATTCAGGAATCAGATCTGGAATCACGACAGTTGATAGCAATTATCTTTGTATTAACTTTTGTCCTGAAAAGACAAAACGTTAGTTGTATGTGATGTCATGATGTATGACATGCGAGGTGTTCTCAGAATGAATGGGATTGTATGTTCATGATGCGTATATGCATGCTATAATGTATGAAGATGTGTTGTTTATGAATGTATGTTTTCGTCTTAGGAAAATAAATCCTTGACGGATGCCGGGAAGTCACATCCTGGGCTGATGTTAGAGAATAGTGTTTCCACTGGGGAGTGATGGTTGCAAGAATAAACCGGTAGGAGAAGATGACTCCGTTGGGGGAATAAACTTGTTGGAGAGATTACTCTGCGGGGAGAAAATTAATCTAGCGATCTGGCTGGGGAACAATACTCTGTGGGGAGAGAGGTACTCTTTTTGAGATGTTGATGGTAACTTCGCTGGGGATACCGTTGTTATGTTGGGAGTGTTAATAGACTTCGCTGGGGATGATAAGACTTTGTCGACGACGATCTTTCCGTGGCTTTTGGCTGAGGATAACCCAGTTATATCCTGTTAAGGAAATAACTCTTTGAATAAAGCCGGACGACGTGTTCGTGCTCTGCGAGGGACAAGCTTCCAGAATCTACTGGGGATAAGCTTGCTGCTTGGGGAGATGAGTTCCAACTTTCCTGGGGAACTGGATTGGACTCTCCTGGGGAAGTATTGAATTGTGGGGGAAGTGATCCCTTTGAATGCTTGGTATGCCGCGGGGGAACAATCTTTAGACCAATATTGCCGGGGATGCTTGTTAAGAATATATGCTGCTGGGGAAGGTTGAGATCTGCGGGAGGATACCCAACTTCTTTAAGGTTGATAACTGCCTTGTTTGAGGAGAGTATACTGCTTGCTGGCTCACTCTCTGGGGAATTTAAGATGCCTGGTTATGTTCTTTAGCTGAACCTACCTTGGTACTTTGGAGGATAGAATAATTAGATTGCTTAGACAGCTCCTTATTGCCCATGTTTCTAATGTCACCTGTAATTAATCCTTTGTTTTGTATGCAAATACTCATGAGTTAGCAAGCTATTGTCAATGCATATATCACAAATTGAACCTTGGACGTTCTTCGCAAAACAAAACAGAAAAAGAAAAACAATTGGCACATTTTAACTGAAAAGTATATTTGTATTGATTTTTGAGTGGCCTGTAAATAGGCGTTTTGTATACAAGAGGATGACGTCCTAGTAAGAGAACGCCGCCGAGCAAAAAAGTTTATATAAATTTTGTACAAAAGAAAATAAAACAGCTGTGTGAAATGAATGATCCACTGGGTTTCAACTCTGCTATTGCCTTTATAACTCTGAGCGTCTCATCACTTGATGACCTTGGTTGAAGGTGAAGCTGACTGATCGATGCCGTCTGATCTTGATGTAGATACCAGATTCTGGATGCAAAGTGATCAATGAGACATAGTATTACGCTTTTATCCCTAATTTTTGCCTGGACCGCCCTTTCGGGTTTTCAGTCCACCGGGATACCCATTTTTTCCCAAGCCGCCTTTTCAGGTTTTCGACTTGCCGGGTGTACAAATTTTTCATTTCATCCCTTCATTTTGCCCGAACCCTTTTGGTTCGACGGGAAGCCCTAATTTTTGCCTAGGCATGTCAGCCTAGCGGGTCTTTTTATGCGTAGTATCTTTTTACTATGTCTGCATTGGCGGGGTGAGGAAGGTCGTCACCATCCATGTTGGTTAGAATCATGGCTCCTCCTGAGAACACATGTTTAACCACAAATGGTCCTTCGTACGTAGGGGTCCATTTGCCCCTTGGATCACTCTGAGGAAGGATGATTCTCTTGATTACCAGATCCCCAACTTGATATTCCTGTGGTCTGACCTTTTTGTTAAATGCCCTGATCATCCGTTTTTGATACGTCTGACCATGGCAGATAGCAGCAAGTCTCTTTTCATCAATAAGGTTGAGTTGATCAAGTCGGGTCTGGATCCAATCACCCTCGTTCAGATTTGCATCCTTCATTATCCGGAGAGATGGTATTTGCACTTCGATTGGTAAGACTGCCTCCATGCCATACACCAAAGAGAAAGGAGTTGCCCCGGTTGACGTTCTAGCTGAGGTACGGTACCCATGTAGAGCGAACGGTAACATCTCGTGCCAATCTTTATAAGTCACTGTCATCTTCTGCACGATTTTCTTGATGTTCTTATTTGCTGCTTCTACAGCCCCGTTCATCTTCGGTCTGTAAGGAGAAGAATTGTGGTGCTGTATCTTGAACTGTTCGCAGAGCTCAGCGATCATCTTGTTGTTCAGATTGGTACCGTTGTCTGTAATAATTCTCTCAGGGATGCCGTATCGGCAGATCAGGTTATGCCGAATGAACCGTGCCACAACAGTCTTGGTCACTGTAGCATAGGAAGCTGCTTCAACCCACTTTGTAAAGTAATCAATCGCTACAAGGATGAAGCGATGCCCGTTAGATGCCGTAGGTCTGATCTCACCAATCATGTCAATGCCCCACATTGCGAAAGGCCAAGGTGCGGTCAGAACATTCAGGGGAACTGGAGGAACATGCACCTTGTCTGCATAAATCTGGCACTTGTGGCATGTCCTGGAATGTTGGTAGCAGTCAGCTTCCATTGTGGACCAGTAATATCCTGCCCGTAGGATTTTCTTAGCCATAGTGGGCCCACTGGAATGTGTACCAAAGGTCCCTTCATGCAGCTCTTCCATGATCCTTTCTGCTTCAGTCTTATCCACACAACGCAGTAAGGTTGAATCATGGTTTCGCTTGTACAAGATACCGTTGCTAAGGAAGAATTTTGCCGCGAACCTCCTCAAGAACTTCTTATCATTGACAGATGCACCTTCAGGATACTCCTGAGCTTCCAGATATCTCTTTACCTCATGGTACCAAGGCTTCTCAGTTACCAATTCAGTCTCGAGATCGCAACAGTATGCCGGTTCGTCCAGTTTCCAAATGATGATCCGGGGAGCCTCATTATCCCATTTAACCTTGAACATAGAAGACATTGTAGCTAACGCGTCCGCTAACTGATTCTCCTCTCTCGGGAAGTGTTCAAAGGTGATCTCTGTGAAATGGGGGATCATTGTCAATACACATTCTCTGTAAGGAATCAATTTTGGATGTTTCGTATCCCACTCGCCTTTGATCAGGTTGATCACGAGAGCGGAATCTTCGAAGACACTCAGAAACTTGATCCTTAAGTCAATTGCAGCTTTGAGTCCCATGATGCACGCCTCATACTCCGCCATGTTGTTGGTACAGTTGAAGCATAGCCAGGCAGTGAGTGGAGTATGAGTGCCTTGAGGGGATATGATCACAGCGCCGATACCGTTACCCAAAGCATTGGAGGCTCCGTCAAAGTGCATAGACCATCGGGATCCTGGTTCAGGTCCTTCATCCGGTCCAGGTACTTCACAATCAGTCACAATCATGATACTTTCATCCGGAAACTCGAAGTTCATTGATTGATAGTCATCCAAGGCCTGATGTGCCAAGTGGTCTGCCAATACACTTCCCTTGATGGCTTTCTGGGTCGTATACTGAATGTCATATTCCGTCAAGATCATTTGCCATCTTGCAATCCTCCCAGACAGAGCAGGCTTTTCGAATATGTACTTTATAGGATCCATCTTTGAGATCAACAAAGTGGTGTGAGTCAACATATACTGCCTCAGCCGGCGAGCAGCCCATACCAAAGCGCAGCAAGTTTTCTCAAGCAGTGAGTATCGGGTCTCACAGTCGGTAAACTTTTTGCTAAGGTAATAAATGGCATGCTCTTTTCGGCCAGACTCGTCATGCTGCCCCAGCACACACCCCATTGAGTTATCAAGTACTGTCAGGTAAAGTATCAAAGGTCTCCCTTCAACCGGTGGCATAAGGATGGGTGGTTCTTGGAGATACTCTTTGATTCTATCGAAAGCAGCCTGACATTCATCATTCCAACGCACTACCTGATCTTTCTTCAGCAGCTTGAAGATTGGCTCACAGGTAGCAGTTAGGTGTGAGATGAATCGAGCAATGTAATTCAGGCGTCCTAAAAAGCCTCTGACTTCCTTCTCTGTTCTAGGGACTGGCATCTCTTGAATAGCTTTAACCTTGGCAGGGTCCACTTGAATACCCTTGTCGCTTACAACGAAGCCTAGTAACTTCCCAGATCTTACCCCGAAGGTGCACTTGTTCGGGTTCAACCTCAGCTTGTACAGTTTCAGACGGTCAAACAATTTCTGCAGATGATCCAGGTGTTCTTCCTCAGTCTGGGACCTTGCGATCATGTCATCAACATACACTTCTATCTCATGATGGATCATGTCATGAAATAAAGCAACCATAGCACGTTGGTAGGTTGCCCCAGCATTCTTTAGTCCAAAAGGCATGACTTTGTAGCAGAAGGTGCCCCACTGAGTAACAAATGTAGTCTTTTCCATGTCTTCAGGTGCCATCTTGATCTGATTATAACCTGAAAAGCCATCCATAAAAGAGAACACTTTATGCTGAGCTGTATTATCAACAAGGACATCAATGTGAGGTAGAGGGAAATCATCCTTGGGGCTGGCCCTGTTCAGATCCCTGTAGTCGACACACATTCTGACCTTACCGTCCTTCTTAGGTACCGGCACCACATTAGCAACCCACTGAGGGTAAGAAGTTACTGCAAGAAACCCGACATCAAACTGTTTCATAACCTCGGCTTTGATCTTTTCGGACATCTCTGGACGCATACGGCGGACCTTTTGCTTAACCGGAGGGCAGTCTTCCTTAGTAGGCAAGTGATGGACCACAATGTCGGTATCCAACCCGGGCATGTCTTCGTAGGACCAGGCGAATATTTCCATGTAGTCATGTAGCATCTTAGTCAACCGTTGCTTCACGCTGAGCTCTAGGTTGGCACCAATCTTCACCTCTTTCCTGTCTTCTTCAGTACCCAAGTTTATTATTTCCACTGGCTCTTCATGTGGTTGAATTTCCCTCTCTTCCTGTTGTAACAGTCTTGCAAGTTCGCCAGGCACTTCGCAATCATCTTCACCTTCGTCTTCGGCTAAGTTGATCGGATTTTCGAAATCATAACTGGCAGTAGCAGAGTCGTTACCAGTGAGATCCAGAGTGGATTGAAACCTGTATGAGTGAGTGTGTGTAAATACAGCTGTTTTGCAATATGTAAAGAAAGGAAAGAAAAGGAGCGCAAAATTTGAAATGTGAAAAACGTCCAATGCTTTTATTTATGATATATGACAGTGACAAACAAAAGCCCTCATAAATAAGACCATGGTGCCTTGGGTAAGACACCGGGCCGTACAGTTTCAAGTTATTGTTTATTACAAATCCAAAACAAAGAAGTTCATTACTAGGGAACAAAAGTTATGGGTGTGAAGTCTTTAGCAGTCCAGTTGGTCAATCCACCCTCAGTCGTCGGGTAAATCCAGCTATCGAACTCTGACTCTTCCACTTCGTCTTCCTCTCCAACAGCATTCACTCCTGAGTAGGTGATGAGCATAGGAGGTCTTCCAATTCTCGCCTTGCGCACTGCCTTCTGAGCTTCTGTGGTGAAACCCAGCCCAAACTTATTAGTTTTAGGAGTAAGATCAGGGAGCTTGCCCCAGTTTTCATATTCACCTCTTTCGATCACAGCCCGGGCGTCCTTTAAGGAGGCCATCTTTAAAGGAGAAACCTCTTCAACCACTGCTTCAGCTGCTGCCAAAGTTTGTGGCACCTCCTCAAAATGTTGAAAGGGGGTCTCAATGAACTCCTCGTCCATTTCCACGTACCTGAAGGAGTTGAGGTGGCTGACCATGTATTCCTCTTCCCCTTGCACTGTTACAATCTTCCCCCTGACCGGGTATTTGAGCTTCTGATGCAATGTGGAGGTCACGGCTCCAGCCTTGTGGATCCACGGGCGACCCAGCAAACAGGAATAGGATGGACGGATGTCCATCACATAGAATTTTGAATCGAAGACCTGTGACCCCACCCTGATTGGGATGTCCACCTCACCATGTACCATTCTTTTGGACCCGTCAAAGGCCCGGACAACAATGTTACTTGGTTTGAGCTCTAGACCCTCACAGTCCAGCCTATCCAGAGCCTTCTTGGGCAGCACGTTTAATGAAGAACCTGTGTCAACCAGCACGTGAGCAAGGGTAGTGCCCCTGCATTCAATGGAGACATGCAGGGCATCATTATGGTTCTTCCCCTTTGCTGTCAGATCGGCATCAGAGAAACCCAGGCCATTATCAGCGGTTAGGTTGGCCACACAGTCGGTGAACTGGTCAGCAGACGTCTCTTGGGGTACGTGGGTTGTCTTTAAGAAAGCAATCAGAGCCTTGGCGTGGGCCTCTGAACACAGCAGCAGTGACAACATGGAGATTTTAGAGGGGGTGTGCCCCAGCTGTTCTACAACGTTGAAATCACTTTTCTTTATTATCTTGAGGATTTCTTCCATTTCCTGCCTGGAAGCCTCAACAATGGTCTTTGGTGCCTCCGTCCGGGCAGGCACATCAGCAGCAATCCCCTTGCCCCGAGTATCAGATGACTCGGCAGCAGGGGTGGATACTTGGTCAGGGGGAGAAACAGGCACACTGGCAGGTGTGAAGACCAAAGGCCTATGAATTACTGGAGGAGCAATGTCTGGCGAGAACAGTCTTCCACTGCGAGTGACCTTAGCAGGCCCAGTGATGTTGGAGACACCAGCATCAATGTTGAACTCTTGTTTCACACCCAGAACGTAAACATCTGCCCCATAGTGCCATGGGACAGCCCTATCAGACTTGTATGGGATGGGCCCCGGAACAGTAATGGTGATGGGAGCAATCTTGTGAACCGGCAAAATTTGGACAGGCTTCTTTGAAGGAGCCTTGGAAGGGTTGTTGAAGATGGTAACAATCGAAACTTCTTCAACAGGAGCAGCAGGAACAATAGTCTTTCTGAACAAAATCTCTCTACTATCCATCAGGCTTTGGACGCCTGACTTCAGCAGAGAACAACCAACAGGGGAAGCAACACATAGAGGGCAACCCTTGCTACATCCCGGAAATAAACCGGCTAGCAACAGGTTCCTCTTGACCGTCATCAGCGGAGTAGCAATATCATCCACCGAAGCTACATACAAATCCTCCTCAACAGCATTCACTCCATGCTGGGGCATGGGAGCGGTTACAACATTCGGCCTCTCGGGCGCCTCAAACTGTATTTCCTTTGCATCAATAAGGTCCTGAACCTTATTCTTTAGGGCCCAGCAGTCATCTGTGTTATGCCCCGGGCTATCAGAGTGGTAAGCACAGCGGGCATTTGGATTAAACTTGGGGGATGCAGTATTCACAACCTTCGGGGCCTCTCTAACAGTCACCAAGCTGGCTGATAACAGTTGCGGCAGGATTTGAGAGAGAGTCATGCTGAGCCGAGTATATTGTCGTTTGGGCCTCTCAGCTCTGGGTTGATTGTACTGTTGTGGAGCAGTAGCAGGTTTAGAGATAACCACCGCGTTGACAGCTTGGCGGTGTTCAGGTTTGTTCTGCCTTCTCGGGCCATACACAGCACTTGCCTCTTTCTTGAAGGGTTTCTTTTCAGCATTGGAGGAGGTAACCTTCTGTATCTTCCCTGATTTTATACCGGCCTCGATCCTCTCACCAGTCAGGATCAGATCAGTAAACCCAGCAGAGGAATTACCGATGAGATGATTGAAAAATGGACCAGAAAGGGTCCCCAAAAACATATCTACCAGCTCCCGGTCCGTCAATGGTGGCTGCACCCTGCCAGCCAGATCCCTCCATTTCTGGGCATACTCCTTAAAACCTTCACCCGACCCTAGCGACATACCCTGGAGCTGGGTACGCGTAGGAGCGAGGTCGGAATTATATTGATACTGCTTGTAAAAAGCAGTGGCCAGATCCTCCCAGTTACGAATGTTGATTCCATCCAGCTGATAGAACCATTCGAGGTGAGTCCCTGAAAGACTCTCCTGGAAGAAGTGGATCCAAAGGTTCTTGTCTGCTGTGTAAGGCTGGATCTTCCTTACATAAGAACGGAGGTGCATCTTGGGACAGGAAGCCCCGTCGTACTTCACAAAGGCAGGTGCCTTGAACTTGTGGGGAATCACCACCCCAGTAGATAACCCCAAGTCTCCGAAATCCAGTCCAGGCACACGCTGAACTTCCATAGCCTTTAATCTGTCCTCCAGCTGCTTGTACCGGTCTTCAGCAGGAGGGTACTGTTCGTCGTTGAAGTCTGTTTCAGTATCAGAGCCCACAGGAGTAGGGACCTCCCTTTCTTGGTGACTACCTTCCCCCACAGATAGAGTAGTCCTCTCAGCCTCATTTCGCAAGGTGTTCCCGAGTCTGCGCCCAGTGTTAAATAGCACAGTCCTCCTCTTCTTCTTAGTCTTCTTCAGAAGCATGGTCTTCAACTCTTGTTGACCCTGAGCCAAGCCCTTGATCAGCTCCTGAAATTGGGCGTTCTGCGCCTGAAGAGCCTTGATAGATGCCTCGGTTGATGATTCAGGGTTCATGATGCTGAAATAAACAGCGAAGAACAGTCAGCAGCCTGAAAAGAAGAGTACCTGTGATGCATATGATGAATGATATGTGTTTATGCAATGCATTCCAGAGTTCGAAAATTCAAATTTGTTGTAGACAAAAAGGAACACACGTTATTTTTAAGAAAATAATTGTCCAGTACATTAAAGCCTCATGGGCAAGCATTACAAGACAGATCAATCCCAAAAGACACTACGCATCCTCTTCGGAGCAATATAGGTATTGAGATTCCTTTCCTCGTGCAGTAAGCGGGTGAGCTCCAGGACCTTCTTCTCACTGGCATGTAGATTGGTTTCCAGAGAATTCCGTTCTTCCTTAAGCTGGATCCAACTCTTCTGCATCTCTTCCCAGGACGTGGGCATGTCAGGATGTTGAATGGTGTAGGACACCTCTCCTTCCAAGTCTGGCTCTTTGATCACGGGGAGAACATGAGGATATGGCATCACCAGCTTTTGGGAGCGGGCTCTTACCCATTTGAGATAAGGCTCCAATGGGATGGAGTTCCTGTGCCCCAGGGTCTTGCTGTCTATTTTGTTGGGCATCCTCCAAGCTTTGATAAATTTCTGGCGAAGTCCTTGCGTATCATTGTCGAAGTCAAAAACTATGTCAGGAATTAACATCTCATGAGGGCCATCTTTCCGAGCATAACCAAACTGTCTCCAAGCCAGGCATGGGTTGTAAGTAATACCTCCTCTGATTCCAAGTAAAGGAACATTAGGGTACTCCCCACAACGATCAATGATAGTGACATCCTCTCTGGACCGAGAACACCAATGTATATCTTCATGTGTAAGAGTCATCAACCGTTGTGACCACCTCAATCCTCGCTCGTTCTTCAAAACTGATTGTGGAAGGTGCGAAATAAACCACCTTCCCAGGAGGGGATTGCAGCACATAAGAACACCCCTTTTTCTCATGGTTCGAGTGTAACATGAGTGAAGGATGTCCCCCAGCAACGTAGGTATAGGATTCCTGGACATGAAGACCTTGACAGCACTGATATCTATAAGCTGATCTGGTTTAGGGAACAACACCAACCCATAGACAAGGAGGGCTACAACTTCTTCAAAGGCTTGTAGGTCAAGGGAATTCCAACACTCTTGGGCCTTCTCAAACAGAAACTTTGCCAAGAATCCTTTGATACCATTTCTGGCTTCCCAATGCCCCTTGATGTCAGATGGTTGTAGGCATAATGCTTTAGCCACTTCTTCAAGTTTTGGTTCCCTTTCGTACCGTTGTAGGGTAGTTGATTGAGAATGGGAATCTTCAGAAGCTGGGAAAACTCTTCTAGAGTAGGCACCAGTTGATAATCCGGGAAAGTAAAACAGTGATGCAGAGGGTCAAAGAATTGGAAAAGGACCTTTACCATCTCTTCCTCAATATTGGCATTGACCAGGCTGATGAGTCTACCATGCCTTTCACTGAATGACGAGTTCTCGGGAATCCTGGATGTAAGCTCCTTGAGCTGAGGAGGGACCCTTATACGGTTGATCTGAATTGTCTTTCTGCGGATAGTTTCCATGTCCTACAAAACAAGAACAAAGATGAAGATTCGAACCCCTGAAATGGTTAGTGGATGCATATGATGCTGTATGATGTTATGATGCTATGATTAAACACACCACAAATATTTACAAAGGCAAACATGTAAGGCACACAAGTCACACAAGACAAGCCCTTAGAGTTTAGGCCAGCATGGGGTCTGGGTATTACCCTCTTGAAGTTGGTGGGCTCAAACCTGTCCTATCAAAGTAACCGGGTTCTGAGGATCTCAATATCATTGGATTGCTTTCATTGTTCATCGTTTCGATTTAGCCACTGACTGGCGATCAAAATATCCCAAGAAAACAACCCTCAATTGAGTGTAGTATCGAGTATCAACCGACTTCGTAGTACACCAAAGTAGTCATCTCACTACCCTAAAGAGGCCAAGATGGTTCAATTAAGGTTCCTAAGGTCTGTTGATGCTTCACGACACCACATGGAGGCCCCGTACTCTCCTTGATTGACTCAAGGGTTACCGGTACACACCAAAGTGCCACATCAACGTAGCAGACTGCTTCAACCATGTCGGTATACCCCGCACAGTTCCCTCACAGCCTTGTTGCTACTTTCTAAGAAGGTACCCCCAGATCCGGGTTAGGATCTATAGAACTCCCAAGACATTCCCACAATTTAAAGCAAACAAATCAAAGCAATTGAAAACACAGTGATCTTAGTCCTAAGGTACACCTCACTTTAAAGTTTATTTCCCCAGCAGAGTCGCCAGTTCTGTGATCGGTGGATCTGGAACTGACTGTTTTAAAGCTGGTTTCGCGAAATGTCGCGGTAAGCAAGAGTCGCCACCGTCTTTTATTTTCTCCAACAAGGAAAGGACAAAAGCACAGCAAAATTCCTTATGAGATAGTTTCTCGGTTCGGGAGGTAGATTTATAGAAAGGGAAGGTGTTAGCACCCTTTCTATCCATGGTTATCCATGGGCTCTTAGATACTTGCTCATTGTGTTTTCAAAAGTGTTTGCTTTTCAAAGTGTGAGTGGGTTTGAAAAAAGTTTCGTTTAAAGATTTCAGATCGACTCTTGTATCAGTCCTCAAGAGTGTTTGAAAAATTGTTTTGAAAGCTTTTTGAAAAGTGTAAGGTGTGGAAAGCATTTTGATTTGTTTTCGAAAAGAGCAAGTATCCATGAGTCATCTACCTACCCTAAGGAATTAGGCTGTGTAATTGTCCTTTAGGTAGTGCCATCCCACCATTGAGAGATAGGTAGCACCACCGTTGGAGGTATTCGGGTCAATTCGAGGGTTAGGGACAGTGTGGTCACCGAGCAATAGTAAGATACCTTAGAAGCTACCCTTATGCCATTGATCTTTTTATTCCGAGGCAACTTGTTTCGAGGCAACCGTTTTGAGGCAACTAGATCAATGGAACATAAGGACTCACTAAGACGTCCTGTATTCAACGACCACGTTTCGAGGGGCAAGGCAACAGGGTGATCACCAGAGCAATGATAAGATACCTTAGAAGCTACCCTTATGCCATTGATCCTTTTATTCCGAGGCGACCGTTCCGAGGCAACTTATTCGAGGCAACTGGATCAATGGAACATAAGGACTCACTAAGGCATCCTTTACTTGATGACCACCTTTCAAGGGGCAAGGCAATAGTGAAGCGTACCCTAGGGGTGGTGTGTGAATTGTGTGTCATTTTCAGTTTATTGTTTGTCTTGTCATGCATTGGTGATCTACGTTTCGATTTTATTTTTGGGCATTCATTATTTCATGTTATTGTTTAACAGTTAAAGGTGCGGGAATTTAAAGTGCGGAAAAAAGATAAAGGTCCTACGCTATTACAAGGGCGCGGGTCTACAACGCCAAATTAATCCAGACCCGACTTAAAATAAATTGCAGAAAATAAAGGTCTAAGAGCTATTACATGGCTTTGGTGCAAGTACATTATATTTACATCAAAAAATAAATAAAACGCGCGAAAAAGGAAAATATGACCGAATGCGAGGGCGTTGGACCCTTTAAGGAATTAAAATAAAATTATTAAATAATTAAATTAAATAAAAAGAAAGAAACTTATTTTTATGTTTTTTGTATTTATGACATTAAAGAAAATTAAATTAATTAAAGGTCAAGTAATTAATTCTAATTCTAATTGTTTTTTAATTTATTAAAGAAAATGCATTAAAGTTAAAACCTAGAATTAAAACTAATTAATTATAAAATTTTATTTACAAAATTAATAGTTAATGATATTTATAATAAAAATATTTAATTAATTAAAAAAAAGGGATAAAAAGTATTAAAGATCTAATTTTATTATTTTTGGTTTATTGTGAAAAAGAATTAAATTATAACCTAAACTTAAATCTAAATTAATTAAGGGATTTATTTACCAAATTAAAAATAAAATATTTATTATTTTTTACCTTTTTCTGATTTTTTATGTTTTTTTTTATATTTTGAAAATATTAATTAATCAAAAGAAAACAACAATTAAAAGAATATAAAAAATAATAAAAGAACAAAAGAAAAGAAAGAAATTTGCAAAAGAACCTAAAGGGGGTGAAGCCCCTAATTTGGAGGTTGGATCCTGGGAATTCTGGCCCAACAACCCATTGATCCGTTTTGACTTTTTTGGTAGTATGCTGTAGTGTTGACTGGACCCTATGCTGTTCTTCCAATCTGCACCCTTGATATGATGAATCTGGACAGATGGCCATTGATTTTTGAGCGTGTATGATATGCCTTGATAGTGAACCTGCATATGATTGCTAAACACAAAATAATATGAAGAGAGTGAAGACCTGGGGTTCGAACCCAGGTCTTGTGGTTTACCATTCAAACGCGTTGCCAGTTGTGCCAAGTTGCTTATTTGTAAGTTAAATAACAAACAAAATTTATAAATAAAATAACGCGTTGATGTTATAAAAAATGAAAAAATGCGCGCTGGATTCAAACCAGCCAATCGCCTAATGACACGAACTCGTCTTCTTCCTCGGATTTCCTGAAACAAATTTAGCAAATATTTAACGGGGGTTTTAAACCCCCTCAAAACAACGCTAATTTCAGTAATAACGAATAGGCCAGTGACGATCAGAAATTGGGCGCGATGATAGTTTTTTCTTCGTCCAGATGCGCTGATCACGACCATGGTACTGTGGCTCCCTAATTTTGCCTCTTCTTAAAACCCCTAATTCAAATCCCTGCAAACCCTAAAAAGCAACAATGGCATATTTGTGTACAAGGCATAAAAACATAATTAAACAACATGGTAAGTATCAGAATGTATCATTGAACAAGAATACATAAATTAAATGTCATGAAAATGCCTCAAAGTTGAGATACGAGTATGCAATTTTATGAAGAAAAATTGGATTCTGTACAGCGTTTCAAGAGGTTATCTTTGATGTTTGTGATTGGAATACGCCCTACAATGCTTGAGGAAGCTAATGGGATGGGAATTTTGGCTTGAAACCACCTCTAACTGAGTTTTCAGATTTGAGCTTTTTTGTAAAAAAATGAGTTTTGTCGTGAGCAATAGGGTGCAGATTCTGTCCAATTCTTGTTGAGTCTCAATTGTATATACTCTAGTCAATGTGTATGAATGAGATTTATAGCCAAATATGCTTTGCATTGATGTTTTGGATTTCCACATAAACCACCATTATCAACTTTCCATTTTGAGTCCAAATTTGAATTCTTGCTTGATTACTCACTTGCACGAATTTTGGTAGGCACATAATGGTGTTTCAAAGCTAGTAAAAACCAAATATTCCCTTTTAAATCAATTTTTGAATGTCTTTTGATTTTAAAAGATTTAAAATTAATTAAATCCAATAAAATCAATAAAAAATGAAAAAATTAATAAAAAATTTTGAAATAAAAGGTGGGACACGTGGGAGGCATGGCCAAGTTAATTCAAGTGGAAAAAGTGGTCCCCTTTTGTCAAAAATGAGATTTCAAGGATAAATGATTTTGGCCATTTCACAAAAATTTCCCAACTTCTCCAATGCATAACTTGCTCAATTTTTAAGCTTTGCTCATGTTCTTGGACATTTTAGAAAGGTCTTGAAGTCCTCTAAACAATGTCTTTGGTCCCATGTCATTTTGATTTACCAATCTCAAGTTATGGTCTTTGACTTAAAGTCCCTTTTTGTTGACTTTTGAAAGTGACCTATAATGTTGAAATTGATAACTTTTTGTGAGAGCATTTCTTGGACTTGAAGTATGAATATGAGTTGTAGGAAATGTCTTTCTCTTCAAAATGAGCTTTGGATGGAATTTTTCTGATGAACCATGTGAAAGTTATGCCCTGGTCAATTTCAGTTGACTTTTCCTACTGTCCAAAAATAGAAACTTTTGCATCTTGATGATTTTTGAGCCAAGTTTTTGAGAATCATGATCAAGCATTGATCAAATGATGTTTGTGGCTTCAAAATGAGATGTTGACCAAAAATTTGAACTTTTGACTGCCAAATGACCATTTTGCCCCTACAGTTGACTATAGTGCAATTAGGGTTTTGACTGTGCAATTTTGTGCTGAAAGTCTTGAAACTTGACATGTAGGTGCTTGACAATGTTTATGTGCATGGGAGACTTGATTGAGGCCTTGAAAACTTCAGCTTCCTTGTGAGAACCAAAACCCTAGTTTGACTGGCTTCAGGAGGATGGTTGACTGTGTAGCCTTTGAGTAGACTTGAACCAATTGTGGATGATTCTTGTCAAAACTTTGAAGGTTATGGGAGGGAAAATTTTGGGGTACAACAAAGTGGGAGGAACATGTATCTTGTCTGTGTAAACCTGACATTTGTGGCACATTTTGGCATATACACAACAGTCACTTTCCATCGTCATCCATAAATAACTTGCTCATAGGATTTTCTTGGCCATGGAATGCCCACTGGCATGAGTCCCAAAAGAGCCCTCATGTATTTTTCGTATAATGGATTCTGCTTCGTGTCTATCCACGCATCTGAGCAGAACCGAATCATAGTTTCTCTTGTACAGAACATCTTCTGACAATAAAAACTTAGACGCCAACCTTCTGAGAGTCCGCTTATCACAAATCGTAGCACCTTCGGGGTACTCTTGCTTCTCAAGATACCTTTTTATGTCGAAATAACACTGCCTTTCGTCTGATACATCTTCAGTGGTGAGACAATGAGCAGGGAAAATATGTGTTGGCTTCTTGTAACGACAGATCCTTATACTGGGTGCATGATTCGGGTAATTGACTTTGAACATCACTGCTAAAGTGGCCAGATCATCTTCTAATTGATTCGCTTCTCTAGGAATATGCTCAAAGGTGACCTCATCGAAAGCGGGCAACAACCCAACTATGTAATCCCTGTATGGAATTAAATTAGGGTGCCGTGTATCCCAATCACCCCGTTCTTGATGTATCACTAAGGCAGAGTCCCCATAAACTTCAAGAATCTTGATCTTCAAATCAATGGCTGCCTCAAGGCCCATCACACAAGCTTCGTATTCAGCAATATTATTCGTGCAATCAAAACATAATCTGGCAGTGAAAGGTATGTGAGTATCACGTAGAGAGGTCAGAACTGCCCCAATACCATGACCCATAGAATTTGACGCATCATCGAACGTGAGAGTCCATTACTTTCCTGGTTCAGGTCCTTCATTGTCATCAAGTTTCATAATATCCTCGTCTGGAAAGTCGAACTTCATGGGCTGATATTCTTCCAATGGTTGGTGAGCGAGATGATCAACAAGAATGCTACCTTTGATGGCCTTTTGTGTGACGTACTGGATGTCATACTCAGACAAAAGCATTTGCCACCGAGCCAATCTGCCTGTAAGTGCTGGTTTCTCGAAGATGTACTTTATCGGATCCATCTTAGATATCAGAAGCGTATAATGGGTCAACATATACTGCCTCAAACATCGGGCTGCCCATGTAAGAGCACAACAAGTCTTCTCAAGTAAGGAATACCTCGATTCACAATCAGTAAACTTCTTGCTCAAATAGTAAATGGCGTGTTCTTTTCGTCCAGTATCATCATGTTGTCCAAGCACGCAACCCATAGATCCTTCAAGCATAGTCAAATACATAATGAGAGGTCTCCCGGGAACTGGTGGTATGAGTATTAGTGGTTCTTGAAGATACTGCTTAATCTTCTCGAAAGCTTCTTGACAACTCTCATCCCAACAGACATCCTGATTCTTGCGTAACAATTTAAAGATGGGTTCACAGGTAGCAGTAAGATGGGAAATGAATCTAACTATGTAATTCAACCTTCCAAGGAAACCTCTTACTTCCTTCTCATTTTTGGCGCCGACATATCTTGTATTGCTTTTACTTTGTCTGGATCTACTTCAATTCCTCGTTGACTCACGATAAAACCAAGTAACTTGCCCGACCGAACCCCAAAGGTGCATTTGTTGGGATTAAGCCTCAACCTGAACTTTTGCAAACGATCAAACAACTTCTTCAAATGAACCAAATGTTCCTCCTCAGTCTGTGACTTCGCAATCATGTCGTCCACGTACACCTTAACCTCTTTATGAATCATGTTGTGAAAGAGAGTCACCATAGCTCGCTGATATGTCACACCGGCGTTTTTAAGATCAAAGGCATGACTCTATAGCAAAAGGTACCCCGAGGAGTTGTGAAAGCTGTTTTATCCATGTCTTCCGGAGCCATCTTTATCTGATTGTATCTAGAGAAACCATCCATAAAGGAGAACAACAAAGACTGAGCAGTGTTATCAACCAATACATCAATATGAGGCAACGAGAAATCATCCTTCGGGCTTGCTCTATTCAAGTCTCGGTAGTCAACACACATACGTACCTTACCATCCTTCTTAGGTATAGGCACAATGTTAGCAATCCAAGGCGGGTAATTTATCACAGATAGGAAACTTGCTTCGAGTTGTTTCTGAACCTCTTCTTTGATCTTTAAGGCCATGTCGGGTCTGGTCCTTCTTGGTTTTTGCTTCACAGGAGGACATTCTGGCTTGAGTGGCAATCTATGCATTACTATATCAGTGTCTAAGTCGGGCATGTCTTCATACGACCAGGCGAAGATGTCAGCATACTCTTGAAGCAATTCAATCAACCCCTTCTTTTATTCACTTTGCAAGGCAACCCCTATCTTGACTTATCTCTTTACCTCTTCAGTACCGAGATTGACGACTTCTGTTTCTTCTTGATACGGCTGGATGACCTTCTCTTCCTGTCTCCAGACCCTGGCTAGTTCTTCAGGGACTTCACAATCTTCCTCACTATCTTTGTTAGCATGATCAATTGAATTCTCAAGGATATGAGGAGCCATAACATTATTATTTCCAACGAAGTCCGAGACGGATCTACATGATCGATGATTTTATGTTTTATTTTTAGAAAGTGCAAAAGAATATTTAGAATATGAAAAGAAAAGCATTGCCATTTTTATTTTTAAAAAGTAAAAGTAAAAGAAAAGACAGGGAACAACATCGTATGCGAAAGTGAGATTTTTCATTCAATGTTAAACGAATATTGAAACATAAGGGGCCCCTTCTACAAGCTGTCAGTATTCCTTGGGCAGGACATATGACTTAAAATGGAAACGGAAAATTACACATCAAGGAAAACAACTTCAGGGATGTCCACGGCAGTCCAATTGCTGAGCTCCTGGTCTGGCGCAACTTGATAGATAAATCTTGAAATATCTTTATCATCACTTTCAGCATCCGTGGAGAGCACTTGTCCTTCTTTGCTAACACCAGCACTGACGAACACTTCAGAAATTGGGGGAACCTGCTGTCCTTTGAGAGGAGCCCAACCAGCTTGCACGGAGGATGATGGCTGATACCCGAGACCAAAATGATTTATCTTCTCTGGAACTTCAATCAATTTGCCCCAATTGTCATGGGGAGGTCTAGCTTCTATGAGGGCTTTGGAATCCTTCAAAGAGGCTAGGGGTATCTCAGACTTCTTACATTCCATAACAAGGACTTTGTCAACAGTAACAATCTCTAGAGCTTGAAAGGGCAACTCTTGTACCTCGCCTTCCACTTCCACATAACGGTAGGTAGTCAGATTATTAATCACGATGTCTTCTTCCCTGCAAACAATGACAACTTGGTCATTCGCAATAAACTTCAGGCGTTGATGAACAGTAGATGTCACAACTCCTGCTACGTGAATCCATGGATGACCCAAAAGGAAAGTATAGGATGGACGAATGTCCATAACATAGAATGACAAATAGAAAGTGTGGGGACCAATCTTGATAGGCAAATCCACTTCTCCATCCAACGATCTTCTCGAACCATCAAACGCTCGAACATTTAAAGTGGATGGCCTCATCATTACTCCGTCCATATTCAGCTTAAACAAGGTAACCTTAGGAATCACATTGAGTGAAGACCCTGTATCCACCAAAACTCGAGATAAAATAGTGTCCAAACACTTCGTAGAAACATGTAGCGCTTTATTGTGGGCTCTGCCTTCAACCGGGAGTTCATCAACACAGAAACCCAAACAATTTCCCGCAATAATATTAGTGACGATCCCTTCAAACTGGGCCACAGAGATGTCTTGGGTAACATGAGCAGAACATACGGTCTTCAATAAGGCGTTGCAGTGGGCCTCTGAACAAAAAAGGAGAGACAATATGGAAATCTTGGATGGTGTCTGGTTGAGCTGGTCCACTACTTTGTAATCACTCCGCTTGAGAATTCTCAAAAGTTGCTCCACTTCTTGTCCTACAGAAAGTTCGGGTTGATTATCCATCACTTGCTTTCCCCTGGCCTTAGCTAGAGCTTCACTGTTAGTTTCCTTAGGAGGTGGTGGTGAAGGAGAAAAGATCCGACCACTGCGAGTCATGTTACTTATTCCCGCAATGTTGGAACATTCTTGTCACCAACCAGAGGGCACTCATACCTCTTTCCATGAATATAGACTACATTATACTCCCATGGAACTGCCTTCGAGTCGTTGCTTGTAGGAGGAATAGGAGCTTGGATCATTGTGGGGGTAATAGGAACCTGAATTGTTAACGGAATACTAGGAGTGGCTAAAAAGCTTCTCGGATAGTAGGGGATTTCCAGGACATCAATGTCTTCTTCTCGGAAAACCTTCTCTATCTGTAAGACACCTTCATCTATCAATTGTTGGATGGCCATCTTCAACTCAACACACTCTTCTGGTTTGGAAGAACAGGTTAAACAGAAGTCATGAAGTTCTTATAGCACTTCATGCTTCAACAAATGTTCTCTGACAGTTTCCAAAGATATCTTAATTTCATCAACCTTTGATACCAAAACCTGTTCATTAACTTCTTCAATAGCATGGACTGTTCCCCCTTGATGAGGAGGCATGGGATTATTTTGAATATTCGGACCAACAGGGTTGAAGTTGATGGCTTTTGCGTCGATGAGATCTTGAACTTTGAACTTGAATGCTCTACAATTTTCAATTGAATGGCATGGGGCACCAGAATGGAATTCTCAATGAGCATTACTATCATATCCCTTAGGGAGAGGATTTGGCGGTGGACCGAGCTCGCGCAATTGAACCATTTGACTAGCAAGTAGCTGTGGGAGAAGTTGAGCGTAGGACATGGGAATGAGATCAAATCTTCTTTCAGGGGCTCTCTGTCTTTGAGGAGCTCTTGGGCCTTGGAGATGTTGATTCAGTTGTTGATAAGTTGTTGGAGGTGCAAACTGTTGTTGCGGAACATAATGTGGTTGCGGAGAGAAAGGCCGTTGTTGGGCCATCCAGGGTGTTGGAGTTGTAGCAGCGTATACTTGAGAAACAAATTGGTTGGGAATAGCAGCAGGTGTAGGAAAATAAGGGAATCGGACTTGAGGAAATATGGGAGCTCTTCCTTGGTTGACGGTGATGGCACTGGTCTCGCCCTCTTTCTTCTTGACAAAACCAGAAAATGGTTTTCTACTCATGCTTGCATTGTTGTTAACATTATTTGGAACACCTTGAATCATCCCAGCCTTAATACATATCTCAACATGTTCACCAATAATGACCATATCCGAGAAGGAAGTAGAAGTGCTACTGAGCATATGCTGGAGATAAGGGCCTCGTAGAGTACCCATAAACAGATCAATCAACTCACGATCCAAGAGAGGAGGTTGGACCCTTGCAGCCAGTTCACGCCACCTCTGAGTGTATTCTTTGAAAGACTCTTCAGACTTGTGCACCATCCCTTGGAGATGAGCATGGCTAGGAGCCATGGCAGTATTGTAATGGTAATGTTTCAAAAAAGCATCAGCAAGCTCTCCCCAAGTACTGACATGAGATCCTTCCAACTGCATATACCAATCTAACGATGCTCCGGTCAAACTGTCTTGAAAGTAATGCATGAGCAAAGGTTCATTTCCAGCATAGGCCGCCATTTTGCGACAATAGGAACAAAGATGAGTCTCTGGGCAAGAAGTGCCTTTGTAATTGTCAAACTCTGGACTTTAAACTTGGGAGGAATAACTGCCCCTGGCACGAGGCACATTGCAACAGTATTGAATCCGAAAGCCTTGATACCTTCCATGGCTCTAAGTCGCTCTTCGAGAGCATGATACATTTTTGCAGTTTCGGCAACCCCGACAGCAAGGTTCACTTGGGGTTCATCAAGATCAATGACATTATGATGATCGTCGACATCATTCCTAGGAGCATCGGTAGGAGTCTCAACATTAGCATTGTCATTTCTCCCATTAGCAGAAGTGGAAGGAGCAGCAGTAGTAAGCTTGGTAACACTCTGGTGTAGTTCTTCTTGACCCTTGATCACGACATGAAGAGTTTCCATGAGTTGGTCCATGCGAGTACCCATAGTGTCCATATCCCGACGGAGTGCATTCTGATTCTCTTCAAAAAGATCCATTAGCCTTTGTTGGTTGCCTCTGGTATGGTAAGGATGTGGATGAGTCGTCTTTGCTGTTTACTAGATACTGAGAAAGGGGACCCTAATGAGTTTTTGTTGTGAAAAAATGAATGCATGGTAACATGGATGAATGCTTTATCTTCATTTCCGAGGAGACCCAAAGACTCGTCTATCTTTTTAAAATTTCCCTTTTTTTTTGAAAAGCTATATCAACAAGACTTGTCTTTGGATTTCTCTAGATATGAGATATATATACATGATGATATGATGTCATGGTATGCTATGGCATGAAGTTTCAGCTCCACATATTCTGGATAACCATTGCGTAGTCCGTTGCACAGGCTGAAAGGTAACAGGATCAAAAGTTCGACGTCACAGACATGGAGTCAAAGTAACCACCCACAAGGTATGTACTAGGGGTTTATCACATGCCGAACAAGGTTCTAAAGAGTTCTCGAAGTCTATGCTCTTCCTTTGGATATTATCGACGTCCCAATTACTTGGTAATCAGTAATATTCGCAGGAAAAACTCATCCGAGTGCAATATCGTGTGACAACTACTTCCGAATTACTCCGTTACAGTCTCCGCATTGCACCTAAAAGGCCAGGATGGGTTAATGGATCTACGGCCCTCAGCTTCTCGAGCTCCCAGGTCGAAAGCAACGACGTCTTCCCGATTACTCAGTAAATATCACTACTTTCAAGGGGACCTCCACTGAGTGGGGGATTTTCATGTCTCCTCCTTCGGGATTACTCCCTCAAAGTTAACATGACTATACTGCCCGTCCTAATCCTAGGTGTAACCCAAGTCCGGGTAGAGGACTTATCAAAAGTAATCACCAAACCCAACATCACAAGGAATCCAGAATATGTGAGTAGCAACAATATATGCAATATATACAAAAGAATAAATAAAGAAATAAAACAGTAAAGCAAGATAAAGAAAATAAATAAACACCCAAAAAGAAAAATAAACAAAACTAGGAGAGACTCGCTAAAGGTCCCCAGTAGAGCCGCCAGCTGAAGCCACCGGCAGAAAACACAGAGCCGCCACCGAACTTTATTTATCCCGAAGGAAGGGGAAATATCGATAAAACCACAAGGGAATGGATAATATGGTTTTGCGACCAAGAGAAAGGGTAAGGGAGTCGGTTATACATGGGAAGGTATTAGCACCCCTTGCATCCGTTGTACTCAATGGAATCCATTTTGTTTGTTTGTCTTAAAGGGTGTGTTTATCTACAACTATGCTTGCTTAAAGGGAAATGGATGGTTTTTGATTATTGCGTTCGTGAGGGTTTCACGACCCTTTGCCTACATATCCAATGAAGGAATCAGAACACCGTAGTTCCTCTAGAAAATGGTTGGTTTGTGTTTTTAATGGGCGATATTAACACATGCTTTCTAGCAATAGGCACAACCGGTATCACGGTAGAATGGAGATAACATGCCCTTTTGGGGGAATTTTGATTTGTTGAGTGTTTTGCGGGTTTTAAAATAAATTCAAGTAATGATTAAAGAGTGTTTTTTGGATTTTTTATATTTATTTGTGAATGAGAAGTTTGTTTGGCTAAAAGTGAATGCGGGCAAGACTTCGAAGATACGACGACCTAAAGTCGAAGCTTTGACTTAAACGGTATGAGTTTGGAAATTCATTTTTGGGGAAATTGTCTTAAGTTTAGCAAAATGGTAAAAAAATGAAATAGGAATGGGGTATTCACATGGTTAGACGAGACGCATTTGATGACGTGAAGTTAACAAATTTGATTCTTTCCCTTGGAGTAAAACACAAATACCATAGATATAGCATTTATCAACAAATAGCAAGGTAAAATTAAATAATAAAAAAAACAAGTAAGCATTAATATTCGGATAAAAATCGAAGTATAAGCACTCTAAGATCCATGAGAAATAAATAAATAAATAAATAAATAAATGACAAATAATCAATAAGAATTTCAATTTAAGAGACAAAGAAAATCAGGAAATTATAACTAAACAAATTAACTAACATGATTAAAATTCATAAAAATACTAAATTAATTTTTATAATTAAGCTTACTAATAATAAAAAAACTAATATACCAAAGTCAATACAAAAATTTGTTAGAAGTACTACTAATAATAACGACTATAAAATTATTGATGATTAAAAAAAAGGACAAAAAATTAAAAGAAAGAAGTAAACAACATTTTAAGAAGGTGAGTTGAATATGGCGGTGTGCACCGCAGGATTCAGATAGGCTGCATCAAGGCCCAATAACAACATATCCATTTGGAAAGAAAAAAAACAAGAAAACAGTATATAAAAAAATGGGTCGGGTCGATTTGGGGAAGTTAGAAGGGTTTGGACACCCTAATCAAAGAGGCGCTGCTGGGACTACATCGTTTCTCGTTAATCTCTTCAATTTTCCTCTTCTTCGCTCAATACAGTACTCCCTCCACTCTCTTCCAGTCCCAATTCATTATTAGTCATCAAATTTCTTCCTCCCTCGAAAGCTTCAACGCGAAACGAACACAATAATCAACAATGGAAGCTCATTGTTCACTCTGTCCTAATCCTCTATGTTTCATGTCGCAAAGTTTCCACACTCTTAATTCCTTGCTCAAACCCAAGGGAAAAAAGACAACATACAAAACTCATCCCTCGATCTTACAGTTCAACAAGCACTCCCTTAACACAACCTAATTTCTATTGAATCTGGATATGGCAAGGAAGGTGGTGAATCAAAGGTGTCAGGCGTAAGCGAATCAACAAGAAGGGCGCGCTTCTTGTGCAGCAACTGAAGATTTATCCAGAGAGGTGGAATAAAACAAGACAATCTCTGGCAATCTGCGGCTAACTACCGCTTTCGGAAGGTCCAGTCTTGTTGTACAATGAAGGTTTCCGTGGATTGATGATGATGCTTCACGGAACTGTTTCTGTGCCGGTGCGACTTCGGAGGTAAGTGAAGCAATTCTGTTTTTTTTAATGTTATTTCTGCGTATTTTCTGAGTGTGTGAATCACTACCTAATACAGTTGATACGGCATTATCTTTACAGATACAAATATGGTGATGGTGATGAATATTGCAGGAGTAGTTAAAACCATTGTGACGGAAACGATGAAAAGGCGTGAAGAAGGTGAAGATAGTTTTCAGAGATTAAATTTCATGCTAGGTGGATTAAAGTGATTTTAGTTTTCTCTCTCGACCGCTCTTGATCCCTCAAAGTTCAACAACAACACACAACAAAATCGAGAGTAATACAGAAATGGCGACAATAAATCAAGGATTCAAGTGACGAATAAAACACTATTCAGCAGCAAAAACAAAGAAAAAAAGGAAGTTACCTAATGGAGAGGAGACTTTCTCTGGTTACGGTTCAGGTATCATCATTCTCCTTCTGACCTGTGGGAATGGGATAACATTTGAATACTTTTGGTATATTGTTGTAATAGTTTTTTTAATGAAATTTTTGGATGCATATGGTACAGGTTTTGGGACAACAATGTGCAGGGCTGGTTTTGGAGGTTTTTTGGGTTGATGCCGTTTGTTTCTGGTTTGCAGTTTCTTTCTGGTTTGCAGTTTGTTTCTGGTTTGCAGTTTATTTCTGGTTTGCAGTTTTGGTTTTTTTACTGGTTTGCAGTTTTATTTCTGGTTTGCAGTTTTGGGTTTTTTACTGGTTTGCAGTTGACAGTTTATGGTTCTGGTTAGCTCTTGCTTTTACAGTTTATGGTTTCAAAAGAAAAATCCCCCTTTGATGTGTTTTTAAGTTGTGTGTCCAGGATCCTCTTTAATAAAACAGTGGTGTGTTTCTTTATAGTGCAACAGGGGTGGAAATGTGGGGGGGGGGGGGGGGGGGGGGGGAATTGGTGAGATTTGAACAATGTTGGTATGCTGTCTTATGGCTTTAGAATGCAGGTTTTGTTTTTGTCTATTTTGGTGTTTCTCGGCAGTTTTCTTGGATTTTTTTGGTTATGCAGTATGCAGGTTTTTCTTTCCTCTTTCTCTTTCAATGATGCCAAGCTATTGTGCTTTTTTATTTGAAAATTCTGAAGGGTTTGCACATTTGGAACATGATGACATAGGGTATTTGGCTGTTTGTTAGCCTTTTATATTACTTGTTTGGTTTGATGTTGTTTCCTGTTCTGTTTTAGCTATGCTGTTGTTTGCTTTTTTATGGGACAATTTGCTTTGCTTGTTGTTTTGGGCTTTACTGCTGCCTTTGCTGTTTGTTGTTTGAGGTGCTTCCTGTTGCTATTGCCTAGGCAGCCTGCTGCCTTGTTCTGCAGCTGGGTTGTTTTGCTGTTCTGGACTTCTCCTTCCTATTTTTTAGTAGCGCTGCTGGTTATTGGTTTTAGCAACAGGAAACATTTGCAATTTTTTTCTTTTTTTCCTTTTTGTGAACCAAAGAGAACAACTCTTTTTGTGATTTACAATTGGGAGAAAATAAACCATGATAAAAATAACTCCCTGACTGATTCCAAACGCAAACCCTTATGATGACATTTTTTCTTAACAAATAATTGTTTGGAAGTTTTTATGCATTAGTTGTTTGCTAATTTTTGTCTTCTTTGTTTCATGAGCACGAGTATCGGACGGCAAGCGGGATTGACTGATGAAAATACCATGGTGAGGACGAATGACTTGAAGATGAAGACTTGAAGAAACACAAATTATTTCTCTCTTTTCTTTGTAAACAAAACAAATGTAAATTGTATTCCAATAATTGTAATTTATTTTTCATACGCTCTGTAATCTTTCCAAAAAATGTAATGAACACGAAAGCTTGAATGATATTTTTTTTTGGAATGAATTCTCTTGTATGGAAATCAAACAACTCTCGATCTTTAATTGAAAATGGCAATTCCCACTTGAATGATTTGAATGCACCCTTTGGACTTTGTAACTTAAACTTCAAGAAGTTGTGAGCAATCATTATAACTTGTATTCTAAACAATCACGCGCCTTATCTTTCAAAATCCAATCAAACTCTCTAACAAAAATAAATGCTTAAGATTTTAATTCCACTGGTTAATTCGAACCCAAAACACCGGTCGCTTGAACCTTGATCTTCATATCATGCCTAAACCACACTTGCACTTCTTGACCAGAACTTCAACTTTTGATATTCAGCCCACAATAACTTATAACTTAAGCAACAAAAACATGTCTTGATCATCATGAACCTTCAGCCTCATTTCTTGTGCCCAAACTCCACACTTGCCAATTTAAACTTCAAACTCTCGACTCAACGGCTTAGAGGATTTAAGAAGAAACTTGAAATGCGAGGAGGTGAAATTCTTGACCTAATGCATTGAGCTTTGAGCCATCTTCGGGGCAGGCGAGAGAAACATATTCCCAGAAACCAAAGACCCGAAACCCTAGCATCTTGACCAGCACACATAGGGAAATAAACCCCAGTCCAGGCTCTGATAAAATTGAGCGAGAACCAACCTTGTAACGTGATGACAAAATTCATTCCACGATCCACTAATCGAGAACCAGATGCGTTTCCTTTCTACCTGATAAGAAAACCTCAAAACAAGATTAGACATAAAGAGGGCGCATCCTTAAAACTTTAAACCAAAGCGCCTGATTCCATGAGATGCGGGATATGCAAATGACTGAATAATAAAAATGAGGCAAATGGAATGCAAAGTTCAAAGCCAGACAAAAATAAAGAGACATGGCAAATTTGGGGTACGACACTACTCTCTTTACTAACTGACTTAGCATATTTTACTTTTTCAAGTTTATGTTAATGATATCATTTTTGGATCGACTAACATGCATCTTTTCAAGGAGTTCTCTTGTTTATGCATGGAGAATTTGAAATGAGTCTCATAGGGGAGTTGAACAATTTTTCGGATTTCAAATAAAACAACTCAAGGAAGGAACATTTGTATGTCAAACCAAGTATTGTCTCGAATTATTAAAATGATTCAGAATGGGTAATGCAAAGGATATTGACACATCTATGACAATAAATGGCTTGAGATGAAATGGGTAAGTATGTTGATGTCAAGAAATATAGAGGTATGATTGGATCTCTTCTATATCTTACGACATCTAGGCTCTATATTATGTTTAGCATTTGCATGTGTGCATGATATCAATTGACTCCCAAGGAATCACAATTAAAAGCAGTTAAGTGTATTCTTAGACACCTCATTGGTACTTCTAAGTTTGGGCTTTGGTATTTCAAGGGAAACGATTGTAGCTTGGTTAGTTAATCTGATTTTAACTTTGAAGGATGCAAATCGAATAGGAAAATTACTAGTGAACTTGTCACATGTTTTCAAAATCCTTGGTTAGTTGGCATAGTAAAAAGCAAGTTTTTGTAGCTTTGTCAACAGCCGAGGCAGAATACATGGCAGCCGATAGTTGATGTGCCCAAATTTTGTGGCTTAAGCAATAACTACTTGATTTTGACATTAAACTTTCATGTATTCATATCATGTCCGACAACACTAGTGCAATTAATCTAACCAAGAATTTGGTGCTACATTCTTGCACTAAACATATTGAAATACGTCACCATTTCCTTCGCGATCATGTTGAAAAAGGGGATGTTGTGTTCGAATATGTTGATAGTAAAAATCAATTTGCCGACATTTTCACTAAACCTCTTTCCACCGAACAGTTTTTCAACATACGTGGGGAATTGGGGATCGTTGATATCTCCAATGTTGCTTAATTTTTCTTTGTTTCTTTCACTTAACACTTTTTCTCTAACTCTTTGTTTGAGTATTTTACATCATGTGAGTGCAACTTCCTTTCCATCAAGAGTGAGGTAATATTGTTTCAAATTTCTCCTTGAAAGTTAGAGGTTTCTTAATGCATGTTATTTGTTGGTTAAAAATGCTTGATATTTTCTCAAATGATGAAAACCATGAATGTTCATTTCCAAAAATTTGATTGACAACCATTGTGTGTTCTCAATGTATATATTTATAATGACTTCATGTATTAATTATTTCTCATTTGTATAAGTTTATTCTTATTTGTACAAGCATGTATTTTTATTATTATTTTTATTGCTTACATTCGTGCATGAGTTGAATGTATGCATGTTTATTGCATATATGGTTCTTGTTGTAGTTTGTCACATGTTAAGACAACATTTTGATTTTGGATTGAGTAGTGACATTTTTGTCGCTATGCTAGGCACATGCGTGTGCGACATCAAAAGTTCCATTATATTGTGTTACTTAATTGTGAAGTTATAGAAGCAACTTGAAATTTTTTCTCTGCATTATATTCATTACTATTCATGCATTGCATTACATGTGTTGTAATTTTGTATGCTAGTTATTTATCAATTTCATATCATTACATATATATGGGAGTATGTGATTGTTTCTCTTTGATGCAAAAACGCCTGAGTGATATATTAGTATTTGGATTAGAATATGATACTTCTCACGAATTTTTATCTTTCTTTTTGATGTTGTCAAAGGGGGAGAAGTATATGCGAGATGAAGTTGGGAAGCACAAAGTCAGGGGGAGCCCCTTTGATAATAACATGAAATGCCTCGTCGCAAGTTTGGACATCATAAAAAAGGGTGAGTATGTGAGTGAAACTTCACCATTAGATGTTTTACATGATTTCAAAACTAGGAAAACTTAGCATTTCTGTATATTGGACGATATCTCTATGTCATGTGGAACTCCCTTAAATTAGTCTTAGGAATCATTAAAAACCACTTTCAAATTGACTAAAACCTTGAAAATCGGTTTTCTGCATAAAAATTGCTTGCATGTGTTGGCACATACGTGTTTTAGGTCGACACATGTAACTCAATAATGAAGCATGTAGCTTCAGTTTGACATAGGCCGACATGCATCACACAGGCCGACACATACTGTAACTTTTAATTTTACGTGATGGCACATACGATTTTCAAGTCGACACATCTACTGTAGTATTGAAGCCTGTAGCTATTGACTTGCATAGGCCAGTACAACTGCCTTTTTAGGCCGACAGATACTGTTAATTTTTTACTTATGTGATGGCACACACGTCTTTTAGACCGACACATACTGTTTGATTGAGTCAATTTTTCAATTTTGTTTTTAATTCTAAAAATTACATCTTTTCTCATAGACTTCTACAACTATAAATACAACATTCATGCATAATTCCAACTCAATGAAACTATAAACACTTACCATCATTACTCTTCACATTCAAACTCTAACCTATGCATACACACTGATAAATCACACATAATTGTTAGACGATGAGACGAAACTAGAAGGTGGGGGGGGGGGGGGGTCGAATAGATCCTTTATTTAAAAATTATGCTTTTAAATTTTTTTTTGAAATGATGTGAAAGCTTCCCGAATCAAAATCTTCTAAATGATTCATTATTGAAAAGACCGATTAAGCAAAAATGTATGGAGATCTTATGATGAGAAATGAATCAATACTATTACTTATTAATCAATCACTTGAACAATATCAATGAGTACATACTGCTTCCAATGAAAATTATTTAAGATAAAACTTGACAAAATCACTAATTTGTGTGTTAGTCAATTTATCAAACACCTGGTTTGCAAAAACACAACAAGTTCAATTTTACTTAATTGTAGTGATGAATTTTCCTTGATACCAATCAAAGTGATTTCTATGATTATTGTAAAATAAGTTTGAATCACTACAATCACGGTAAAATGAATTGAATAATCAAAATCACACAAATCATAAAAAACGAAAATAAAAGGACAGGGAAAGAGAAACAACACACAATTTGTTAAAGCAGATCCCCTTGTCGTTCTCGCGTAGGGTACGTCTGCCCCCAATTCTAAAATCTAGAATTGAGATATATGTTATTAAGTTGCAAAGTGTTACAAGAGAAGAAATAGTCTTCACTGATAAAAACCAATTGTTGATGATGAAACTATTCCCTTCTCAACCCCTAGGTTCAAGCAAAACCAAGTATGCCAAACTCTTCGAACAAACCACCAGTTACCGCTACTTGATTGCACGAACTCATCGTTCTACAAATCTTTCACTCGGCTGATTTTGATTGCAAGAAGTTTGACCCCAAATCTTTATTCACAACCCTCTAGTTACCACTACTTGATTGAGCAAACCCATTGTTTCTCAACCCTTTCACTCGGCTGAATTCAATGAAGCAAAGATTTGTGCAACCCCCCCCCCCCCCCCCACACCAACACGGATCTTGGAAGACAAAACCCAAATGGTTTTATTTAAGAAAAAACCCACTCAATTCTTAAACCAAATATAAAATTAATCTTCAATTTAAACGTTACCATCATAGCTCTGCACTTTAATAAAACAAAATTTTTTATGTGTAATTGTTGAAGAATGCAAGGAAAGGATGAAGATAATGAGAAGTTGATGTATATCTTTCAATTTTTCTTGTTATCCCAAATGATGAACACAAGCCAATATATATATATATATATATATATATATATATATATATATATATATATATATATATATATATATATATATATATATATATATATATATATATATATATATATATATATATATATATATATATATATATATATATATATATATATATATATATATATATATGTTTCATTTTCAGAAAGACCAATAATAGAGCAGAAAAATAGAAAAATTTAGCGATGCATCGACTCATACAGCTTGGGGGTCGACATGAGCACACCTGAGCTTAATGAGATGATCAACAAATAAGAGATGCATCGACCGCACAAGGGTATGCGTCGATGCAACCAAAAATAAATTCACTCCCAGTATGAGTCGGCCAGAAGAGTCAACGCGAGCAGTCTCAATCCAGGTGCATAGTCCTTGATTAATCTATGAGTCGACCCACTAACTGTGTGAGTCGACGCAAATATTTGAAGTGGCCAAAAATACTTTAATTCAAAGAGTTTCAAGCCATCCATTCCAAAATTCAAATTTACCAGCATCAAGAGCATAAATGTAAGATGCGAAGAATGTTTTGACATCATAAAAACAAGAGTAGAGGTACCTTGCCCTAATAATAGTCATCTTTTGTTGGGGTTCCATATTGGCGAGGTTTGAGAACATCCAATTAGGTTTTTATATAACCGAGAATATATGGTTGAGAATTGTGGGGGGTTTCATCAAGAAATACCTAGGGTTTATCATCCAAGATCTTTGGTAGATTTGGGGGTTTTGTTCAATACTTTCAAAATAGGGTTGCGGCCAAGTGAAAAGCCTTTAGAGTTTGGTACCCAAGGAAGTAGAGAGAGAACGGTGAATCGAATTGAAAGGTCTTGTGTTCAATAGGTACAATTTATCATGCGCAAAAGAGATTTTAAGTTTGGAACCCAAAGGAGTAACAAGATCCGATAAATCAATTGGTAGCTATTGTTTCTTGGTCTTGCTCAAGATAAAAAGAAGAGAATTGGTTAAATCTAAAACAAACTTTTAGGTTTAATAGGGTTGCTATTGGAACACTTCTCTTGTAATAACTTTTTGCATAGTATGAAATTATCTAATTCCAAAATTGGAATTTGGGTGAGACTTATACATAGAGAGGAACATTGGTGAACTTCCTAAACAAATCCCCGTGTCACTCTCTTATCTCTTTACTTACTTTACTTTTCACTAAGCAATTTGATAAATAACATTGATTGATCGATCGACTCGTTAGAATTTTTATGTGACTATTTTTTTTGAATTAGTTATTGATTAAATTATAATCACCTTGATTATAAGTTCTTTTCATATCAACACAAATCAAGGAAAATTATGAAAATTCATTCACACACCAAGTGTTTGATAAATTGCATAGTTCGTTAGTTTTGCTTATTATCATTGGAAATAGTATTGCTAATAACTTGCTATAAACGAATAATATTGTATTACTTGTTTCAAGTGTATAAATTAATATTGTTGTGTTGTTTATTCCATAAGGCTTAATTTCATGTCCGAGTTCCAATAACTAGGTTCGTATAGACGACTTTAATTGATCTATATAAAAACCTTTCATTTGCACTCTTTTCAATTAACTTTTAAAACCCAATTTTAATTGGTATTTGGCTTGGTGATTTATTCACCCTTCTCTAGATAAGTCACCATCGTCTAACAATTTCTATACTTCCATATTGTGTAGATGATGAAGATGATGGTTAAGCATATGAAAAATGAGTATTCGAGGTTCCATCCAACATTACAAACCTTAAAAATGGAAAGAGTTGAAGTGAGATCGATTATATGGTTTATAATAGCAGTGAAATCCAAAATTAATATGAAATTTGACATTATAAGAATAAATGGATGGAAGTCATATTAATTTATATGTTGCATATAGATGTAAGGGTGGAAAAATGGGCCTGCCTAGTTAGAAAATGGAAAAAGAATGTCTTGAAGATTATATTGCATTAGCAATGTATAAATATACCTAATAGTGTATAGTCAGTATCCTATAATTAAGCTATCTATAATTGCAATAGTAATGACAATAAAGCTATAAGAAGAAATAAATAATGTTGTGGATTATCTGTTACTGTTGATACAGACAATAGCAATCGTGTTATGGGTTGTGATTCCTTTGTTTAACTTCCCCTCTCAAATTGATGGTGACTCAATAACACCAACTTTGTTTCTCATGATGTTGAATCTAGTGTAACTGAGTGCCTTAGTTAGACAATCTGCTATTTGGTCTACAGTAGGAACATAGGCAACTATGACTTCATTGTGAATAATCTAATCATGTATGTAGTGAACGTCTATCTCGATGTGTTTAGACCATCCATGCATAACTAGATTGGAGGATAGTGTCTTAGCACTCAAGTTATCACACCATAAAATTGGGTTATAAAGTATTGGTACTTTGAGTTCCCCTAGTAGTGATTTCAGCCATGCTACTTTAGCTGCTAGATCAGTTAAGGATCTGTATTATCATTCAGTACTTGACCTAGACACCACTTTTTTCTTTCTTGAAGCCCACAACACCAGAGTTTCACCTAGAAACACACATTCTCCTGCCATGGATTTTATGTCATCAATGCTTCTGGTCCAATATGCATCTGATAACCCTGCTATGACAAGATGCGTTGAATGTTTGATGTGCAAGCTTAGGTTTTGGTACCATGGAGATACCTTAGTATTTTATTTATTCCTTTCGAGTGATCTATGGTTGGAGAAATCATGTATTGGCTAAGCTTGTTGACAATAAAAACTATATCAGGTTTTGTGTTGGTTAAGTATTGTAGTGCACCAATGCCTTGTGTATAGTGTGTAGGATTGGACATTGGCTCTCCTTCTATTGTGAATTGTCTCCCGGTTACCATTGGTGTAGGACATGGTGATGCATTTCCCATGTCGAATTTCTTGAGTATACCTCTTATGTACTTTTTCTGTTTCAAGTACATCCCACTATTGTCTCTATAGACTTCTATTCCCATAAAGAAGTGAAGATTTCTAAGGTCTTTTAATGAAAAATTAAGATTAAGTTGACTGATGAAGGTTTCTAGAAACTTATTATTACTGCTAGTTATTATTATATCATCAACATAGATGATTAGGAATGTAGTGTGATCGGTCTCTTTTAGGACAAATAAAGACAAGTCACTCTTGGTGTTTTGGAATCCCCAACTTAATAGAGTGTGTCTTAGGCTATCATACCATACCCTTGGGGATTGCTTTAAACCATAGATTGTCTGGTTTAATCTACATATGTGATGTGGTTTGGTTTGATCTATGTACCCTTTAGGTTGATTAATGAAAACATTTTCTTTGAGATTTCCATTCAAAAATGCATTGTTTATGTCTAATTGTTTGATTTCCCAATTCAGATGTATGACAATATATAAAATGATTCTTACAATACTGGCTTTGATAACTGTGTTGAATGTTTCGTCATTCCAATCTTGCTGTTGTTGAAAGGCTCTAGCAACAAGTCTTTATTTCCTCCTATCAATTGTGCCACCCGCCTTGTAGTTTGTTTTGTAGATCCACTTTGAGTGAATGATGTTTTCTTGTCCCAGAAATGCACTACTACGGAAAACACATACAATGTCGGTTTTGAAACACATATAATGACATAAACATATTTTTTGTTAGGTAGTGTGTAATTGTATGTATGTTAGTTACCACAATGGGCATATGGTTGTTGTTATAAATTAGATTTCGTGCTACTTATAACTACGATTATAGGTGACAACTGTTGTGAAATAATTGAAGGGTCCTGGGTTCGAATCCCAGCAATGCCATTATTGGGTTTTATTATTCTGGATAGTGATATTCTTATAACAATGGTTAAGTTAACAACCGTTGTCATATAGTTTGTGTTTTTTTAATTTTTTTCAATTTTACAGAATTCTCAATTTTGCAACCTGAATATTTCTGAATCGTATCTACCAGCAACAACAATACACCCAAATTTCAATTAGGACCCAAAATTGAATTAGACCAAAAAATATATTACATCAATGACACAATTCCAGTAGAAACCCAACCTTGTATATTACGTAAAAACCAAAATTAAGACAAAACAACATAAAATGTATTACATCAAATTATACTATCTTGGGGTCTTGTCTCTTGGTGCCTTCACTTTACACACCTATAATTTTCAAATAAAAATAGTTGTTAGAAATTAAATAACATTACTGGAAATTATAATAAACTATAAATTATGAATGAAGAATATAAATTACTTACTTGTTAATTTTCCCATGTTCCTTCTAGATGATCGTTACAATAACATGCACATCACCTATATCAACTTCTTCATATGAATTAGGCAGTTGTGTTGCGTAAGAAGGAGTGGCAGCAATATTTATACTTTCATCATCGCTATGAGGAATGTGTTTTTCTTTGAGAATAATTGACCATTTCCCCAATAAGTCTGAAGGGTCTTTCAAATAAAAAACTTGAGTACCCATGATGAATGGTTCGGTCTTATAAGTTGTCTTGCCAAGGTCAACCTGTGTGAATCCCAACCCATCAGTTTGTACAAATTTGTTATTGTGGAACCACTTGCATTTAAATAAAGGCTCTTTGAAAGTAACATAATCAATCTCAAAAAACCCCTCAATGACGCCATAGGACACAATGGTTTCCAAAATAGGATTCTTATCTTTCGAACTAGAGAAATACATGGATTTGGCCTTAATCATAATCCCACTATTTTGCACCGTGATATGATCATGTTTTGCTTTTGTATAAAAGGAATAATTAGAAATGTTATATGTCTTATAAGTTATCACAGTAAATTTTGGCATCTACGACAACCATTTAAGTGTCTCGAATGCACCACCATCAGTAGAAATCATCTTATTAAATCAACTTATGAATTATTTATTATGTTGTGTCAACTACCACTTGTCAAACATTCAATGAAATTTTTTATTTATAATTGTTTTGTGCTCTTCTATGTAAGGTTCAACTACACTAAGATTATTCAATATAGAAAAATGTGCTTCAAGAACTACATCTCGACTTATTGTCTTAGCATTTAAACCTTGAGTACCCGTACCATCAAATCTGTCAGCATGACGAGACTTTGGAATTCCAATAGACTTTGTTTCCAACAAATAGTTTGAACAAAACTCAACAATTTCTTTTGTGATTCACCTTTCAATAATTGAAGCTTCCGGTTGGTGATGATTCTTCATATATAATTTAAATATCTTCATGTATCTCTCTATAGAATACATCCACCTTAATAAACTGGACCACAAAACTCGATTTCTCTGACTAGATGAACAAGTAAGTGAATCATAATGTCAAAAAAGGATGGATAAAAAATATATCTCCAATTGACACAATATTATCGTAGCCTCTTCTTCAAGTTTATCTAATTATTTGAAATCAAGAACTTTATTACATATAGCAATGAAGAATAAGCATAATATGGTTATAGTTACTCTTACATTCTTTGAAGGATGCCACAGATAGCCACTAGTAGAAGTTGTCGCATCAAGATATGACAATCATGAGAGTTTGAGCCTATTAACTTGGGACTTCCTTTGATACAAGTTTTTCTATGTTCTAAGAGTAACCTTGGGGAACTTTAATATCTTACAAACACTCACAAAAACTTTTCTTTTCCTTTTAGGTAGAGTGTGACATTCTGGAGGCAAATAAGATTTTTTTACTCTATCTTCTAGAGCCAACTCTTGTCTAATACCCATCACCATCATATCTAAACAGGAATTCCTACTATCTTTAGTCTTATTTGGAATGTTTAGAAGTGTTCCTATCAAACTATCACAAACATTTTTCTCCACATGCATCACATCAAGGAAATGTCTTACATCAAGACTAGACCAGTATGGAAGCTCAAAGAAAATCGATCTCTTTTTACAAATATTTATCTCAATGGGACCATCTTTATTCTTTCCAAAGACAATATTATGGTTTTCTTGTCATTGATAAACTTTATCGCCAGTTAAAGGTTTAGGAGCATGTTCATACTATTGCTCTCCATTAAAAGCCTTCCGCAATCTACAATAAGGATGATTGGGTTTTAGAAATTTCTGATGCCCAAGGTAAACGATCTTTTTTTCCAAACTCAAGTTGGTGAAAACAAGTATTAGATTCAGATATAGGACATGATTTATGTCCTTTGACACTGTATCCAGCCAAATTTCCATATGCAGGAAATTCGTTGAACACAAGGACAATAAAAGATATCATTATTGTCAGGAACATTTTTTTCATAGAATTCAAGGAATTCAAGAACTCCTTTCTCATACACCGAACCTAATCTATCAGCTTTCATCCAAATACAATCTATAACAAATTCTTAAATTTATATAAAGTTACTATTGTGAACGACATACTAATGCTACACACAACCTAATTTAAAACATATGCAGTAAATATGATTAAAACGTGAAATGACACTAATCTAAATCATATTCAATAAACATAAACCCAAAACATTGAGAAGCCTCAGAGAATGGTAAAGTACCAGATATTTGAAGATGATTGTGAAAATTTTGCTTCTAAAAATGATTCTTTGAAGAGGATGGTGAGGATTATGCCTCCAGAAGTGATTATTCAAAGAGGATGATAAAGATTTATCTATTGTTGTTATCTCATTCTCTAGGGCACCCTATCTGTTATGAAAGGAATAAAGTACATGTTATGTTTTAGTTTTGTGGTAAACAATTTCACAACAGTTGAAAGATTCATCCTTAGTGAAATATTGAACATATAAGTTATAACGACGACTTAATGTAACAACCGTGGTTGTTGTAATTTCAATTTTTTATAACAATAAATGTTAAGGAACGCACTCTATTTCAATTGAAAAAATGGAAAAATGTTGACACTGGGATTCGAAGCTTGACACGTAAATTATATGACAACGGTTCTAGAAAGTAACCTTGATGAAATGTTTCTGAATAAAATAAAACAAGTGCATAAATAATGAGATATGACTACGGTGGATAAATAGACGTGGTAATATTTTGTTACCAAAGGTGTTTTCTGTAGTAGTGATGGTACTAAAGTTCAATTTCTATTGTTCATTAGAGCCTTGTATTCTTCATCCATTGTTGTTAGCCATTCTGGCCTGACTACCACTTCTCTTACATTCTCTGGTTCCTTGTCTTCTTTAGATGCCTCGGTTAGCCATATGTAAAATAATTTAGTCTTGTATATTCCTTCCCTACCTCTTGTTCTCAGTCAGAGTGTTGGTGATGTTCTACTAAGGTGGTGAGTTATTTTCTAGTAATGTCTGAGTGATTTCCTCCATTGATTGTCTTCCAACCTCTTCTGTTGGGTTTTCAGTCTCACTATCACTTTCTCTAAGATTGTTCATATTTGTATGTTAAGGATTTGTATGTTCTGAAGTTTCGCACACAATTGGTTGATCTACTATGGTGTTATTGTCATTTGCTTATGGCTCTTGTTGATCAATAATGTTGTTGGTTGCTTCATTTGGGTTACATGTAGAATAAGAAGGAAACCCTATAGAAATATCATTAGTAATAATTTTTATAGGATTTCTTGTGTTAAGGAATCCTTCTTGGAACGAAAATTGATTCTCATTGAACACTACATGTCTTGATACACACACTTTTTCATAAAAGTTGACACACTTATAGCCTTTGTGAGCATTGCTATAACCCAAAAAAACACATCTAGTTGTGTGAAATTGAAGCTTGTGTTGATTGCAGGGTGATCGGAAAAATAGCAAGTGTACTATTTTTCCTCTGATGTAATAATGAGAAAAGTTCCCCGAATGTCGATCTCAAGAACTACGTATAAATATGGAGTTCGAATTATTGTCCAATTAAACAAAAACTAGAGTTTGGTTTTGACTTGGTAAAATAAAATGATTGTGAATAAAATAAATAGATGTGAAGGACTGTTTTGACACATATGAGTAACATGTTAGGGTAAAGATTATGATTTTCCATGTAACAAACTTGAATCCTAATTTCTTAAACAAGTTTAAAATACTCAATTACCAGATCTTTAGTTTATTTTCCCCTAAGTCCTTAATGGGAAAACCTTTGAACATTCATCCTAAATCCTAAGTCCTTTGAGAATTACGATGAAATCAAGCCTTTGATTTATCAAGATTTAACTGGTAACTATAGGGTATCCCTAGTCCTATGTGATATATACTATAGTCTAATCGTACAAAACCCTTAACAAAAGCGGTCTAGCTAATTGTTAACAGTAAACCAATCCTTGTTGGTTTGACAAAGGAAGCATTAAAAACCTTGTATGATTAAATTGAATATGAAAAACAAATATATTATTGAAATACAAAATCAAAGTCGTTTACAAATTAAAATAAGGGACACCCCCTAGCATTGGGTGGTTTAACTACTCATAGTATTCAAAGAAAACAAAAGATAAATTGTAAACATTACAAGTATTGGGAAGAAATTTGATCTTCAATCGCTTCAGTTCATGAAAATCTCCTTTCACTGAAACCCTTGTCTTCTCCAATCTTTTCTCGGGTAATTCTTTGCTGGCAAAAAGTCTCCTAATTTCTCTTCAAAACTTATATAAATGGAAAACACTCACTTAAGTCGGTTGGAAATATCCAAAATACCCATATGGGTCACACATAGTGAAAAATCAGGAAAACACTAAAAATCAACGTCATTGGCCAACACGGCCCATGTCAGGAAACACGGCCGCTCGTGTTGGCCTTCTAGTTTCTCTATTTTCTTTTTAAGTCCCAGGATGTGCAACACGGCCCGTGTCAGGTGACACGGCCGCCGGTGTTACACCACTGACTTCCATTTTTTCTTCAACACGGCCACCCGTGTCAGGCCACCTATAGCATGATTTTTGCACTTCCTTCGAAACTCTGAGTTTTGCTCTTTTCTGCACTGATTTGTTCCGAATTATTTGTGTGAGCCTAAAAACAGTAAAAAAACACAACCGACACATAAAATTTAGAAGAAAAAAATGAAATGCTTGACAATATAAATAAAATATGACTAAAATCAACGGTATATAAATATGTAAAAATAACTTATCAAACTCCCCCAAACTTAAACTGTTGCTTGACCTCAAGCGACAATTACAAGAGCTCATGAAATTCACAATATACTGGTACTCATACGTGAGACCTCTAATCACATTGTTCAAGAGGTAGTCCGTTTGGTATTCACATGACGCGAAGAGTTTCTGTAAGAACCTTTTAAACCTGATCTTCCTCTTCAGATACCTCTATAGCTATGCTTTGTACTTAAGTCTCTTTCCGATTTTCCTCCTTTTTCATTTGAACAATCAAATTAAGGCGTGAGAATTATGATAATCATCACATGCACAAGACTAATCAAGAATTTTTTTTCCTTAGGCACCAAATGAGCAGCATTTGCTACTTTTAATTACTGATGAAATTTTGAAACTTTGCAGTTATATATTGACCTTATTTAGATGATTTTTGGGGATCAACCCCATTTGAGCTGAATAATTGGGTGAGGGTTACCCTACTTAGCGGGCCGGCTGCCTTTGTTACCGCCTTTTTATCATTTGGTACCAAAATTATTTATTTCTCAATCAACATATGTGCACGTGAATCTAGATTATGCGAGACTTTCAAAATAAACTACTCAAGGAGTACTTCTCAGGATTCAAGAATTATGGTACAAATCTACATGTTAGACTCGTATCACTATCACATTATTCAGAACCTCCTACCCTCAAATAATTATCCCTTTATCTCTATATACTATTCCCGATCTCTTTGAATTACAAGCTCTTGTGCAAAACAAAAAAATTCGTTAAAAATTCTGAACGAACTTCAACGTGTGATTTTACAAAGAAAATAACATAAAGAAAACAAATAAAATGCAAAGCAAAGCATTAAATCCCCCCCCCCCCCCTCAAACTTGAGCTAAACATTGGCCCCAATGTTTCAGAACAAGATCAAAAAAGGGTGACTCATAGAGGGTAGTGCAACGCCAACTACTGCCTCCTAGCTTTCACCAGTAAGACCCCCCTTTTTATTACCTGAAAACAAAAAAAAAACGAAGTCATTAAAAGTGCAAGTTGCCTCCCACGAAGCGCTTAGTTTAACGTCGCATGGCTCGACGGTTCATCCCCTTTATTATGGGGGGTACTTCGTCTTCTACACCTTGTTTCTTATCCTTTCCGCAACCCAGAATTCACCCAGATCAAAAGTATGAACCACTTTGTGCCTCCAGTTACTTTCAACTTCCATCTTCTCACCTCAGTGTTCCTTCTTCTTTCTCTTCTTGACTTCTTGACTGAATTTTTGAATTTGTATTGATGCCACCTGAGATATTATGCTTGAGACTTCTTCTAGGAGTGGTTTTGAAATCTTGCTTTCTCCTTCTAGTTTAATCATACCGACAAAAGATTTATTATTTCCACCTGCAACTTCCTTCTTGATATCCAACACATTAAAATTTATTTCCTCATCAAATGATTTTACCATCAGATTACCTATTTCGATATCAAAATTGCATCGACTAGTAAGCAAAATGGTCGACCAAGAATGATAGGAGTCTCTTCACCTTCATGAATTTCCATGATCTGGAAATCAACTAGAAAGAAAAAAAATTCAATTTCCACCAATACATCTTCAGCTATCCCATACACTGCTTCATGGTGTAATCAATAAATTTCAATTTTGTCCCACTCTCGCTTATCTTTTCAATACTCAACTTTTTTTAAATAGATAATGGCATTAAGCTCACACTCGAACCAAAACCAATAAGAACCCTCTTGAATTTCCTATCTTTTATGGTGTACGGTATTACAACTGATCCAGGATCCTTCTGCTTAATGGGTATTCTCCTTTCTTGTGTGATTTCATATAATTTCTCCTCACCGGGTGTCGATTCATCTCATGTTGGTCTTTTTTTATAGCACCTCCTTTGTGAATTTCTGGTACAAGGGCATTTTCTCGAGTGCTTCAAAGAACGGTATGTTGATCTTTATCTTTTTGAATAATTTAACAAATTTATCAAATTCTTTCTCTTTTATGTCCTTCTTTGTTACTCGAGAGGGATACGACAACTTCATCATTGGTTTAGTCTCCTTTGTAGCTGGTTTCACATGTGACACCACTTCTTCCTGCTTTTTCTTGTTCTCTCTCTCACTTCTAACTTTACTTCTATGATTGGATCATCAAATTTTACCTCCACCTCTTTTTCTTTAGCAACTTTCTCACTCCTTGTTGTGACAACATTAACATTCTCATGAATTTTTTTATTTCCTTGTGCTTGCAGAGATAATTGTTGTGCAATCTGTCCCATTTGAACTTCCAAATTTTTTATCGCAGTTGTGGTATTCTGGTGATTTCTCCTTGTCTCTTCTTGTAATTGAGAGGTGTGGGAAACCATCTTTTCAATAGCTACCTCCCATTCTAAATTTTGTGGAGCTTGTTGTTGATTTTCTTTCTAGGAGAAGTTGGGATGATTCTTCCACCCCGGATTATAGGTGTTAAAATACAGATTATTCTACTTCAAGAATTTTATCTCCTCATTTTTTGTTATGGAGTTAAAAGATATTGCACAGTAATGTGTGTTCCACTACAAATTTCATAAACAACATTTTGTGCCTATTGAACCAGAGCTACCAGAGCTACCCGTTGAACACCTATTTTCATTTCCTTCAACCTTTTCTCCAATTCCGCATCAATTGTTTCTTTAATTATGAGTTGTTTGTTGGCTTCCAACTTCAAATTAATCACTCCCTATGGTTTTCTTGTAAACCTGTCATACAATTCCAGGTGTTCATTTGTAGCAATGTCTTCAATGATCTTCTTAATATTAATGGTTGTTGTAAAGTTGGATGAGGCACTGACAGTTGTGTCAATAAGCTGTTTTGTCTTCATTCTAAGGCCATTTACAAACATCATCATTTGCTCAGTTTGATCCATCTTGTGAGTGGGATAAGCTACCAATAACCTCCTGAACCTCTTATGAGCATCACCTAGTGACTCTCCTTCTTTATGCTTAAAATTCACAATTTCATATCTTTTGCGAACATAAACAGACGCATGAAAGTATTCGTCAAGGCAATTTTTCTCCATCTCTTCCCAAGTGGTAATACTCTAAGCAGGCAATGAGTAAAACCACTCTTCAGCATCTTCAGACAGCGTGAACGGAAACATTCTTAATTTCTTTGCTTCTTCAGAGTGCCCCTTAATCTTCAAAGTATTTCTCATAGTAAGAAACCTTTGCAAATGCTTATTTACATCTTTATTTATCCTTTTGGTGAAAGATCTCTTCTCAAGTTGTCAGATTATTGAAGGGTGTAGTTGAAAATTTGCAACAATTATCGATTGATTCATAATTGTCAATTGACCTACTGGAGAATTTGCTCCTCCATAGTCCCCAAGAAGTCTCTCAGGTGCTCGTGGATCTTCAGCCATTGGTATTTCCTCTTCCTCTTTAGACTCTGAACCAGAATAATGTTCTGACTGTGACTCTATATGAACTGAATATTCTTCATCGGTGGCCAGTCTGGCTAATCGAGCTTGTCTATGCCTTGCGTGAAAAGTTCTTTCAACTTTTGTGTCAAAAGAAAATTCAGCAGAAGACTTTCCTCGCATACAAAGATTAGACAAAAATCAGTAATAAAAAAAAATGAAAATAATAATAATAAAAACTGGAACAATATTTAAGTTGACGAGCAACAAAATTTTAATTGAAAGAAAATTGAACTCTATATTTTGGCAGTCCCCGACAAAGGCGCCAAAAACTTGATCGGAAAAATAGCAAGTGTACTATTTGACCTCTGCAGTAATAATGAGGAAAGCTTCCTGAATGTCGATCTTAAGGATTGCATACAAATATGGAGTTCAAATTATTGTTCAATTAAAATAAAATTAGAGTTTGGGTTTGGTTTGATAAAATAAAATGTTCCAAATAAAATAAATAGATGTAAGGATTGTTTTGACACATATGAGTAACATTCTAGGGTAAAGTGTATGATTTTCCCTGTAACAACCTTGAATCCTGATTTCTTCAACAAGTTCAAAATACTCAATTACAAGATATTTAGTTTATTTTCCCCTAAGAACTTAATGGGAAAACCTTTGAACATTCATCCTAAATCCTAAGTCCTTAGAGAATAATGATGAAATCAATCCTTTGATTTATCAATATTTAACTGGTAACTATAGGATATCCCTAGTCCTATGTGATATATACTATAGTCTAATCGTACAAAACCCTTAACAAAAGTGGTCCAACTAATTGTTAATCGTAGATCAATCCTTGTTGGTCCGACAAAGGAAGCATTAAAAACCTTGTATGATTAAATTGAATATGAAAAACAAATATATTATTGAAATACAAAATCAATGTCGTTTACAAATTCAAATAAGGGGCACCCCCTAGCATTGGGTGGTTTAGCTACTCATAGTATTCAAAGAAAAGAAAAGATAAATTGTAAACATTACAAGTATTGGGGAGAAATTTGATCTTCAATCGCTTCCGTTCATGAAAATCTCCTTTCACTAAAACCCCTGTCTTCTCCAATCTTTTCTCGGGTAATTCTTCGTTGGAAAAAAGTCTCGTAATTTCTCTTTAAAACTCATAAATGGAAAACACTCACTTAGGTCGGTTGGAAATACCCAAATCACCCCTCTGGGTCACACATAGTAAAAAATCAGAAAAACACTTAAACTCAGCGTCATTCTCCAAGACGGCCCGTGTCAGGCAACAGGGCCGCTTATGTTGGCCTTCTGGTTTCTCTATTTTCTTTTTAAGTCCCAGGATGTGAAACACGGCCCGTGTTAGGTGACACGGCCGTCAGTGTTACACCAATGACTTCCACTTTGTCTTCAACACGACCACCCTTGTCAGGCCTCCTGTAGCATGGTTTTTGCACTTCCTCTGAAACTCTGAGTTTTGCACTTTTCTGCACTGATTTGTCCCGATTTATTCGTGTGAGCCTAAAAATAGTAAAAAAAAACACAATTGACGCATAAAATATAGAAGAACAAAATGAAACGCTTGACAATATAAAGAAAAGATGACTAAAATCAGGAACACCCCTAGTATTGGGGGTTTAAATACTCATAGTATTCAAAGAAAACAAAATATAACTTGTAAACATTATAAGTATTAGAGAGAAATTTGATCTGCAATCGTTTCCGTTCATGAAAATCTCCTTTCACTAAAACCCTTGTCTTCTCCAATCTTTTCTCGTGTAATTCTTCGTTGGCAGAAAGTCCCCTAATTTCTCGTCAAATCTCATCTAAATAGAAAACACTCACCGAGGTTTGTTGGAAATACCCAAAACGCCCCTATGGGTCACACATAGTGAAAAATCAGGAAAACACTAAAGATTAGTGTCACTGGCCAACACGGCCCGTGCCATGCAACACGACCGCCCGTGTTGGCTTTTTGGTTTCTCTATTATCTTTTTCAAGTCCCAGGATGTGCAACACGGCCCGTGTCAGGCGACACAGCGGCCCGTGTTGGCCTTCTGGTTTCTCTATTTTCTTTTTCAAGTCCTAGGATGTGCAGCACGGCCCGTGTCAGGTGAAACAACCGCCCATGTTGGACCACTGACTTCCACTTTTTCTTCAACTCGTCCCAAGTTTTCCTCTTGACACGGCCCGTGTTAGGTGACACGGTGTTTACCTCTAGATTTGGTAAACAACGCTGGTATCTTGACAATAAGTTTACAGGCGAGATCGACCAGGGAATCTCGGAACAGTGCGTCAGTTCACGCGCGTAGTCAAAGCGTTTTCAAAAAGGTGCGTTCGATTGAGAGCCAAACATTTTAAATTATAAAGGATAATCATAATAAGACAAATTAAAGGAGATGAAAAGCGTTTTAAGTTGCAAAATATAATGAAATAACATTAAAGAAAGATTGAAAACTAGGTTGGTTCAAACATACATTTCCTTTTTCTGAGTAATTTCGCTTGTTCGCTTGGTTACTTTAAGTGACTAGCATGCAGGAATGTGAAACGTTTGACCTCTTACAAAGTGCAGCAAGTTCTTTATTTATAATATACAAAAATAACAACTTTCTAAGTGGGCTTTATTTCCTTGCATGCCATGTGTTCTTCAAAAAATTTCCTCATAAAACCATATTCTCTATTGTAACTTCTCTTTATGAACCCATGTTCTCCATTCTCGTGGTCGAACCCACATTCTCTATTGTAACTTTCGAACCCATGTTCTCCCTCCATAACGCTTCGCCTTTACAGTTTAGGCACCTACGGGCCTTTTAACCCTTTTGGGATTCTCACCTTTCCTGGGCTCAATCCATTCACCATGATCTTTTCTCTAATCTACTGCACTTTTGAAACCTTAGTTGACTGCCTGTGGAATCATCCATGGTCGACATGCTTATGTAGTCAAATCTCATAATATAATGCTATTTAATGCTCTTAAAAGAGCCTTTTTGACTTTTGGTTTGGATTTCTCTCTTTATGAAAATCCCAACCAAAAATTTCCCCCCAAAATGTCTTTTTCAACTGAAAGAGCAGAAACTGACATTTTAATCTTTTTACTCTTAGTGTGAAGTGACGTCATTGTAATCATGACTTTATTCTTCAAACGTTACATCAACGATCATATAGCCACTTCCCTACTTTCTAGCTTCAACTTCCTAGGACAATCGTGGCCTCCATCTTACCAATTTCCTCACCTTCGTTGCCATCTGTTTGACACGTGCCAATCGTGTAGCCAGAACTTTTTCCCACTTTCTTCCCAAATGTTTGGTTTCTTTGGTGGTATAAATACCCCTTTCAATCCTTCATTTTCCTTTTAGGCTTTCTTTGCATCCTTAATCTTTTAGCTTACAAACTCAGCAAATAAACCCACCTTTATTTTTACTTAAAGCTTCCAATCACCTTCCATGGCATCTCCAAGCCAAGTTATTGAACACATTAACACTCCTCACGCGATTGAGCTAGTTTCCACCAGGCCTGATTTCCTCACTGTTGATGGACAAACCTTTGTGTGGAACCAAACCCAGCATGCAACATTGCTACTTTCCGTTCTAATCCATTGCTTCCATTTGTCTGCAACAACACTACATATGCTCTCATGGGACCCACCCTCGACGAGATTAGGGCACCAAAAAATATGAAAAAAACGCTTCCCTATTCATAGAAGCACAAGGCCCCATATCGCCCAGAAGTGTCCTTTAGATTTCTCCCACATCTCTAGGACCTCAAAAGTTTTTCGCTCCGCTCCTGCTATTAACCAGGACTACATTACATGTTTAAATAAGATAGAGAAATTTAAAGGTGATGTCTGAAAATCCCAAGGCATTTTTGATTTGATTCAACTTTCTAGGGTTGACCCTAGTTACTGCAACTATATGATGATTTCTTCCCTCTACTTCTGCGAGAGTTCCACAAACACCTTCCATTTCACGACTAGTATGCTAACTCCTACGTTGTTCGATGTTGCGGCTATCATTGGCCTTCGTCCTTTAGGTGAAAATTGCATCCCTATTGCAGCTGATGAAGAAGTTATTCCTTTTGATAAGGTCGTCACTGGTTTCACCAAGTACATGAAGCATTTTCACGCTAAGTATGTCGACATGATGTCCGATGAAGAGTACATCACCTTTCTGGCCTTGTGGCTCTCTAAATATATTTTGTGTAGAAGGTCTATGAAGGTGGCCAAACATTTCATTGCGTTGGCACATCACCTCCACATGGTTCGAAACACTTGCTTAAGAGAACTCATCCTGGGGCTGTATTATGAATCACTCAGTGTGGGGGTCGACCAGATGACCTCTCTTGCACCAACTTCCAGCTATCTACTTGTTGGGCCATTTTGGCTGCTGCGATTGTGGCTAAGTGCCACCTTTAGGGACTAGATTAAATTGAAGCTTTTAAAAGCACAAGAGGTATTCTTTTCCAGTCGTGCCATTCAAGGTTCTCATCTTGCTGCAATAACACCGTCCAACAACGACCTGACTCGAGAGGAGGCACTTGAAACATGTTTGAAGTTTTTCTTCAGGCGTACCACTTTTCACCCCACTATGGCACCATTTTCTTCAAGATCATGTGGTCCTGAATGGTTTACTCGACCATTTCCCCCTATTGAGCCAACACATGTCCCTGAATCCAAAGCCATTTGGCAAGCTTTTCTGACCCCTAGACTTATAGCGTCTAGAGTGGGCGGTAATGATGGGGTAACACTTATGTGTTACCAACCCAATTTGGTGGCTAGGAGTGGTTTGTGCCAACCTTTGCCTTGCAGCTTTTATAAGCCATCAGACACGATGTGCCTTTCATCCCAAAGCTACAACGAAGTAGAGTGTGTTCAACGCCTCTAACACTTTGCTGATGACGCCCCTAACTTGAACTTTTTTTGCCTTCGAACCTCTCTTCTATACAATGAAGGAGTTTTTTGATTGGTGGACCGTGAGGTTTGTAAAGAAAAATGGGAACCTCAAATATTTCAAGCATCGATTGGCCAATGCTTTTAAAGCTATGAATAAGCAATTTAAGAATGGTATGACTTAATATTGTGCATGTCGATCACTTTATTTGCTTTCTCGCTTATTCATGCTTCGACCTTTAAACTTTGTCTTGTGCTTTTGTTTTCTTCAGAAGTTGAGCACAAGAAGCGTGCTAAAGGGTTGTTAGTAGTGCAATTATTTGTGTTTCTGATGAAGAAGCTCCCGTAACTTCCTCTCAGGTAATATGTTAATTTTGGTGTTCTCTTAATTGATTATATCCCCGTCTAACACGTTAATTATGTTGCCAATTTGCAGGCTGTTGAAGCCAACATTGTTGTCCCTTCTGAACCCTCTCCAAAGAGGCGAAAACACTCTTCCCATGAAGAGGAGCAAGTGGAAAACACGCCTTCACCCGTTATCCCATCAAAATCTAAAAAGTCTTGGTTGACTTGATTCGAAGATGTTTCAAAACAAGCTACTTCTACCATTGTGCCTGCTCCAGTGGTAGAAAAAGTACGAGTCATGCAACCAGCTTTGACTCGCCCAGAGAGCATTAACTCCAACCCTGAAAGGGAATCTCAGGTATCCTTTCTTTTCCAAAAACTCAATTCCTCTTCAAGCTTACTTGCTCATTTTTAGATTTGTCCTTACTTGTCTATGTTTTTTCAACGACCAGCCGCTAAATCCATACGACACCCCACCAAGCTCATTTTAAGAACTTCAAAGGGGAAAAAGAAAATGCATGTGATTCTGTCAAATAGTGAATCTACCGATAGCGATCTCAATTCTCTTGTCGATCAGGGAGCCCTTGAGTATTCTCCCATCCGCGAGGGAGTGGAAGATAGCGCCCATAACAATAGCTTATAAGGGGATGTTTGGAATGATGAAATGGAGGGTCCTAAGTATGCTGCTAACATTAATGAGACTATCAACCAGCAACTTTCTCAAACAGCTGAAGCTCCTCCTCAAACAAATGCTCCCTTTGGCTCCGTTTCAACTCCTCCCAACATGGTTCCTACCCAAACCACCATGTCTCCTCAAGAAATTTCTACTTTAAAGCAAAGTAGCCCTTTGGAATACTTGAAGTTTTTGGTGGCTGCTAGAAACTGCTCGACTGATGGGGGCTCCAGCACTTCGACTGTCTCTATGAGCGTTTCTTCTCTTGGAACCCAAGGCGAGATTCTAAGTCGCCTGAAGACACGGATCTTTCATGTAAATTTGATCAATCATTTGGAGGTGTTTCCTGCTGATGGATCTAAGGTCAAATATGCGTTGCAAAAGTTCGACGTTCATACAGCTTCTCCTCAAGTCGTCACGTTTGTGGGTGAGGTATCTTCTTTTCTTGATCATCTCTTAGTCGACTTGGCCAAACGCAAGGAGATCATGGGGAAACGTCATCCAAAATAAAAGGAACATAACCTAGAATTAGGCTTTGTGGAGTCCTCCATAACTTCTAGTGAAGCGTTAAAGAAAGCTCTTGACAAAGCCAAAGAAGACTTAAAAAAAAGGGCCGATAGTATCTCTTTGTGGTAGCTATAAATTGTTGTTTTGAAACAAAAAATTGAAGAGCTAGAGAAGAAGATCAATGAAGCTGAAACCTCACAAGCCGCTGGATTCGAGACAACTAAAAAGGTGTTGACTGACAAAGCTTTTACTGGGGTTCTTCACTGGAAGCATGTTGAAGCGTTGGACATCGATATAGCTAAGTTCGATACCTCTCTTTCATTAACTAATGCTCGAATTTCCCTCGCTCAAGACCGCTATCTGACTCTCAAGGAAAATGTGCCCTTTTAGCCGACTTTGTAATGCCTATTATATCTTGCAAGCCCTTTAATGGCCTTTCACTATGTAATCAATGGGTTTTTACTCTTTGCTTATTACAATTTCTTGCAACATAGGTCTATATTTCTTTAGGTATTTACCATTTACTCATAATATTCAACCTTCTGACCTGAGCTCTTTGATCTCATAAGAATTATTTGAAAAATCTTGAACCACTCGAAATGGTCCTTCCCAATTTGGTGACCATTTTCCCATAATTATATCTCTTTGATCCATGGTGTGATACGGTGGGAGAACTGACTTTAAGGTTTTGCGTTTGATCGCAAATGTTGCGGTTAGCAAGTGTCACCACCGACTTTTCTTTCATCTAAAAGGAAAGGTGAAAAAGCACAAGAAAGACCTTTGAGATTATTTCTTGAGTTCGGGGGGTAGATTATGAAAAGGGAAGGTATTAGAACCCCTTTCATCCATGGTTTTCCATGGGCTCTTAGTTACTTGCTATATCACTTGCTTTTGTTTGAAATTGTGCTTTGTGTGGTTTTTGAAAGTGTTTTGTAAAGAGGCCATTATTTAGGCAATCTTTGTAATAATTCTTGTTTGTAAGAATGTATACAAAGATGTTTTTATCTTTTGAAAATGTTTTCAAGTTTGTAAGATGTTTGAAAGTGTATGTGTTTGTTTTGAAAATAGCAAGGATGTTTTTGTTTTGAAATGGAGCAAGTAACTAGGAGAAATCTACCTACTCAAAAGTCTTCCATGTTCATTTCCTTTTTTCCTTTGACATTGTTATCTTACCATTGATTTGGTAAGTAACCCTATCTTTGGATGTAAACGGGACGGACGTGGGTCATCGTATAACCATGATTAGCAATGTTGCAAGGTATCTTAGCATTTTCCTTTATGGACTAAGATCATTTTGAAAGGCAACTTAGATATCGTCTTCGAGGGACTACGATCTTGTATTTTTTCTTGTTTTTGCTAAGATACCTCACATGCGTAATATGGCCATTTATAAGGCAACCAAGTGGATTTTACCCTAGGGGTGCTTGTATGCAAGTGTATTGATTTTCATGCTTGTTTTGTCTTGTATTAGGGTTTTCTACTTGTTGATTTTATCTTGCCATACACACCCTAATTACTAACAATTATATTAAAGCGATAATTTTCGGAAATTAAAATCCTACGCTATTACATCATTTGGGGGATGGGGATACAAATTTACAAATGGGGGGATGAAAGCAAATAAATCCTAATTTACAATTACAACCATATTGAATGAATAAATAATGTTCAAAAATAAATAAATAAATAAATAAGAAAATTGTTTTTTTTTGAATTTTTTTTATGTATTGACACATATACTTATGTATTGATACGAAAATTTTATGTATTGACGCGTGTCATTATGTATTGATACGAAAATAATTTATGTATTGACGCATGCCATTATGTATTGATACGAAAACAATTTATGTATTGACGCATGCCATTATGTATTGATACGAAAACAATTTATGTATTGACGCATGCCATTATGTATTGATACGAAAACTTCCTTGCTGCTGAAAAATGAAAATTAACTCAGTATGAGTAGATGCATTCACATTTCCTATCGACTCATGAAACATTTTGTATCGATGCATAATAGTTTGCATCGGCTCATAACCTATTTTGGACATGATATGCGTCGACTCATAGCATTTCGTGTCGACGCATAACTGCTGTTTTTTGTTTTTATCACTGTTTTGCTATATGTAAAAGTTAATTCTAAACACATGGTTAGTGAAAATGAAAAGCAAGCATATAGTTAGCTTTAAGGTAATGATATCTACATTTTATCTTCACAAATGAACCATTAATGATGCTTGTATGAAGAGTTCAAAATCAAAATAAACTTACCTTAAAACTGAAATTTATGCTTTGAGTTTGAGCTGTTGTATGGGCTATTGTTGAGCTTGGGAAGTGATGATAGTGATGTTACAGAAGTTTTTCATGTGTTTGAACAAATTCTATATGATATATGTGGAGTGTTTAGATGGTTGGACAGAATTTGCAAGGTATGAGAGGTTCAAAGGTTTGGACTTTAAAACTCAAGAGTGGAAGTTTTGTGGACTGTTATGGATTTTGTGAATATGAGATTTTGAGGGTTTACCAATAAAACTTCTGGCTTTTATCTCTATTTTTCTAACCCCGTTGTCTTACAAATTCTTCTTCTATTTATAGGCATGAGGTTTGTGCATATGAGCTGACTAGGTTTGCAAGACAGCATGTTATGGTTTGGTTGGATTACAAAGATCAAACTATGTCAAGTACTCCATAGTCCCAAGATGAAGTTCCAAAGTTACTGGTATAGAGGAGCTACTTCCCATGATTTATGGTGGAGTATAATCAGCAACAAGCAAGGTATGGGCTTGTTTTACCCCAAAATTTGCCCTCCCTTTTCCACAAGAAATCACAGCTCCGGGGTTTTCCCTGATTTTTTAGATTGACTCAAGAATCGGTCAAACAGACTTTTCTTGTCAGTCCATCCAAAATTAGTGTTTCCATTGATTTTGAATCAGTCAAACATATTGTTAGGGTTTCTTTTGATTTTGTTGAGTTTGGCTTAGGAATTGATCAAGCGGACTTTTCTTTGACGACAAATATGGAATTAGGGTTTTTCACTCGTATTTCTCAGAAGAATTTAAGTCCACAGTATTTCAAGTTAACGGTTACATTGTTTTACGCTTGTTCAAGATTGTTGTTTGTTTCTTAAAAACTAAACATCTGGGATAGGAGCTGAGGCTTTTGATTAAAAGTTTGAAGCATTGGTTTGATCAGTGAAGTGAAAGGTGTATGGATGTTTGTTTAACTGTACAAAGTTTGTGATTGATTGGAATGCCGGGCGTATTGTGGTTAATGCAAGGTTGTGAGACTACAACGTTTGTTGATTATTTATTTTATCTAAGTTAAAATAATTGGGATGCATTTCCAGTCATTTTAATTCAAGAAATTTAAATAGTTAAATAAACAGTGCAGAAGAAATAAAGAATTATCTGACAAAGATTCTTATTTATTTTTAATTGTTGTTACAAATGTTATTTGGATACTGTAAATTTATTTACAATATTTACAATGATATTTATTACAATAATTGAAAAAGAAAATAAATTTAAAATCTAAATCTCTTAAAGTATTCTATCTTCTACTGCTGCTTCCCTTACCCCAACTGGTATTTACCTGCAAAGACAGAAAAAGAAGTCAATACAGTTAAATTGAAAAGCATTTTCAGACAGATAAATAAAAGCTCATCATTAAAGATTGTTGACCGGAATCAGATTGTTTTGGTTTTCATCATGTTTTACTCGTCCTCTTTGCAAATCACAAGAAGATTTCTCTTCTTGGTTCACAAAGAGGAAAGTAAAATAATTTTTTGCAAGCATATAATACAAGGCACAAGAAAGCACAAGTTTCACAAACTAAGCAAACCAAATTGCAATGTCAAACTGAGCAAACCAAATTGGAATGTCAAATAAAGCAAACCAAGTTGCACAAGCTGTCAAGAAGCTGTCAAGAAACTATCAGCCAAGCTGTCAAAACAGAAAAACTGCATACAAGCTATCAAAACTGTCAATGCAGAAAATATGGAAGTACAGAATGCAGAGGAAAACCAAGATGCAAGCAAGCAACTTTTCATCATTTCCCTGGCCAACAACTTTTCAGAATAAAGATATATTAAGCAATTAAATATGCTTTTTTATGGAGAGAGAAAGAGAGTAAAAGAAAAAGGTTTGCAGTTTTTGCAGGCTTAAGATATATAAAAACAATTTAAGGGAAGATAAATATAACAAGAGAGCAGTTCACAAAGAGAAAAAACCACAAACTGTAACTGCAAGCAAACTGCAAGCTGATATCAACAAACACCAGCCTGCCTTCAAACCCCAAAACCCACAGAAGTAGCAAGCCTTCAAGCCTGCATAACTTCCAGCCTGCATAAAACCTCCAAACAAACAAAACCAACAGGAAGCCTTAAGCCTTCCTAAAGACATTTCAAGCTTGCAAAAACCTGTTAAAACCCAAGCCAAAATCAAACCTGTAACCTGCAGAAAACCACAAACAAAACAACTTGCATGTACCAGAAGCAAGCCTTCAAGCCTGCACCAAAGCCATTTTAACCTGCAAAACTGCAAGTGATAAAAAACAAATACAACAGCCTGCCTGTATCAAAAGCAAACTCAATCCAAGCCTGCCTGCATAACAACAGCCTGCCGGTACCCAAACAAGCCTTAAAACTTGTTCAAATAAAACCTTGAAGCCTGCTTCCTCCAAGCCTGCATAACTTCAAGCCTGCCTTCCTTACCAAAACCAGAAGCAAGCATGCCTAAAGCCAGTTCAGCTTCAACTGCAAGCAAGCCTGCCTAAAGCCAGTTCAAACTGCAACTGCAAGCAAGCCTGCATCAAAACTATCAAGCATAACCCAAGCCTGCCTGTACCAAAACAAGCAAACTCAAACTGCAATCCAATACAAAAACACAAAACTTGCCTTCAAAGAAAAACAACTCAGAAGCAAGTATTCTCAGAAATTCATCCTCAAACATCCAAATCAACAGCAACCATGACAAACACTCTCAGAATAAACTCATCATCAGAATCAAACACCAAATATCAAAACAACATTAGCAACATTTTAGAAGTACCCATCATCAATTCAAGCTAACAAGAGCAAAGCCAACATTCAGATAAGAAGAAGAAGAGCATTTTCAGAAGCAAGCATTTTCAGAAGTAGTGTTTTCAGAAATATCTCATCACAAAACAATTCAAAAATCTAAAGATACAAAGTACCAGAAGACAAGCTAACAACAGCGGTCATCACATCCTCCTTCCTCCGGCCACCTGAGAGCGCCGTCGTCCAACCTTCCGTCTCCTCTCCAGAAACAAAACCCTAAAGGTATTGTCTCCTCTTCCTGCACCTCACACAAACACAAATATCAAAGATCAACACTGTGATACCAATAAAACATACAAAACTTAAGCATGCACGAACATAAACCCTTAAAACGTTCAGAAAGAAAAACAATACCTTTTTTATCGCCGCCTGGTACAACCACGAGGAGGAGGAAGTGGAGGCATCGCTCTGGTAGCCTAAGGGTTGGAGAGGATAATCATTTGCTCTTGGTGTTTGAGAAAGACGAAGAAGACAAGAAGGGAGCGGCGCCGTTTCAAACTATAAACCTAGATTCTAAGTAATACAAATGCAAACCTTAAAAATTGTTAAACATTTCAACTGAGCCTGCCCCATAAACTAAACCCTTAAGCCCATTTACCTTCAACGCCTGCACCCCCCCCCCCCCCCTTTAGCCTGACCATGTTCTTTTAACTTTGGGCCAAGTATATAAAACCCTTAGGCCCATTTAATTTTTAATTCCATTTGTTTTGCTTTAAAACTAAAATATTCTCTTTTCACTAATTCTTTTCTTTTCTTTTGTTAAATAAAAGAATATAATTTTTTATACATAAAATTTTCTTAATAATTTTCATTACCTTAAAAAACCAAAAATACATAAATAGTAGATTTTATTAAGTTAAATAATTCTTTTTTAAAAACCCCTTTTGTTTATATAACACTAACAAAAACACAAATAATAATAAATACTTCATTTTCATTAGGTTAAATATTTTATTTAATAATTTGTAAATAACCATATGCATTTCACAATACTTTTGATTTTTCTTTGATTCTTATACCTTGTTATATTTTTACATTGAGAATGCGACGATTCGATTTGGTTGTAAATAATATTTGGACATTACTATTCTGATAAGACTCATCCCCATTTGTAAACATTTGTACCCCCATCCCCGGATACTTATTTGTAATAACTTAGACTTTAAATTCCCGAAATTTATCGCTTTCCATATACTGTATAGTAATTAGGGTTTGTATGCGAAGATTCAAAATCAACCACTAGATAACCTACTACAAGATAAATGCATGAAAATCAATACACAATTCACACTTGCACCTCTAGGGTAGCCTCACTTGTTGCCTCGGAAAATGAAATCATGTCCCTCGAGTATGAGACACTCTAGCAAATGTCCCTTCGATAAACAAAGACCGTAGTCCCTCGATGATCCTCGATGTTGCCTTCGATAAAATGATCTCGTCCCTTACAAAATTGCTAGAGCGTCTCACAAGTTTCCTTCAATGATTGCATACGGTGACCCACGCTCGTCCCGTTCAACATCCTAATGCAAGGTTGTTCATCAAACACAATGGTGAAATAACACTGTTAAAAGGGTTAAAACACAAGAAAATCTTTGAGTAAAATAGGGTAGACAACTCTTAGTTACTTGATCAAAAATCTTGCAAAACCTCCTTGCCATTTTTCAAACACACTTCACAACACAACTTCAAAAACAATTTCAAAACAACTTTCAAAACATTGAATTATCTTTTCAAAAAGACACACACCTTTATATATATTCAAAGAAGAATCATTACAAAGGTTGCGTAGACAAGGCATCTTTTTTCAAAACATTTTCAAAACCACACACACAAAGCACCATTTCAAACAATTGAAAAGCAAAGGCAAGTGATCTAAAACAAGTAACTAAGAGCCCATGAATAACCATGGATGAAAAGGGTGCTAGCACCTTCCCTTTTCATAATCTACCCCCCCGAACCCACAAAAACATCTCAAAGGTCTTTCCTGTGCTTTTTGACCTTTCCTTAGGATAAAATAAAAATTCGGTGGCGACTCTTGCTAAACCGAACAAGTGCGAAAACAAACACAAATCCCAAGTCAGTTCTCCCACCGTATCACAGAACTGGCGACTCTGCTAGGGAAGTTTCTAAAAGTGGGGTTACCTTAGGGTTTTAGATCACCTTTACATGCTTACCTTGATTGCTTTGATTGCTTTACTTTTTGGGTTCCTTGTTTAGGTTTGTTTTAAATCCTACACCCGGATTTGGGGGCACCTTTTAGGTAAGTAGCAATAAACTATGAGGGAACTGTGCGGGGTATACCGACATGGTTGAAGCAGTAGCTACGTTAGTGTGACATATTTGTGGGTACCGGTAGCCTTTGAGTTAATCAAAGAGAATACGGGGCCACTGAGTGATGTCATGAAGCACTAACGAACTCTTAGAACCTTACTTGACCATCTTGGCCTTTTTAGGGGTAGTGAGATGACCGGCTTTTGTGTAGTCCGAAGTTGGTAGATACTCGACGCTACACTCATTGAGGATTGTTTTCTTGGAATATTTTGGTCGCCAGTTAAGTGGCTAAACCAAAACAATGAACATAGAAAATAATCCAGTGATATTGAGCTCTTTAGAACCCGGTTTCTATTTTAGGACAGGTTTGAGCCAACTAACTTCAAGAGGGTACTTACCTACAAACCCCATGCAAGCCTAAACCTAAGGACTTGTCTGCTTTGTGTGAATATGATTACCTGTATATACACTTGCTTACTTTTGCATACATGTACATAACATCATAACATCATACCATAGCATTTTCAATAACCATTTCAAGGATCTCGAGGGTCTTTTGATGCAGGGTCACGTTGAACCAGACGTCTACCAAAAGGCAAGAGGGTTTTCCTCTAAACAAACGCCGTCAAAGATCAAGTGCAACAACTTGAATCAGGGGCTATGACCCACTTGACATGGTGAGCTTGATTCTCGTGGAAAGACATCCACCGATACAAGGTTCTCCAATCAAAGATGTTGATTGAAGTTCAACCTCTAACATTTTCTTGTGTTTATCCCACGAGATCCTTGAAAACATGTATCCACATATCATGCATCGCATCATGACAGGTTTCTCCCATATAGGTCTCCTTATCTTCCTACTGTTTATTTCAGTAAGGTGGATATGGAACAAACAGTGAAAGATCTCCAAGCTCAAAACGCTCAATTCCAACAAATGCTTCTGGCTATGGGTAAAGGGCAAGAGGATCTGAAAGCTCTCCTTCTCAAAGACAAGAAGAAGAAGTCTAAGAAGGCAACGGGCATCCTAAACTTGAAAATAAGACCTAAAACCCTAGATCTTTCAACTCCATCCAACATAGGGGATAGTCTTGAAGAAGACCACAATTTGGAGATCGATGATGTTGAAGCTGACTACTCCGAAGAACAATATCCTCCCGCTGATGACAAGTACAAACAGTTGGAGGATCGCCTCATTGCTATGGAGATTCAACAAATACCTGGCTTGGATTTAGGAGACATGGGTTTAGTTTCTGGGTTGGTCATCCTGCCAAAGTTCAAAGTCCCTATCTTTTCCGTGTACGATGGAGTCTCTTGCCCTAAGATGCACTTAAAGTCTTATGTCCGCAAGATTCAACCATACACAACTGATCCAAAGCTTTGGATCCATTTCTTCCAAGAAATCCTGGTAGGGACTCAACTCAGTGGTTTTATCAATTGGAGAGTTCCCGCATCCACACTTGGGAGGATTTAGCTGCTGCTTTTTACAAACAGTATCAGTACAACGCTGATCTTGCACCAACTCGTGTGCAATTGTAGAACATGACCATGGGTTCCAACGAAAACTTCAAAGGATACGCTCAAAAGTGGAGAGATATGGCTGGTAGGGTACAACCTCCTTTAACTGACAGGGAGCTGATTGACATCTTCATGGGAACTTTGACAGGGCCTTTCTTCAATCACTTAATTGGAAGCTCCTCAGCCGGGTTCAACGAGCTAATACTAACCGGCGAAAGGGTCGAAGCTGGCATAAAAAGTGGAAAGATCCAAGGAGCTACACCCTCTGATGCACAGAAAATTCCCTACAATGGGAGGAAAGAGTCCAATGCTGTGAACAGTCAAAAAAGTCACCGTCACCGACACGTAGGGGAAGTCCTGGTCTCTGGTTCTGCATCACACCGACAACAGCAAAAGGGAAATCAACGAAGGCCAGACGAGCCTAAAAGACAGTTCACCAACATCAACATGCCGCTGTCTCAAGCGCTGCAACACTTGTTGAGGATGAATCTGATTGCATTGATAGGACCTCATCCAAACCCCAAGACTTCTTCTCCCAACTACAATCCTAATGCGACATACACTTATCATTTTGACAGTCCCGGGCATGATACTAACGATTGTTGGGCATTGAAGTACAACATTCAGAATTTGATTGATGCCAAGGAGATTGAGTTTGGTCCTCCAGAGACTCTAGCACAATCACTTCTCCTTTGACGAATCATTGAGAGAGTCTTCGTTTCTTTGAATTTTCAAGTTGTAATTTCTTTTGTTATTCAAACAATTAGCTGTTGATGTCAAACTTTGTTTCATTAATGCATTGCATATGTTTGCCTTGAATTCATCCATTCGTTTTCACTATTCTTAAACTATGCTTCCTACTTTCTTTATGATATTTAACTCTTGATAAAAAGCTACAAGCCTTTAGAGGGAGGATGACGAAACAATGCCATAATCCTATAAAGTATGCTTTTGAATAGACCTTGCTGACGATGTACAGGCGCTTCTTTCAAATCCTAAACACTGGAGTTATAAGGAAGATAATCCCTAGTCAACCCCTTTGAGCCAAAGAAGTAGGAGTTTATTGTTTTAAACGCCAAATTGAAACCTTTGATTTAAACCTAGGGCAGGGTAGTCTCTCAGTTAATTCGAAAGACGCGCATTGAAGTCGCAAACTCTTAGTTCGTAATACAACGAATGACATCAAAAACATTCCTTTGGAACCAAAAGACATTGATGGTTCCTTATCTCATAGGAAATCATTATCTCTCAAAAGAGAAAAGCTCACTAAGCCAAAACCTATAAAGGAGGCTTAAGAAAGCTGTGGCATCCCGCTGACTGTAATCTCGAAAACAAGAACAGTCAGGCAAAAATTAGGGATAACGAATCAAAAGAAAGAGGTCATTATAAATCCTCAATAACATGAAAAATGTTGCAAAAATGATGACTGCCTTCCATAAAATTCAACTGGTGTGAACCATCACCAAAATGTCGTTCCAAACTCGAATAGAGTTCGACGCACAATTAACTGAGTTTAGGACTGAAGGACATCACGAAGAGCGGGTGGGAACAAATATACTTTGAGCCTTTATCCTTTGTTTCTTAAACCGTGAACCAAGCGACGTTACAACCCTTCAAAAGTCCTAATTGAAGCATGGGTTAGTTCGAAAGCATACTGTTACAAAAGGTATCCTGACTCCTGTAACGCTTTGCCCTAAAATCTTGTGTTGAATTTGTCTTATAAAAAGTTTTCTGCTAAAAAACACATTTTTCAAAACTTCGAGACAAGCATAAACTTTGAATTATTTGAATATCGTTGTTTGCACATGGTTTACTTGTTTAACAACGAAGAAATTCATACAGCGAATGTTCGGAGGAACGAAAGCTCTCTCAGTGAGTAAAATCACTTCAAGTGGGACGATACTCCCATTGCAAAAATCTCCCGTCAATAAAAAGAGACTTGGTTTGGTATTGTCCAACAAATCTGGGGCAGTCCAGTCAAGATTTCAACAAATCTTTCAAAGACCATTAAACCAGGGGCAGTCCAGTCAAGATTTCAAGAAATCTCTCAATTACAGATCAACCTGGGGCAAGTCTCCCTCACCATCACTTGGGACATTTAAATGTCAATCTTATCAAAGGGTTACGTACAGTCCAGACACGGTTTCCATTCTGTCACTTATTCAAATCCCAATTACAGTTTCAGATACACTCCAGACACGGAAGTCATTCTGCTACTCATACAAATCTCAACACCAGATACAGTCCAGATACGCTCCAGACACGGTTTCCATTCTGTCACTTATTCAGATCCCAGTTACAGTTTCAAATACACTCCAGACACGGAAGTTATTCTGCTACTCATACAGATCTCAACTTCAGATACAGTCCAGATACGCTCCAGACACGGTTGCCATTCCGTCACTTATTCAGATCCCAGTTACAGTTTCAGATACACTCCAGACACGGAAGTCATTCTGCTACTCATACAGATCTCAACACCAGATACAGTCCAGATACGCTCCAGACATGGTTGCCATTCTGTCACTTATTCAGATCCCAGTTACAGTTTCAGATACACTCCAGACACGGAAGTCATTCTGCTACTCATATAGATCTCAACTTCAGATACAGTCCAAATACGCTCCAGACACGGTTTCCATTCTGTCACTTATTCAGATCCCAGTTACAGTTTTAGATACACTCCAGACATGGAAGTCATTCTACTACTCATACAGATCTCAACTTCAGATACAGTCCAGATACGCTCCATACACGGTTGCCATTCTGTCACTTATTCAGATCCCAGTTACAGTTTCAGATACACTCGAGACAAGGAAGTCATTCTGCTACTCATACAGATCTCAACTTCAGTTACAGTTTCAGATACACTCCAGACACGGAAGTCATTCTGCTACTCGTACAGATCTAAACTTCAGATATAGTCCAGATACGCTCCAGACACGGTTGCCATTCTGTCACTCATTCAGAATTTATCCTCATCCTAGAGATGCCCCAAACACAGATACCCTCATGCTTCTCATTCTTTCACCTATAACATACAATTCAACTTCCTGATATTCCCGACAGAATGAAGTTTCTCATTCTCAAAGCGGCATACAACCTAAACCTGAACTTCTTCCAAACAGGAATAAGCTTTTCCCAGAGTCCTGAGTTTTTACTCTCCAACAGGATAGCCACTCCGCAACAGTATGGCTATTCCCCACAGAATTCTTATTCCCCAAGCAGAATGAAGACTCTCATTCTCAGCTCCTCACAGAGTATTCAGATCTCCTCAAAACGGGAATCCCCAGTAGATTGGCATACAACCCAAACTCCTGATTCCCCAACAGTGGTCCCAGGACTTCTCATTTTCAATGATCAAAGGATTTTCAATCCCCAGCGACAGTCAAGGATTTATTTTCCCCGACAGCGGTCAAAGATTTTATTATCTCCAGCAATCCAGGATTTATCTTCCTCAGCAAGACAGCTCATCAGCCTACATGCGCATACATCACGTTCATAAATCATGAACATTGACAAAACACATATATTGCATCATACATTTCATGCAACATAACTTTGTGTTTCAACTAACAATTTACCTTTTTCAGCAAAAGGTCGACAATAGTTTTTTTTAAGTTCCAGATTAACACTTGTAACAAACCAGGGCAACTATCTACTTGACCATCATGAAGCAACCCTACACCGGTTCCTTCTCAATTTCAGATGCAGTTTTACACGGACTCATCATGAAGAAACCCTACACCGGTTCCTTCTTAAATTCAGATGCATTTTTACACGGACGCATCATGAAGCAACCCTACACCGGTTCCTTCTCAAATTCAGATGTAGTTTTACACTGACTCATCATGAAGCAACCCTACACCGGTTCCTTCTCAAATTCAGATGCAGTTTTACACGGACTCATCATGAAGCAACCCTACACCAGTTCCTTCTTAATTCCAGATGCAGTTTTACACGGACTCATCATGAGGCAACCCTACACCGGTTCCTTCTCAAATTCAGATGCAGTTTTACACGGACTCATCATGAGGCAACCCTACACTGGTTCCTTCTCAAATTCAGATGCAGTTTTACACGGACTCATCATGAAGCAACCCTACACCGGTTCCTTCTAAAATTCAGATGCAGTTTTACACGGACTCATCATGAAGCAACCCTACACCGGTTCCTTCTCAAATTCAGATGCAGTTTTACACGAACTCATCATGAAGCAACCCAACACCGGTTCCTTCTCAAATTTAGATGCGGTTTTACACGAACTCATCATCAGGCAACCATACACTGGTTCCTTCTCAATTCCAGATGCAGTTTTACACTGACTCATCATGAAGCAACCCTACACCGGTTCCTTCTCAAATTCAGATGCAGTTTTACACGGACTCATCATAAAGCAACTCTACACAGGTTCCTTTTCAGGAAATTTCGAATGAAGTTCTATACGGACTGATCCCTATTCAAATTCAACTTCTGAAAATAGTTTACGGATTCTCCAAACACGGATGTTAATCTATCGCTTGTTCGGACTCAACCTTTGAAAATAGTTTACGGATGCTTCCCAACATGGATGTTGATCTATTACTTATTCAACTTCAAGACTTCTGAAAACAGTTTACGGATTCTCCAAACATGGACGTCAATCTATTGCTTATTCAGACCCTCGGTTCAGAGATTTCCAAACATGGATACCTTTCTGATACTCACCCACTCACCTACAACAAACCTTCTCCAGATGGCATCTTTAAGCCCATCTCCGACAAGGTTCTATCACCTTCTTAGATGGCATCTTTTAAGGCCATCTGAGACAAGATTCTGTCACATCTCCAAATGGCATCTTTAAGCCCATTCCCTCAACTACGCTTTGACGAGTGCAAATTTTTGAGCACTCTAGTGTCTAATCATTCTTTTACCTTTGAGTCGCGAATGGCAAAATTGCCAATCTAACTCTTCAGGTTCTAGAAGATTGAACAGGGGCAACTGTTGTACCCCAAAATTTTCCCTCCCTTTTCCACAAGAAATCACAGCTTCGGGGTTTTCCCTGATTTTTTAGATTGGCTCAAGAATCGGTCAAACAGACTTTTCTTGTCAGTCCATCCAAAATTAGGGTTTCCATTGATTTTGAATCAGTCAAACAGATTGTTAGGGTTTCTTTTGATTTTGTTGAGTTTGGCTCAGGAATTGATCAAGCGGACTTTTCTTTGACGGCAAATCTGGAATTAGGGTTTTTCACTCGTATTTCTCAGAAGAATTTGAGTCCACATTATTTCAAATTAACTGTTACATTGTTTTACGCTTGTTCAAGATTGTTGTTTGTTTCTCAAAATCTAAACATTTGGGCTAGGAGCTGAGGCTTTTGATTGAAAGTTTGAAGCATTGGTTTGATCAGTGAAGTGAAAGGTTATGGATGTTTGTTTAACTGTATAAAGTTTGTGATTGATTGGTATGCTGGGCGTATTGTGGTTAATGCAAGGTTGTGAGACTACAACATTTGTTGATTATTTATTTTATCTAAGTTAAAATAATTGGGATGCATTTCCAATCATTTTAATTCAAGAAATTTAAATAGTTAAATAAACAGTGCAGAAGAAATAAAGAATTATCTGACAAAGATTATTATTTATTTTTAATTATTGTTACAAATGTCATTTGGATACTGTAAATTTATTTACAATATTTACAATGATATTTATTACAATAATTGAAAAAGAAAATAAATTTAAAATCTAAATCTCTTAAAGTCTTATATCTTCTACTGCTGCTTCCCTTACCCCCAACTGGTATTTACCTGCAAAGACAGAAAAAGAAGTCAATAAATTTAAATTGAAAAGAATTTTCAGACAGATAAATAAAAGCTCATCATTAAAGATTGTTGGCCGGAATCAGATTGTTTTAGTTTTCATCATGTTTTACTCGTCCTCTTTGCAAATCACAAGAAGATTTCTCTTCTTGGTTCACAAAGAGGAAAGTAAAATAATTTTTTGCAAGCATATAATACAAGGCACAAGAGAGCACAAGTTGCACAAACTGAGCAAACCAAATTGCAATGTCAAACTGAGCAAACCAAATTGTAATGTCAAAAAAAGCAAACCAAGTTGCACAAGCTGTCAAGAAGCTGTCAAGAAACTGTCAACCAAGCTGTCATAACAGAAAAACTGCATACAAGCTATCAAAACTGTCAATGCAGAAAATATGGAAGTACATAATGCAGAGGAAAACCAAGATGCAAGCAAGCAACTTTTCATCATTTCCCTGGCCAACAACTTTTCAGAATAAAGATATATTAAGCAATTAAATATGCTTTTTTATGGAGAGAGAAAGAGAGTAAAATAAAAAGGTTTACAGTTTTGGCAGGCTTAAGATATATAAAAACAATTCAAGGGAAGATAAATATAACAAGAGAGCAGTTCACAAAGAGAAAAAACCACAAACTGTAACTGCAAGCAAACTGCAAGCTGATATCAACAAACACCAGCCTGCCTTCAAACACCAAAACCCACAGAAGTAGTAAGCCTTCAAGCCTGCATAACTTCCAGCCTGCATAAAACCTCCAAACAAACAAAACCAACAGGAAGCCTCAAGCCTGCCTAAAGCCATTTCAAGCTTGCAAAAACCTGTTAAAACCTAAGCCAAACTCAAACCTGTAACCTGCAGAAAACCACAAACAAAACAGCCTGCCTGTACCAGAAGCAAGCCTTCAAGCCTGCACCAAATCCATTTTAACCTACAAAACTGCAAGTGATAAAAAACAAATACAACAGCCTGCCTGTATCAAAAGCAAACTCAATCCAAGCCTGCCTGCATAACAACAACCTGCCTATACCCAAACAAGCCTTAAAACTTGTTCAAATAAAACCTTGAAGCCTACTTCCTCCAAGCCTGCATAACTTCAAGCCTGCCTTCCTTACCAAAACCAGAAGCAAGCATGCCTAAAGCCAGTTCAGCTGCAACTGTAAGCAAGCCTGCCTAAAGCCAGTTTAAACTGCAACTGCAAGCAAGCCTGCATCAAAACTATCAAGCATAACCCAAGCCTGCCTGTACCAAAACAAGCAAACTCAAACTGCAATCTAATACAAAAACACAAAACTTGCGTTCAAAGAAAAACAACTCAGAAGCAAGTATTCTCAGAAATCCATCCTCAAACATCCAAATCAACAGCAACAATAACAAACAGTCTCAGAATAAACTCATCATCAGAATCAAACACCAAATATCAAAACAACATTAGCAACATTTCAGAAGTACCCATCATCAATTCAAGCTAAAAAGAGCAAAGCCAAAATTCAGATAAGAAGAAGAAGAGCATTTTCAGAAGCAAGCATTTTAAGAAGTAGTGTTTTCAGAAATATCTCATCACAAAAAAATTCAAAAATCTAAAGATATAAAGTACCAGAAGACAAGCTAACAACAGCGGTCATCACATCCTCCTTCCTCCGGCCACCTGAGAGCGCCGTCGTCCAACCTTCCGTCTCCTCTCCAGAAACAAAACCCTAAAGGTATTGTCTCCTCTTCCTACACCTCACACAAACACAAATATCAAAGATCAACACTGTGATACCAATAAAACATACAAAACTTAAGCATGCACGAACATAAACCCTTAAAATGTTCAGAAAGAAAACAATACCTTTTTTATCGCCGCCTGGTACAACCACGAGGAGGAGGAAGTGAAGGCATCACTCTGGTAGCCTAAGGGTTAAAGAGGATAATCATTTTCTCTTGGTGTTTGATAAAGACGAAGAAGACAAGAAGGGAGCGGCGCCGTTTCAAACTGTAAACCTAGATTCTGAGCAATACAAATGCAAACCCTAAAAATTGTTAAACATTTCAACTGGGCCTACCCCATAAACTAAACCCTTAAGCCCATTTACCTTCAACGCCTGCACCCCCCCCCCTTTTTAGCCTGACCATGTTCTTTTAATTTTGGGCCAAGTATATAAAACCCTTAGGCCCATTTACTTTTTAATTCCATTTGTTTTGCTTTAAAACTAATATATTCTCTTTTCACTAATTCTTTTCTTTTCTTTTGTTAAATAAAAGAATATACTTTTTTATACATAAAATTTTCTTAATAATTTTCATTACCTTAAAAAACCAAAAATACATAAATAATAGATTTTATTAAGTTAAATAATTCTTTTTTAAAAACCCCTTTTGTTTATATAACACTAACAAAAACACAAATAATAATAAATACTTAATTTTCATTAGGTTAAATATTTTATTTAATCATTTGTAAATAACCACATGCATTTCACAATACTTTTGATTTTTCTTTGATTCTTATACCTTGTTATATTTTTACATTGAGAATGCGACGATTCGATTTGGTTGTAAATAATATTTGGACATTACTATTCTGATAAGACTCATCCCCATTTGTAAAAATTTGTACCCCCATCCCCGGATACTTATTTTTAATAACTTAGACTTTAAATTCCCGCAATTTATCGCTTTCCATATACTGTATAGTAATTAGGGTTTGTATGCGAAGATTCAAAATCAACCGCTAGATAACCTAATACAAGATAAATGCATGAAAATCAATACACAATTCACACTTGCACCTCTAGGGTAGCCTCACTTGTTGCCTCGGAAAATGAAATCATGTCCCTCTAGTATGAGTCACTCTAGCAAATGCCCCTTTGATAAACAAAGATCGTAGTCCCTCGATGACCCTCGATGTTGCCTTTGATAAAACGATCTTGTCCCTTACAAAATTGCTAGAGCGTATCACAAGTTGCCTTCAACGATTGCATACGATGACCCGCACCCGTCCCGTTCAACATCCTAACGCAAGGTTGTTCATCAAACACAATGGTGAAACAACACTGTTAAAAGGGTTAAAACACAAGAAAATCTTTGAGTAAAATAGGGTAGACAACTCTTAGTTACTTGATCAAAAATCTTGCAAAACATCCTTGCCATTTTTCAAACACACTTCACAACACAACTTCAAAAACAATTTCAAAACAACTTTCAAAACATTGAATTATCTTTTCAAAAAGACACACACCTTTGTATATATTCAAACAAGAATCATTACAAAGGTTGCCTAGACAAGGCATCTTTTTTCAAAACATTTTCAAAACCACACACACAAAGCACCATTTCAAACAATTGAAAAGCAAAGGCAAGTGATCTAAAACAAGTAACTAAGAGCCAATGGATAACCATGGATGAAAAGGGTGCTAGCACCTTCCCTTTTCATAATCTACCCCCCGAACCCACGAAAACATCTCAAAGGTCTTTCCTGTGCTTTTTGACCTTTCCTTAGGGTAAAATAAAAAGCCGGTGGCGAATCTTGCTAAACCGAACAAGTGCGAAAACAAATGCAAATCCCAAGTCAGTTCTCCCACCGTATCACAAGGCTCAAGACAAACATTGTACAAAAAGCCTGCTTTTCAAGAATAGCAATGGTGCCTTTATGCCATAAATGGAAAGATACTTTGGACAATGGTTTAAACACTTGGGTAATAGTTCAAGCTCTTGTGTAATCATTAAATTATGATGAGATTCGAAATCAAGGAGGCCTGCAACATAAGATTATGCAGCAAATCATGAGAGTTTTGTTATGTGTTTTTCACTAAAATGACTTGCAACTCAATAATGGATGCTCAACTTCATGCTCTTGAATCTCCTAGCTCAAATATGATAAATTCATGCTATTGGATGTTTTAGAAATCTTGAAACACCCTCTACAACTTTCATGTTGACCACTTTTGTTAAATCAAACTGGAACTTGATGAAAATTGGCCAAGAAGTTGGGATAAAAACCTGACCAAAACTGCTGAAAATTTCTCTATGTGTTAAATGAAAATGTCATGACTTCATGAATTATTAACTTGAGATCCAAACATATTTAGGAGAAGTTGTGTAAAGAAATATTTTAGATCTAATGGAGATCTACAACTTTCATGTTGAAAGTTTCTTTTGAATCATCTTGCATCATGGTGAAAAATTGGCTCAAAATTGTGAAAAAATATGAAGTTTTCAACACAAAATTTTCTAAGTTTGAAAACTTTGACTTTTCAAAATGAAATCCTGACTTTTTGATTTCTTGATGAACAAGCTTCATATTTTAACATGTTTTGATGAATTGTTATCTTTGGCATTTGAATTTGACCAAAAAGTCATCTGTCAATCCAATGGACTTGCAATGTTTTGAACCATGCTATTAAGTCAAAATGATGAAATTGGACTCTTGAGGTCATGCCTTAAACCAATTGATCATTTTCTAGGTCAAAAATCAGAAATTGCTCTTTCCCAGTCAAAACCCTAATTTTGACCATTTTGCCCTTTTAGAGTTTTGATCAAATTTCTTGAGGAATTGTGGTCCAAACTTGATAAAATGATACCTATGAGTTTGAAATGTTAATGTGGATCAAAAATTATGAAGTTTGACTATAAATTGGCCATGGTTGACTTTTTCCCCATTACAGTTGATTTTTAGGTCAACTGCTCAATTGACTGAGCAAAAGTGTGATCCACGGCTTGAAACTTGACATGAGTGATCTTGGGGGTCCATAATGATCCATGAAAGTCATATGGGGCATTGGGAGTTCAAATGTCCTTGTGCAATCTCAAACCCTAATTTTGGTCATCAGTTCTTAAGGAGGTGTCTTGAGTTGATCAAACCCTAGTGCAGAGGAGATCTTATGAGCAAATTCTTGATAAGTGAGAGGGAAAATTTTGGGGTACAATAGCTTCCCATGTTCAATTCTTAAACCTGAAGAGTTAGATTGGTGAGTTTTTCCATTCGTGTCTCGAAGGTGGAAGATGATTGGACACTAGAGTGCCCAGAAATTTATACTCGGTGATGTGATGGTAGAGGGAATGGGCTTAAAGATTCCATTTGGAGAGATGATAGAAAGTTGTTGGAGATGGGCTTTTAGATGCCATCAGAAATGATTGTTGAACCGTATCTGTAAGCTGAAACTGAATGAGTATCAGAATGGCGTCCGTATCTAGAGCGTATCTCAACTGTATCTGAAAGTTGAATCTGAATGAGTATCAGAATGGAATCCGTGTCTGGAGCGTATCTGAACTGTATATGAAAGTTGAATCTGAATGAGTATTAGAATGGCATCCGTGTCTGGAGCGTATCTGAACTGTATTTGAGAGTTGGAATCTGAATTAGTATCAGAATGGCATCCGTGTATGGAGCGTATCTGAACTATATCTGAAAGTTGAATCTGAATGAGTATCAGAATGGAATCTGTGTCTGGAGCGTATCTGAACTATATCTGAGAGTTGGAATCTGAATGAGTATCAGGATGGCATCCGTATCTGGAGCGTATCTGAATTGTATCTAAGAAACCTTTGAACATTGTTAATGGTAGCTGTTTGATTAACCTTATCCTGAAAAGGGTAAAATGTTAGCTAATATGAAATGTCATGTTGTATGAAATGCATGGTATGCATTCGTGTTATCGATGTCTATGATATATGGATGCAATGTATGCGTATGTGAGCTAACCTGCTGCACTTCTTGTTGGATTGGGGAAAATAAATCCCTGACTGCTGCTGAGTATATGGAGTGTAAGTCTTCATGTTGTGAAGTTGAAGTGTTGATGAATTCCTATTTGTTAGAGAAATAAACTCTGTTGTAAGGAAAATGTCGTGTACTGCTTGTAAAATCCCGTTGGGGAATCCTGAGAAATTTGGCGACTTCTATCGGGGAGTGATAACCAGAAGTTTTATTCCGCTAGGGATTAAACTGCACACCGTGGGGGATTTTATAAAAATAGCTTAGAGAGATTTCCCTACCTTAAAGCCATCGGTGATTTTCTTTCTATTTTGTTTATTTGTAAACAGTAATTATATTTAAATGCATATGTTCAAAAATAAATCATTGGGCGTTTTTGTAAACAAAACATAAGAGTAAAGAAAAACAGATAGTTTTGCACTTTCAAAGGAATATCTTTGTATTGACTTTGAGTAAGTGTTTTTGTACAATGAGACAAACATTCTAGTAAGAGAATACTGTCGTAAAAAAATGAAAATTTTGATACAAATAAAAGATAGCTATGTGCAATAATCCCATGGGGTTCCCATTCTTCCATAGCCTTCGTGTCTCTGAGCATCTTGTCTGTTTGTTGCCTTGTCTGAAGCTGATTGAATTGATCAGAACCACTAAGTTTTCCAGTTGAAGCTAAAGGTTGTCCATAAGGTGATCCAACAGGACATAGTCATACACTTTAATTCCCTAACTTTTTCATAGACCGCCCTTTCGAGTTTTCAGTCCACCGGGAAACCCTTTTTTGCCCAAGTCGCCCTTTTGGGTTTTCAACTTGTCGGGTGTACATATTTTTTGATTTTATCCCTAATTTTTTCCTGAACCTTTTTTTTTGGTTCGCCGGGATGCCCTTGTTTTGCCTAGGTGTGTCAACCTAGCGGGTCTCTTATGCGTAGTATCTTTTGACTATGTCCGCATTTGTAGGGTGAGACAGGTCGTCGCCATCCATGGTGGTCAAGATCATCCCTCCACCAGAGAATATGCCTTTGATTACAAATGGTCCTTCGTATGTAGGAGTCTATTTGCCCCTGGGATCACCTTGCGGCAATATGATACGTTTGATCACCAGATCTCCAACTTGATACACTTGCCGTCTGACTTTTTTGTTGAAAGCCTTGATCATCCATATTTGATATATTTGACCATGATAGACAGCAGTAAGCCTTTTCTCATCAATCAAGTTTAGTTGATCAATTCGAGTCTAGATCCAATCTTCTTCATTCAGCCCTGCATCCTTCATAATTCTTAGAGAGGGGATCTGGACCTCAATAGGCAAGACAGCCTCCATGCCGTATACCAGAGAATAAGGTATTTCCCTAGTTGATGTGAGAGTTGTGGTATGATACCCGTGGAGAGAGAATGGTAACATCTCATGCCAGTCTTTGTATATGACTATCATTTTCTATATGATCTTTTTAATATTCTTATTTATGGCTTCGACAACACCATTAATTTTCGGCTGGTAGGGGGAAGAATTGTGATGCTAGATCTTGAACTGCTCGCATAGGGCGGTGATCATAGTGTTGTTCAGGTTCGTACCATTGTCTGTAATGATCCTCTCCGGGATATCGTACCGACAGATGAGATTATGCTTGATGAACCGTGCGACAACATTCTTGGTAACAGAAGCGAAAGAAGTTGCCTTCACCCACTTGGTAAAATAGTCAATGGCCACTAAGATGAAGCGATGTCCATTAGAGGTTGTTGGCTTGATTTCCCCAATCATATCAATTCCCCACATAGAAAAGGGCCAAGGAGCCGTCAAGACATTCAGAGGAACCGGAGGTACGTGCACCTTGTCAGCATAGATATGACACTTATGGAAAGTTCGAGAGTGTTGATAACAATCTGCTTCCATGGTAGACCAATAATAGCCTGCCCGTAGGATTTTCTTTGCCATCGTATGCCCACTGGAATGGGTGCCAAAAGTGCCTTCATGTAATTCAGCCATGATCCTTTCAGATTTAACCTTGTCTATGCACCGAAGTAACAGAGTCATGGTTGCTTTTGTAAAGAATGTCGTTACTAAGGAAAAACTTAGTTGAGAATCTCCTTAAGAACTTCTTATCATTGACTGAAGCTCCTTCTGGATATTCTTGAGCCTCGAGATACCTCTTGACTTCGTGAAACCAAGGTTGGTCCACTACTTCTTCAGTATTAATCTCGTGATAGTGTGCTGGTTCATCCATTCGTTCAATGGTGATTTGGGGAGTCTCGTTATCCCATTTAAGTTTAAACATAGATAACATTGTGGCTAGTGCGTCTGCTAGCTGATTTTCTTCCCGCGGGAAATGCTCGAAGGTAATCTTCTCAAAACGTGGGAGCAATGTTAAAACACATTCTTTGTAAGGGATAAGGTTAGGGTGTTTGGTGTCCCATTCCCCTTTGATCTGGCTGATGACCAAAGCTGAATCTCTGAATACGTTTAAGGATTTGATCCCCAAATCTATGGCAGCTTTAAGACCAAAGATGCACGCTTTGTATTCCGCCATGTTGTTTGTACAATTGAAGCAGAGTCTTGCAGTAAAAGGAGTATGACATCCTTCAGGAGATATGAGTACAACACTATTGCACCCCAAAATTTGCCCTCCCATATTCTTCAAGAAATTGCCAAGCCAAGTCACAAAATTCCCCAAGGGTTGCACAGTCCAACTGTCTCCTATACAGTCAAAACTAGGGTTTGAGTTCTGATCAAAGAAATGAAGTTTTCAAAAGCCCAATCAAGTCTCATATGCTCACAAAGATGGTCAAGCATCCTCATATAAAGTTTCAAGACATTCAGCTCAAGATTGCACAGTCAAAACCCTAAATTGCACTATAGTCAACTGTAGGGGCAAAATGGTCATTTGGCAGTCAAAAGTTCAAATTTTTGGTCAACATATCATTTTGAAGCTACAAACATCATTTGATCAATGCTTGATCATGATTCTCAAAATTTGGCTCAGAAATCATCAAAGATACAAAAGTTACTATATTTGGACAGCTGAAAAAGTCAACTGAAATTGACCAGGGCATAACTTTCACATGGATTATCATAAAAATCCCATCCAAAGCTCATTTTGAAGAGAAAGACATTTCCTACAACTCATCTTCATACTTCAAGTCCAAGAAATGCTCTCACAAAAAGTTATCAATTTCAACATTATAGGTCATTTTCAAAAGTCAACAAAAAGGGACTTTAAGTCAAAGGCCATAACTTGAGATTGGTAAATCAAAATGACATGGGACCAAAGACATTGGTTAGAGGACTCAAAGACCTTTCCAAAATGTCCAAGAACATGAGAAAAGCTTAAAAATTGAGTAAGTTATGCCTTGTGGAAGTTGGGAAATATTTGGATATTTTGAAAAGTCAACAATGGTTCAAATAACCTAAAAATGCTAATGGGCCCATTTTTCTTCCATGATTCATCATTCCAAGCATATGCACGACCACTTGGCCCAAAGGGAAGTATTTTCTCATTTTTTATTTATTTGAGTTTTTATTTATATTAATTCAATTAAATCAATTAAATATGTGAAAAAATATTTAACCTAACAAAACCAATCTTTTTATACATGTTTTGGCTTCTATAATTCGTGCATATGCAAATGTGGAAAGTTTTGGTTTGATTTGAGCTAATTGACACAAAGAGCACATGAAAAAGATATGAAAAAGATCTTGGAAAATCAATTTGCAAAAACCATTGAATGAAAGAGATTTGATTGAATTTCTTAACCTAATTGATTCCATACAAATACATGAACATAAACCTAATCCTAATAGACTGAATGCTGCGCAGAAAAGCTCTCAAAAAACTTGGAATTTTGGCCAAAAAGTTCAATACTGAAAACCACTTTTGAGGGCGATTCAAAGGATAATTCTTGCTCTATCAGCATCCTGAAGCCTCACTGAACGATTCTCAATCATTAACATCCATCAAAACGCCCAGAATTGGTACCATGGATTCAAGCTGTGTCAAACAAAATGCATAATCGTGTTTTCACATTCAGACATTTTCATTATGTTTTTTCTATGCATTCATGTTAACTAACGTATTCTGAAGCTAATCATGTAGTTTAATTTCGTTTTCATGCCATATTTGGAGATTTGCCATTGACAACTGTTAGGGTTTACAGAAGCTTGAAATTGGGGTTTCTCAAATTAGGAAAAATCAGGACTCCAGGCCACCACCATTCAACTGAGCAAGCCTGGACGAAGAGATCCCAACCCTCGCGCCTAATTTATGTTTAGAGATGAGCTATTCGCTATTTTCTCCAAAACTGCCTAATGCAACGCGTCCAAAACCGTTGCTTTTGTGTTTGTGTTACAGGGATAAGGAGGAAGATGGAGTCGTGGCGAACGGTGGTTGGTCCATTCAAAGTTTCGCGCCAGAAATCCACTAATTGTCATGTTTGCATTATATTTATTATTTGTTTGTTAATATACAAAGTAATCAAATGGCTCAATTGGCAGGCAAACGCGTTGGCAACCCTTAGGACCTGGGTTCGATCCCAGGTCCCCACACTTTCCAAATATTTTTCTTCAAAAGATATTCATATGCAGGTATAACTTTGTAGACCATGATGCACCAGCATAATCAAGCGTGCCACGTCCATCCCAGCACTAGATCAACGGCCATGAACTGAAGCCTATGGTGGATCCAGGTCAACGCATCCACACGCTACGCAAAAAGTCAAACGGACTCAGGGTTGTTGGGCCAGCATTCTGGGCTCAGACCTCCAAATTGGGACTTCCACCCCCCCTGGTTTGCAATTCCTTTTTATTTATTTATTTTGTTTTCAATTCTTATACTATTTATTTTATTGTTATTTTTACCATATATATAAAATGCCTGAAAATCAGAAAAAAGATAAAAACATGATAAATAATTTTTATTTTAATATGATCATGTAAATAAATTTAGTATTAAATAGGTTTTAATTTTAATTCTTTTTAATAACTAAAAATCCAAAAAAAACATAGAATTTAGGTTTAATAAATTTTATTCCTTTCAATTTTTCTTTTTTTTCATAATAATAATATTACTTATTTTATTTTCATAATTAAATTGTACATAAATTAATTTAGGTTTAATTTAGGTTATATTTTAATATTTTCATAACAAACTTAAAAACCATTAGAATTAGGGTTAGTTAATTTTAATTAATTCTTTTTTCTATTAAATCTTAAAAAACACAAAAATACCAAAAACATTCTTTTTTAATTTAATTTTAATTTTAATTCCTCATTAACTTTAATTTTTTGCAAAAGGGTCCAACGCCCTCCTTTCGACTTAATTGTTTAATTTCGTACATTTATTTTATTTCGCTTAATTAATCATGTATCTCTCCCAAAGCGTTGTAACTTAACTTCTCGCACTTTTATTTCTTTTGCTTTATTTTCTGTCAAATCGGGTCCGGTTTAATTTTGGCGATGTGGACCCGCGCCATTTGTAATAGTTTAGAATTTACTTTTCCCGCAAATATTAACTGTTAACAAAGGCATGAAAGAATGTATGACTTAAATAAAATCAAGCGTAGATCACAATGAACCTGACAAGACAAAAATAAATGAATCTGACACACAAATCACACACCACCCCTAGGGTACGCCTCACTGTTGCCTTGCCTCGAAAGGTGATCGTCGAGTAGAGGATATCTTAGTAAGTCCTCATGATCTGGGAACCTGGCATGAGGGTAGCTTCTAAGGTGTCTTCCCATTGCTCTGGTGATCACCATGTCCCTACAAACTCGAATTGACCCGAACACCTCCAACGGTGGTGCTACCTACCTCTCAATGGTGGGATGGAACTACTTTAAAGGACTTTTACACAGACGAATTCCTTAGGGTAGGTAGGTTCTCAAGAATACTTGCTCTAATTTCAAACAAAAATACTTTTCACACCAACACATTTTCAAAAGCTTTCAAAGCAATTTTTTCAAACACTCTGACGTACGAGTCGAACTGAAATTTTTCAAAGAAACTTTTTAAAACCCACAATTGAAAAGCAAACAAACCATTTTTGAAAACACAATGAGCAAGTATCTAAGAGCCCATGGATAACCATGGATAGAAAGGGTGCTAACACCTTCCCTTTCTATAATCTACCTCCCGAACCGAGAGCAATCTCTTTAAGGAATTTTTCTGTGCTTTTGTCCTTTCCATTTGGAGAAAATAAAAGACGGTGGCGACTCTTGCTTCCGCAATATTTCGCGAACCAGCGTTAAACATTCAGTTCCAGATCCACCGATCACAAACACCAATACCATTTCCGAGTGCGTTAGATGCCCCATCAAAAACCAGGGTCCATCGGGATCCTTGTTCAGGTCTGTCATGTGGTCTGAATTCTTCACAGTTGTTTACCATCATGATGTCTTCATCTGGGAATTCCAACTTCATGGACTGGTAGTCTTCCACAGCTTGGTGAGCAAGGTGATCATCTAATACACTTCCCTTTATTGCTTTTTGGGTATTATACTGGATGACATATTCTGTCAGGATCATCTTCCATCTCGCTATTCTCCCAGTGAGGGAAGGCTTCTCAAAGATGTATTTTATTGGATCCATTTTAGATATCAACAAGGTAGTATGGGTCAGTATATAATGTCTTAGCCGGCGAGCAGCCCATGCTAGAGCACAGCAAGTTTTCTCGAGCAGTGAATATCTTATTTCATAGTCGGTAAACTTTTTGCTCAGGTAATAAATAGCATGCTCTTTTCGGCCAGACTCGTCATGCTGCCCCATCACACACCCCATTGATTTTTCCAAAACAGTCAGATACATGATCAATGGCCTTCCCTCGACTGGTGACATCAACACAGGAGGCTCTTGCAGGTATTCTTTGATCTTGTTGAAAGCAATTTGGCATTCATCATTCCATATGACTACTTGATCTTTCTTCAGTAGTTTGAAGATTGGTTCACAAGTAGCTGTCAGGTGAGAAATGAATCTGGCAATATAGTTCAAACATCCCAAGAATCCTCTGACTTCCTTCTCAGTACGAGGAGCAGGAATCTCTTGTATCGCTTTCACCTTGCCAGGATCTACTTAAATACCCTTATTGCTAACGACAAAGCATAGGAGCTTACCAGACCTTACTCCAAACATGCATTTATTTGGGTTCAACCTCAGCTTGTATTTCTTTAGTCTCTCAAATAGGTTCTACAAATGGTCAAGTTGTTCCTCTTTATTTTGATATCTAGCTATCATGTCGTCCACATAGACCTCTATTTCGTGATGTATCATGTCGTGAAATAGGGCTACCATGGCACGCTGATAGGTTTCCCCAGCATTCTTCAGTCCGAATGGAATAACCTTGTAGCAGAATGTGCCCCACTGTGTGACAAAGGTTGTTTTCTCCATGTCCTCAGGCGCCATTTTGATTTGGTTGTAGCCTAAGAAACCGTCCATGAAGGAAAACACTTTGTGTTGTGCTGTATTGTCAACTAGAATGTCAATATGGGGGAGTGGGAAATCATCCTTAGGGCTTGCCCTATTTAAATCTCTGTAGTCCATGCACATTCGGAATTTGTCGTCCTTTTTGGGCATGGGATCAACATTGGCAACTCATTACGGTTAAGAGGTGACGGCCAAGAATCAAGCGTTAAATTTCTTCATGACTCCAACTTTAATATTCTCCGACATATCTGGTCGCATATGACGGACCATTTGTTTTACTGTTGGGAAGTCTTCTTTTGTAGGTAGACGATGTACCACAATATCTACATCAAGTCCTAACATGTCTTCATACGACCAGGCAAAGACCTCAACATACTCGTGTAACAAATGAATCAGATGCTCGTTGACACTGGGTTCTAGATTGGCACCCACCTTGACTTCTCTTTTGTCTTCTTCGGTACCCAGGTTGATTGCGTCCACTGGTTCCTCGTGGGGTTGAATGGTTCTCTCTTCTTGTTGTAGCAATCTGGCAAGTTCCCCTGGTACTTTATAATCTTCCTCACCTTCGTCTCCAGCTTGGTAGATTAGATTTTCAGAGTCACAGAAAGCCATAGCAGAATCGTTACCCATGGGATCCCGAATGGATGTAGACCTGCATTGTGAGTGTGAGTGTGTGTAAGAGTATAGCTATCTTTGAAAGAAATGAAAACATAAAAAATAAAAACAATGAGCACAAAGTTTGTATGCAAAAACGTCCATGATTCATTGATGTCATATGGAAATGAGATAGTAACACTTACAAATGGACCATTGTGCCCCGGGTAAGACACAAGGCTTTAAGTGTCTGAATTGTTTTAATATTACAGATCCAACAAAATGTAAAGACAAATTACTGTGGGATAAAAGTGATCGGGAAATAATCTCTAGCTTCCCAGTTGCTGAACCCTCCACTGACAGTTGGGAAAATCCAATCCTCCAGGTTGTAGTTGTCTTCATCATCTTCCACCGCATTGATTTCTCGGTTACTGATCTTCAAGGGTGGTCCTCGGGAACGAGCGCGGCGTACGACCTTCTGGGCACCTGAAGTGAAACCCAGGCCAAACTTGTCAAATTTGTATGGGATATCTGGGAGTTGTCTTCAAATAGTGCACCCACCTTCTTCTATCATTGCCTTGGCATCCTTCAAAGATGACATCTTGAGCGGAGGCCTTGTGATCTTAGGAACTTGAGACACAACCTTGGTTACTACCACATCTTGCGGAACTTCTTCAAAGTGCTGGAATGGAGTTTCAATAAATTCACCATCCAATTCCATATATCTGAAGGAATTGAGCCGACTGATCATATACTCTTCTTCTCCATGAACGGTGACAATCTTCCCTTGAATCAGATACTTCAGTATTTGGTGCAACGTAGAAGTAATAGCGCCAGCATTGTGAATCCACAGTCGGCCTAGCAAACAGGAATATGAAGGGAGAATATCCATTACATAAAAAGTTGAATCAAATGTTTGGGTTCCAACCTTTATGGGGATATCCACTTTCCCATGCACCATCCTTTTTGAGCCGTCAAAGGCTCTCACTACTATGTTGCTTGGTTTCAATGTCAATCCCTCACAGTCAAGCCTATCAAGAGCCTTTTTATGCAACACATTCAGAGATGAGCCAGTGTCCACCAAAACATGAGCCAGAGCCGTGCCCCTGCATTCCACTGAGACATGTAATGCCTGATTATGCTTCCTCCCTCTTGACGTTAAATTAGCATCTGAAAAACCTAAACCATTATCTGCAGTCAAGCTGGCTACGTAGTCTTGGAACTGATCGGCAGATGTTTCTTGGGGTACATGGGAAATTTTCAGGAATTTTATCAAGGCCTTTGCATGCGCCTCAGAACATAGTAATAAAGCCAGCATGGAAATTTTAGATGAAGTTTTCCCCAATTGCTCAACTACATCGTAGTCGCTTCTTTTTATGATCTTTAGAATTTCCTCCATCTCTTTCCAGGAGGTCTCAGGGATAGCCAATGATTGTGCCTTCATCCGGACAGGCTCAATCAGAATACTTTTACCTCGAGTCTCGGCAGCAGGAATGTCAGTAGGAGTGATAACAGGAGTTGTATCAGCTTTGTCAGTTGGAGTATTAGTGGAGATGGTTGTAGGATTGGGATTATCCTTTGGAGGAGCAACAACAATAGGAATGATTACGGGTCCAGAAACTACTTTTGTGGGAGAAATTTGTGGAGAGAATATCCTTCCGCTTCGGGTAATCTTGCTAGTCCCTGCAATATTACTGATATCGGAGTCAACTTTCTCGGAACTTGAATCTTCGGCAGCTGGACAATCTTGCTTGATACCGTGGTAGTAGACATCCCTTGCATAATTCCATGGTATGGTTTTGTCTGAAAAATACGGGACTGGTCCAGGTATTGTAATTATCAAAGGAGCTACTTTTGGAACTGATGTAATTCTAACGGGTCTTTTGGTGGAGACCCTGGAAGAATTGTTGGAAATGGTCACAATGGAAACATCCTTATAAGAAACAGTTGGAACAGAGTTCTTTTCGAACAGAATTTCATTGTTATCTATTAGGCACTGAACGCCTGCTTTCAACAAAGGACAGCAGGTTGGTGAGGACAAACAGGAATAACAACTTTCATCACAGCCTGGGAACACACCGGCATTCAATAAATTCTTTTTGATAGTTAGGACTGGGGTCATAAGTTCATTAACTGAAGTAACAAACATATCTTCCTCAATGGCATTGGCATTATGGTCGTGTTTGGGCATAGGGGCAGAAATGACGTTTGGCTTTTCGGGCGCATCGAATTCAATCTCTTTGGCTTCAATGAGGTCTTGTACTTTGTTCTTTAGAGCCCAACAGTTATTAGTGTCATGGCCGGGACTCTCAGAGTGGTATGCACAATGGGAATTAGGATGATAATGAGGAGAGGTTGTGTTAGGGTTCTTTGGAGCTTCTTTCAAAGTCACTAGGTTGGATCTTAATAGATGTGGTAATACTTGAGAAAGGGTCATGTTAATTCTGGTGAATTGTCTGACTGATATTTCCATTCTTGATTGATTGTTTCTTTGCTTATCAGGCGCAGGTTTAGGAATCATAACAGCCCCCACCATTGGAAGGCATTCGGCTCTATCTTGATTTCTCTGAGGATATACGGAAACCACTTATTTCTTTCCAATGAATGGCTTCCTTACAGCAATAGAGGATGCATCTTTTTGAATTTTTCCACTTTTTATCCCAGCTTCTACCCTTTCTCCGGTCAATATTTGTTCGGTAAAACCTGCCGATAAACTCCCAATTAAGTGATTGAAGAAAGGTCCGGACAAGGTGCCCAAGAACATGTCTACTAATTCTCTTTCAGATAAGGGAGGTTGAACTCTTCCAGCCAAGTCCCTCCATTTTTGCGCATAGTCCTTGAAGCCTTCACTTGAAACCATGGCCATACTCTGGAGTTGAGTAAGGGTAGGCGCAAGATCAGCGTTGTATTGGTATTGTTTGTAAAAGGCTGCAGCAAGATCTTCACAGTTATGAACATTGGCTCTTTCTAACTGATAAAACCAATCAAGTTGAGTTCCAGACAGACTATCTTGGAAGAAGTGTACCCATAAGTCTTTGTCAGCGGTATGGGGCTAGATTTTCCTCACATAGGACTGGAGATGCATTTTGGGGCACGAGACTCTGTCATATTTGGCGAACACAAGTGCTTTGAATTTTGGAGGAATGACAATCCCCGACACTAAGCCCAACTCCTCAAAGTCCAATCCAGGCACTTTTTGGATTTCCATTACAATCAACGGCTCTTCTAGATGCTTATACATGTCATCGCCTGGAGGGTATTGTTCTTCAGAATTGTCTTTTTCTTCCTCTTCCTCTTCTGATTTTGACTAGACAACTGTTTCTTTGCCCTTCCCATCTTGATTGTCTTTCTCACCGGATGTCATTGCAAAGTCCAAGACCCTTCTTGTCTGCCCTTGGAACCTTCTTCCCATGTTTAGAACTTTGGTTATCTTCTTCGTCTTCTTTTTCTTCTCCTCAGCCAGCAAGGTCTTAAGCTCTTCTTGTACTTTGGCCAGAGTTAAGAACAACTGTTGAAACTGGGCATTCTGAGCTTGGAGGTCATTCACTGTTTGCTCGAGATCCATCTTACTGAAATAAACAATAGAGAGATGAGGAGACTTGTTGCAAGAAACCTTCTTATGTTATGATGAATGGTAAATGCATATGCAAGGATTTCAAGGATTTTAAGATTCAAATTTGTTTTAGACAAAAAGGAAACACACGTTATATTAATATATTAAAGCTCGAGTACATCAATGCGTTCTTGGGCAAAATAATACAAAGAATTTTAAGATAAAAAGGTAGTACGCATCCTCTTTGGTGCAATGTAGGCATTCAGAGTCTGCTCCTCATGAAGTAGCCTAGTGAGTTCCAAAACCTTCTTCTCGCTTGCGTAGAATTGGGCTTTGAAAGTATCTCGCTCTCCCTTGAGTTGTATCCAATCTCTTTTTAGGTCTTCAAGAGAGGTGGGCATGTCAGGATGTAGGATAATGTATGCAACATCTCCTTTCATGACAGGCTCAATAATTATCGGGAGAATGGAGGGATAAGGCATCATAAGACTCTGAGCACGAGTTCATACCCATTTGAGGTAAGGCTCAAGAGGGATGGAATTTTTATGCCCCAAAGTCTTGCTATCTACCTTGTTCAACATCCTCTAAGCTTGGATAAATCTCTGGCGAAGACCTTGATCGTTATTGTCGTAGTCAAACACCAAACCTTGAATCAACATCTCGTGCGGGTTATCCCTTCGGGCGTAACCAAACTGTCTTAAGGCTAAGCAGGGGTTGTAGGTGATACCACCCCTAATGCCAAGTAAGGGGATATTAGGGAACTCTCCATAATGGTTGACAATAGTAACATTCTCTATGGATCGGGAACACCAATGAATGCATGAATGTTTGAGCTTCATCAACCTTTGTGACCACCTTGAACCTTGCTCATTCTTCAATACAGATTGGGGAAGATGCGAAATAAACCATCTTGCCAAGAGAGGAGTGCAACACATAAGGACACCTCTTTTCCTCATAGTGCGAGCGTGAAAAGAATGTAGGATGTCCCCTAGCAAAGTAGGCACCGGGTTGCGGGATAAGAAGATTTTGGCGGCATTCACGTCTATGAGTTGGTCAGGATTTGGAAACAAAACCATCCCATAGATGAGGAGAGCCACATTTTCCTTAAAAGCTTGCAGGTCCAAAGAATTCCAACAGTTTTGGGCTTTCTCAAACAAGAACTTTGCTAGGAAACCTTTGACACCACTCCTTGTTTCCCAATGAGTTGTGACATCATATGAGTGCAAGTGTAGAGCTTGAGCAATCTCTTCTGGCTTTGGGTCTCTTTCCGTACCGTTGAAAGGTAGTTGATTGAGAATGGTAATTCTCAAGAGTCGGGAGAATTCTTCCAAAGTAGGCACAAGTTGATAGTCGAGAAATGTGAAGCAATGGTGTAAAGGATCAAAGAACTGAAAGAGCACCTTTATCATGTCCTCATCTATGTTGGAGGTGACCAAGTTGAGTAGGCGACCATGTCTCTTGGTGAATGGAGAGGTTTTAGGAACCCTTGAAGCTAGCTTCTTAAGTTTTGGAGGGATCCTTACAAGGTTGACTTGAATAGTTTTCCTGCAAAGAGAATCCATATCCTATAAAACAAGAACAAAGATGAATCCCAAAATCCTTGAAATGGTTAGTGAATGTGTATGATGTTATGATGTTTATGATGTTATGTACAAGTATGCATATACAAACAAAGCAAAAAAGTCCTTAGATTTAGGCTTTCATGGAGTCTCATAGGTAAGTACCCTCTTGAAGTTTAGTTGGCTCAACCTGTCCTAGTAATAGTAACCAGGTTCTAAGGAGGTCAATATCACTAGTATGTTTCCTTTGTCATTGTTTCAGCACAAGCCTCTTTGATGGCGACCGAAATATCCCAAGAAACCAAACCTCAATGAATGTAGTATCGAGTATCTACCAACTTCGGATTGCACCAAAGCTGGTCATCTCACTACATCCTAAAGGCCAAGTTGGTCAAGTAAAGGTTCTAGAAGTTCATTAGTGCTTCATGACATCACTCAACGGCCCCCTGTTCTCTTTGATTAACTCAAAGGCTACCGGTACCCACAAATATGTCGCACTAACATAGCTATTGCTTAGACCATGTCGGTATACCCCACACATTTTCCACAATGTATTGCTACTTACCTATAAGGTATCCCAAATTCGGGTAGAGGATTCAAACCCAAACAAAGAACCATAATGTAAAGCATATAAGTCAAACAATGAAAGCAAGTAAATGTGATCTAACCCTAAGGTAACCCCACTTTTAGAATTTTCCCCAGCAGAGTCGCCAGTTCTATGATACGGTGGAAGAACTGACTTGGAGGTTTTGCGTTTGATCGCAAATGTTGTAGTTAGCAAGAGTCGCCACCGACTTTTCTTTCATCCAAAAGGAAAGGTGAAAAAGCACAGGAAAGACCTTTGAGATTATTTCTTGATTTCGGGGGGTAGATTATGAAAAGGGAAGGTATTATCACCCTTTTCATCCATGGTTTTCCATGGGTTCTTAGTTACTTGCTAGATCACTTGCTTTTGTTTGAAATTGTGCTTTGTGTGGTTTTTGAAAGTGTTTTGTAAAGAGGCCATTGTTTAGACAATCTTTGTAATGGTTCTTGTTTGTAAGAATGTATACAAAGATATTTTGATCTTTTGAAAATGTTTTCAAGTTTGTAAGATGTTTGAAAGTGTAGGTGTTTGTTTTGAAAATAGCAAGGATGTTTTTGTTTTGAAATGGAGCAAGTAACTAGGATAAATCTACCTACTCAAAAGTCTTTCATGTTCATTTCCTTTTTTCCTTTGACATTGTTATCTTACCATTGATTTGGTAAGTAACCCTATCTTTGGATGTAAACGGGACGGGCGTGGGTCATCGTATAACCATGATTAGCAATGTTTCAAGGTATCTTAGCATTTTTCTTTAGGGACTAAGATCATTTTGAAAGGAAACTTAGATAGCGTCAGCGAGGGACTATGATATAGTATATTTGCTTGTTTTTGCTAAGATACCCCACATGCGTAATATGGCCATTTATAAGGCAACCAAGTGGATTTTACCCTAGAGGTGCTTGTGTGCAAGTGTATTGATTTTCATGCTTGTTTTTTTTCTTGTATTAGGGTTTTCTACTTGTTGATTTTATCTTGCCATACACACCCTAATTACTAACAGTTATATTAAAGCGATAATTGTGGAAATTAAAATCCTACGCTATTACATCATTTGGGGGATGGGGATACAAATTTACAAGTGGGGGGATGAAAGCAAATAAATCCTAATTTACTATTACAACCATATTGAGTGAATAAATAATGTTCAAAAATAAATAAATAAATAAATAAGAATTTTTTTTTTGAAACAAAATTTATGTATTGACACATATACTTATGTATAGATACGAAAATTTTATGTATTGACGCGTGTTATTATGTATTGATACGAAAACAATTTATGTATTGACACATGCCATTATGTATTGATACGAAAAAAATTTATGTATTGACGCATGCCATTATGTATTGATACGAAAACAGTTTATGTATTGACGCATGCCATTATGAATTGATACGAAAACTTCCTTGCTGCTGAAAAATGAAAATTAACTCAGTATGAGTCGACGCATTCGCATTTCGTATCGACTCATGCAACATTTCATATCGACGCATAGTAGTTTGCATCGGCTCATAACCTATTTTGGACATAATATGTGTTGACTCGTAGCATTTCGTGTCAACGCATAACTGTTGTTTTTGTTTTTATCACTGTTTTGCTACATGTAAAAGTCAATTCTCAACACATGGTTAGTGAAAATGAAAATAAATCATATGGTTAGATTTAAGGCAATTATATCTACATTTTATCTTCACAAATGAACCATTAATGATGCTTGTATGAAGAGTTCAAAATCAAGAAAACTTACCTTGAAACTGAAATTTGTGCTTTGAGTTTGAGCTGCTTTATGGGCTGTTGTTGAGCTTGGGAAGTGATGATAGTGATGTTACAGAAGTTTTTCTTGTGTTTGAACAACTTCTATATAATGTATGTGGAGTGTTTAGATGGTTGGACAAAATTTCAAGGTATGAAAGGTTCAAAGGTTTGGACTTTAAAACTCAAGAGTGGAAGTTTTATGGACTGTTATGGCTTTTGTAAATATGAGATTTTAAGGGTTTACCAATAAAACTTCTGGATTTTCTCAATATTTTTCTAATCTCTTTGTCTTGCAAAATCTTCTTCTATTTATAGGCAGGAGGTTTGCGCATATGAGCTGACTAGGTTTGCAAGACAACATGTTATGGTTGGGTTGGATTACAAAGATCAAACTATGTCAAGTACTCCATAGTCCCAAGATGAAGTAACAAAGTTGCTGGTATAGAGGAGCTACTTCCCATGATTTATGGTGGAGTATAATCAGCAACAAGCAAGGTATGGGCTCAAGACAAACTTTGTACAAAAAGTTTGCTTTTCAAGAATAGCAATGATGCCTTTATGCCATAAATGGAAAGATCTTTTGGACAATCATTTAAATACTTGGGTAATAGTTCAAGCTCTTGTGTAAACATTAAATTATGATGATATTTGAAAGCAAGGATGCATGCAACATAAGATTATGCAGTAAATCATAAGATTTTTGTTATGTGTTCTTCACTAAAATGACTTACAACTCAATAATGGATGCTCAACTTCATGCTCTTGAATCTCCTAGTTTAAATATGATAAATTCATGCTCTTGGATGTTTTGGAAAGCTTGAAACACCCTATACAACTTTCATGTTGACCACTTTTGTTAAATCAAACTGGAACTTGATGAAAATTGGCCAAGAAGTTGGGATAAAACCCTGAACAAAACTGCTGAAAATTTCTCTAAGTGTTAAATGAAAATGTCATGACTTCATGAATTTATAACTTGAGATCCAAGCATATTTAGGAGAAGTTGTGTAAAGAAATATTGTAGATATCATGGAGATCTATAACTTTCATGTTGAAAGTTTCTTTTGAATCATCTTTCATCATGGCGAAAAATTGGCTCAAAGTTGTGAAAAAATATGAAGTTTTCAACACTTAGAAAATTTTCTAAGTTTGAAAACTTTGACTTTTCAAAATGAAATCTTGACTTTTTTATTTCTTGATGAACAAGCTTCATATTTTACCATGTTTTGATGAATTGTGATCTTTGGCATTTGAATTTGACCAAAAAGTCAATGTTTGACTTTTCAGTATACAATTGACTGTTGATCAATTGACTGCAAAATTCATCTGTCAATCCAATGGACTTGCAATGTTTTGAACCTGTTGTTAGGTCAAAATGATGAAATTGGACTCTTGAGGTCATTCCTTAAACCAATTGATCATTTGCTAGGTCAAAAATCAGAAATTTCCCTTTCCCAGTCAAAACCCTAATTTTGACCATTTTGACCATTTTGCCCTTTTGGAGATTTGATCAAATTTCTTGAGGAATTATGGTCCAAACTTGATAAAATGATACCTATGAGTTTGAAATGTTGATGTGAATCAAAAATTATGAAGTTTTACTATAAATTGGCCATGGTTGACTTTTTCCCCAATACAACTGATTTTTAGGTCAACTGCTCAATTGACTGAGCAAAAGTATGATCCAAAGCTTGAAACTTGACATGAGTGATATTGGGGGTCCATAATGATCCATGAAAGTCATATGGGGCATTGGACGTTCAAATGTCCTTGTGCAATCTCAAACCCTAATTTTGGTCATCAGTGCTTAAGGAGGTGTCTTGAGCTGATCAAACCCTAGTGCAGTCTTGAGTTAAGGAGATCTTGTGAGATAATTCTTGATAAGTGAGAGGGAAAATTTTGGGGTACAACACATGGCTAAGATCACTTTCTGGACCAAGTCCCCAATGACGAACTCTTTTGCATTCAGCCTTCTGTTATAGGCATTTGCTACTTGTTCTTTCTGCCTGAACAAAGTGTCTAAAGCTGCTATCCTATGTTATTCAACATTTATAAGCGCATCATGCATCATTCCCCAATAATACTCAATAGGAATATCTGATTGCCTCTGTATTCTTACTGATTGCAAAGGAATTTCTAAAGGAAAAACTACTTCATGTCTATAAACCAAATTGAAAGGTGTTACGTTAGTCGACTCCTTTGGTGAGTTTCGACATGGCCATAATGCTTGGCCCAAAGTTGTATGCCAACTTCTAGGATTTTGGCCAACATATTTCTTGATTAAACTTATAATGGTCTTATTCGCAGCTTCGACTTACTCATTTGCATGGGCATAATATGGTGTTGACATTAACAACTTGAACCCCATTTTTGCATCGAATTCATTCACCTTTCACACTATGAACACAGTTCCTTGGTCAGTTGTTATAGTCTCTGGTGTCCCAAACCTATATATGATTTAATTTTTAATGAAGGCCATGACTTTCTCTTGGTATACTTTAACCAGAGTGACTGCTTCTACCCATTTTGAAAAATAATCAATACTTACAAATACGTACATGTGGCCTTTTGATGATGCAGGTTTAATTTCTCTAATAATATTCAAAGCCCACCCCCTAAAAAGCCAAGGTTTGATAACATAATGAAACTAACTAGCTGGTACATGTTGAGTTCCAGCATGTTTTTGGCATTCTTGGCAGTTTTTGGAAAAATCAATGCAATTTTTTAACATGGTCGGCCAATATACTCCTATTCGACATAACAACCATTTCATCTTCTAGCCTGCTTGATGCGTTCCGCAAGCACTATTGTGTACTTCAAATGTTGCCACATATGCTTCATTCTCTCCTAAGAATTTTAACAACACTCCCTCAGGCATTTTTCTGAACAATTTTTCTCCCATTAATCTATAATTTAACGCCCTATACTTAACCTTGCGCTCTGTCGACCGAACTGGATTTTTTAAGTAATCAACTATGAGTTTCCTCCAGTCGTCTTTAACTAACGCATCAATGGAGAAAACTTATTCTACCATTTTAAAATTTCCAAAATACTCATAATTCAAGAGATCAGGGATTACTTCAGGTGTTTCCCCCCAATTTTTGTCATTGGTGTGGTTTCAAACTCCAATATCTCTTTTACCTCAATGAACTCATTTATGCTTTCTTTGGGTATTTTGTATCCAGATGCCAATTGGGCCATGTCATTAGCTTCTTGGTTGTCAATGCGCTTTACATGACTAATCGACACATTGTCAAACTTCATAAGTAATGATAATGCTTTAGCCATATACATTACCAGATGATCTTTAAAGCAATTGTATTCTTTGGTCAACTGTTTCAACACTACCTCTGAATCTCCTTTAATTTCAACATCTCTTATTCCAACGTCTAACATAATTTGAAGACCAATTATTAAGGCTTCATACTCAGCCTCATTGTTAGAGAATTTACCTTTAATTTTATAAAGAAATCTAGTTGGAATTCCATATGGTGATAAGATAAAAATCCCTACCCTACTTCCTTTTTTAATTTTTGAGCCATCAAATTAACATTGCCAAGACTTAGTGCTTACATAAGCTTCAGTAGTGTCGACCACTGAATGGTCGACTATAAAGTCTGAAATAATTTTCCCCTTAACTGCTTTTAAAGGAACATATGTTATTGAGTATTCAGTTAATGCAAGTGCCCATTTACCTATTCGACTGTGCAAAACGGGTTTAGATAACATATACTTGATGACATCAAAGTGAGAATAAACAGAAACTTCGACTGGTTTTATATAATTCTTTAGTTTAGTACATGAGAAATACAAACATAAACATAGTTTTTCAATTGCATTATATCTAGTCTCAGCGTCATTTAGTACTCAAGTAAGTTAATAGATGGCTCTTTTGACCCCATTTTTGTCTTTCTGGGTCAACATGCTTCCCAATGTCGACTATGATGCTGCGATATACAGTTTCATGCCTTTGTTTCTGTTTGGAGGTGTCATCATTAGAGGCTTCATCAAATAATATTTTAGGTGATCGAATACCTCTTGGTGTTTGTTTTCCCATTCGAATTCAGACACTTTTCATAATTTCAACAAAGGAGAGAATGGAAAAGTTTTTCCACTCATGTTTGACACAAACCGCCTTAGCAAATTTATCTTTCCCAACAAAGATTGGAGTTCTTTCTTCGTTGTTGGCACTTTGGTATTCAAAATATCCTTGGTTTTATTTTGATTGATCTCTATGCCTTTCTTGTGCACTACAAAACCCAAAAAATCTTCTGCACGAACATAAAAAGCACACTTTAATGGATTCATTTTTAATCCATATTCCCTCATTCTAATAAAAGATTTTCTATGGTGGTCTAAATGAACAGCTCTCAAGGGTGATTTGACTACAATGTCATCAATATACACCTGCATAAAGGTGTTTATGAAATAATGAAACATTGAGTTCATTGCTCTTTGATAATTCTCCCCTGCGTTTTTCAAACCAAAAGGCTTGACGACCCACTCATATGTGCCTAACGCCCCATGGCATCGAAACACGGTTTTGTGGGTATCATCTTCAGCGATGAAAATTTGATTACATCCTGAATATCCATCCAAAAGACTTAAATATTCATATCTTACAGCCGAATCGATCAACATTTCTACCATAGGCATTGGATATTCGTCCTTTGGGGTGGCTTTATTTAAATCCCTAAAGTCTATTCAAATTCTCAAAGTTCCATTTTCTTTATTACATGGACTATATTAGCTAACCATTCAACATACTTGGCTGTCTTGATGAACTTGCTCTTCAAAAATTGTTTGATCTCTACTTTGATTTTGGATAACACTTCTAGCACAAATCTTCTTGGCCTCTTCTTGATTGGTCGTTTGCATGAATTTATAGGTTGTTTCATCTCCACCATTTCTTTACTCAAATCAGTCATCTCATTGTAATCCCATGCAAAGCAATCTTTAAATTCTTTGAGAAATTCGATCACTTGATCCTTCATCTGGTTGTCGATCTTTGTGCTGATGTAAGTAATTCACTTAATCAAACCATCACCCCGGTTGACTTCCTCCAAGGGATCTTGTGCTTGCATCTTCAAAACATTGTCTCTTAGATCTTTCTCAAACCCCAAAGCTCTTCTTTGTAAATACAATCAAGCCTCTGGATTTTGAAGTTGTTGTTTAAATTGGTTCTCCAAGCTCTTCCGCCATGATGGCCCCAGGTTCCATATTTGAAACATCTTCAGCCTCTAAGGTCGCATTTATTCTGCTTTCAGCCATATAGCCCAAAATCCTTGCCAGAGCATTCACCTCAGGCATCATCATGATTTAGTTCTTCTTCCCACGCAGTGGGCTCAAACTCCTCTTCTGTAACTGGATATGTGTCCAACTTTTCTTGGTCCCAAATAAAACCATAAGCGGGATGTAAAGTCAAAAAATTGATTGCATCAGGATGCGTCTTGAAAATTGAATTTTTGGGCCACACGATGGTATTGTTGCAAATTCTTTATTAAAATTATTTCGATTCACCACCTTCGCATCAGCAGTAAAATAGTTATGATCTTCCTCTATGTTTTCAATGATCCCATCCTGCACCATATGGACACACGCTAATGTAGGTTTGATGGCACGGCCCCTATTCCATGTATCTATTCGCGCCCCAACAACAAATTTAAATTTTCCTTGGATGATATCACCATAAATAATGTTGGCCTCGAAGTCAATCCAACTGACAGATTCACTTGAATCACACCTAAGATGTGACTTGTCTTTCCTTCATAATTCGACAGGACATATTGTATGGTTTAAGGTCTGTGTCGAACTTACCAATTTTTGTCACCAATGACTATGGCATCAAATTAACATCAGTCCCACCATCAACAAACACCTTTTTCACAGGGAATCCATCAACCTTAACCCTTATGAACAAAGGTTTGAGATGATACATCATGTCTGTTGTAGATTTCTCAAATTTTGCATGTTTCTCTTCTACCACCTCATTGTTCATGACATAATAACATAGAGGTTTTTGACTTGCTGATTCCTCACACATGTCTTCTTCCTCATCCCCAAATGCCTCTGAGGTGAACCCATATTCATTGGGCAAAGCCAACACAATATTGCGGTGAATTACCAAACCGTCCTCTGCACTGTCTTTGAAATCTTCTGATATTTCAGCATCCATGTTGTCATCCCCAAGATCTTTAACCTTTACTGGCGAATCATTTGTAACTGGCATCAGCAACCTCTCTTTGGTTAGTCTACGTTGTACTTCCTTTTGGGCGCTTTCACTCTTTTGTGGAACAACCTTTGTTATAGCATCTCTCGTAGCTTTCTTATTCCTCTGTTATGGAACAAATTGTGTTGCACCCTCTCTTGTCGCTTTCTTGTTCCTCTAAAACCTCCTCCATTGAGTTCTCGTCATAAGATTCTTCCCTTTGTAGGTGGGAGGAACATGGTATTTCTTTGGGATGGTCCCCGTTTCAGCAAGTTGGGTTGAACTAGATTCTTTTTCCATCATCTCCCATTTGTGGGTCGAATCTGACCCTTTTTTCACAAACTTCTAATTTTGTTTTCCCCCATAAGATATGAATCCAGTTATTGTTGGGCACATCAATTGGTGGCACAAAAGTTCTCAGATATAGAAACTTGGGTTTCTCTCGAGGAACTTGAATGTTGTTTGGCCCATTAGCATGGTCGAACACCACTTTTGAATTTTATTCCTTGGTGGTGTTTTTTCTTCAGCGCCTCAATCTGCTTTTCAGATTCTTCATCATAGATCATGTTATAGTTTTGGCATAACATTGATCTAGAATTACTCATCTTACATCTGTTCAGAAAGTCTACCAACTCTTCTTAAGGTTTAGGAAACACGGCCTTCATTAATTCAGCCACTGTTTCCTTAGACAACTTTTCATCCTTGCAGTCCATTTTTTCTTTGTTGTCTTGATCACCTTCAGGCTTTTCATCAAAATCAACCATCATCACTTTATATGGCTTAGATAGATTGTCATCTCCACCTTTGAGACCCTAAGTATCCTTTACGGCTGTAGCCAAACCTAGTTTATCTTCAAGACCATCAGTAGCCTTGAGCATTAATGTTGCTAGCGAGTAGATAGTGTCTACTTGTTTGTCTATGAGGCCATCAGTAGCCTCCGTCATCAACACTTCAAATGGCTTCACATAGTGTGCACTATCCACATGTAAGGGATCTGAGTCGATCTTCATAACATTCTTTGTTTTCTTACCCAATTTCAGTCGACCGTCTTTCAAAGCCTTTTGAATCAAATCCTTGAAAAGAAAACATTGATAAGTATTATGGTCCAAAAAACTATGATATTTACAAGAAAATCTCTTTTTTTTTGCTCTAATGGTGGATCCTTAGTGTCTAGGGGCACTATAATCTGACCATCTGAAACTAAAACATCATATATTTTATCACATTTTGACACATCAAAAACATATGTTTTAGTATTAGTGTTGTCGTTTTTTGGACCTTCAACCATCTTTCCCTTAGATGGACTTATAGATTTACATGCATACAGAGGCCCATCTTTCAATTCGGCCATGTTAACCTCCCCGTCTTCCATGTATTCATCCTCAGACTCTATGATAATCCTTTGTGTCTACCTAGGAAATTTTGCCTTTTCTATGGTCCTTTGACACTCTAGCTTTCTATGTTTTGAAACATTGGACATATCAAACCTTATCAACTAGTTGGAACATATCTGTAAATGATTGAGGATCAAACTTTTTTATAATAGAATAATCTAACCCCCCAGCAGCCATTTCGACCAGCTTATGTTCAGGAACCCTAGTAAAGCCTCTAGACTTTAGGACCCTAAACCTATTCAAATACTCTTCCATTGAATCATACGACCTTATCTTGATGGAGGATAATTCTTTCAAACTTATCTTAGGTTGACTAGCATAAAACTGTTCATGAAATATCCCATAAAGTTGTTCCCAAGTACGTATGGAGTTTGGAGTTAACATTGTAAACCAAGTACAAGCATTCTTTGTCAAAGAATAAGAAAATATCTTAATTTTAAGCCCTCATAATTGGCGATATCGCCAACTTCCGTTTCGTACCTAGTAATATGTTCAATGGTTGACTCATTAGCCTCACCAGCAAACTTGGTAAACTTAGGCACCTTACATCCCCTAGGTAATTCTACCTGTCGAATGTAATCAGACAATGGTGAAGAGTAATTGGGCCTCCGGAGACCAAAATTTACTCCAGATCATGTTAATACTTCTTCTACCACATTTACTATGTTATTACGTCCAACTGTTGCATTTCTTAACATTCAATCAGCATCTTGGTTTCTCCTAACTACAACCAGCCTAAGTTCATATTGCTCAATGAATTCTTCCTCTTTATAAGTGGGTGTTTCCACTTTTCGAAGTCTAGAAGAAATTTCAATGTTGCCCCCTGTGATACGGTGGGAGAACTGACTTGAGGTTTTGCGTTTGTGTTCCCAAATGTTACGGTTTAGCAAGAGTCGCCACCGACTTTTTATTTTATCCAAAGGAAAGGTCAAAAAGCACAGGAAATACCTTTGAGATGTTTTCTTGGGTTCAGGGGGTAGATTATGAAAAGGGAAGGTGCAAGCACCCTTTTCATCCATGGTTATCCATGGGCTCTTAGTTACTTGTTTAGATCACTTGCTTTTGCTTTTCAATTGTTTGAAATGGTGTTTTGTGTGGTTTTTCGAAAATGCTTTGAAAAGAAGCCATCGTTGTGGCAACCTTTGTAATGATTCTTGTTTGAATATATACAAAGGTGTTTGTCTTTTGAAAAGATATTTCAATGTTTGAAAGTTTGTTTTTGGGAAATGTTTTGAAATTGTGTTGTGAAGTGTGTTTGAAAATAGTAAGGATGTTTTTGCAAGTTTTGATCAAGTAACTAATATTTGTCTACCCTATTTTACTCAAAGATATTTCCTACACATTTTTAACCCTTTTGACAGTGTTGTTTTACCATTGCATTTGGTAAACAACCTTGTATTTGGATGTTAAACGGGACAGGCGCGGGTCATCGTATTGACCGTGATAGCAATTGTGCTAAGTATCTTTAGCAAATTTTTGAGGGACTAGATCATTTTGTATAGACAACCAAGATAGCGTCATCGAGGGACTATGATCTTTTGTTTTGTTTTTGTTTTGCCAAGATACTCAACATGCATAACATGGCCATTTTAAAGGCAACAAGTGGATGAAACCCTAAGGGTGCATGTGTGCATTGTGTTGTCAATTTTCATGCTTTTTTGTCTTTGTATTAGTCAAGCTATTTGTTTTGATTTTGGACATTTGCATACAAACCCTAATCTCTAACATGGCATATTTGAAAGCATAAAATGTGTAAAATAAACCTAAGCTATTACAACATTGATATGGGGAGGGGGATACATTTTTGAATGGGGGATATTTGCAAGAAAATAAAACCCTAAATTATTACAACCAAATTGAATTCTTTTGTATCAAATAAATAAGCAATATTTAAATAAACAATTTAAATATAAATATGAAAAATGTTATAAATATGTATAAATGTTTTTATTTATTTTTATGTATGTAAAAATATAATATTTAATGTATTAAAAAAAGAAATAAAAGATTATTTTTATTAAGGGTAAAAACCCTAATTTTCTTTAAGAAAGTATATATATATTAATTATATTATTCATGTACAATAAAATAAAATAAAATATATACATAAAAATATATTAGAAAAAATATTATTTAAGTATAAATAATAAAAATAAAGGTATAATATTTTTATGTATTATTTTCAAGTTTTTATTAAATAAAATAAAGGTATATTATCTAAAAATTATTTTCATGTTAGAAAAATAATAAAAAAATATAAAATAAAATATGAAAATTTATGAAAATGTTTTTAGTAATTTTTTATATTTGGAAAAAATAAAATGGAGTCAGAAATAAAAAGAAATGAAACTAATATGAAAATATAAAACAAATGGGCCAAGGGGTGCAGTCAGCAAACAGGGGGGTGTCAAAAACAAGAAACAAAGGCCCAGCCCAGTTCCAGCTTCATCTTCAACCTTCGTTCAAAAATACGCGCGCCTGTACAAAATCTGGAAAACCTGCATATGTGCTCTAATGCAAAAACTCATAACACCAAAGTTATAGCATTTTTCAAGACGATTCCAACCATATAAAAAACTTAATCTAACTCTCAAAGACCAGAGATAATTTCTCTGGCCCTAATTTCTAACCTAACTTTTTCATGAAGTTCATGAATCAAATTCTCTTAACACGATTAACTTAAATGAAATCTAAGCATATGTACAGCTCCAGGGCTATGAGTACTACATTTTTTATTCACAAACCTAAGCCTAATGATTCATAAATAGAGAGATAGGAAGTTGACAAAAACCTGTTTCAGATGAACTCGTGTATGGCAATGTGGAGCTTTTCAGTGAGACCTGGGGTGCTTGGGAGCTTGCCTGAACTTCCTCTGACCTTCCCTAATGCCTAGTTTGCTTTGGACTTGCTTGAGCAAGCTTGTAGAACTCAACCTGCACAAGATGAAAACAGAAATGGTGAAGCTTGCAAATAGGGTTACAGTCACCGTCCAATGGTTGGGATAGCTTGGATAGGTTATATGGAATGTGTTTGAACAGGTTTGGGGCAAAACGCACGAGTGGTTTGTGTGATGGAAGTGAATCTGCAGGGAGTGCCCTGTTTTGCAAGAAGAATGTGATTTTATGTTTTGGAAGGCTTGAGGGTTCAATAATTAGTGTTTCTAGCTCAAGGAAATGTACCAAACTTGTCTCAAATGCTTGCAAGAGTTGGTTATATCAGATATGCAAGTTGTGGCTCTTTGGCAAGTTTACTTGTATTTTAAGCAAAAGTAAGAAATGATGCAAGACATGCCTGTACAGGCTATCTACCAGCTTTCACTTTATGATCTTGGCCCCCTCAGTTTGTGGATAATGTTTGTTGTCTAAGATTTGGTTCAAGGCTCAAGGATGCAATTTGACATAAAGCAAAATTTGACAAAAATGGCAATGTTGCCTTTTTGCTATTTTTGGATTAATCTCTTGTGTAATCCTCTAATGATCAGAACAAAGCTTCAAACCAATGGATTTGCATTTAATTATTGAGTATGAATGGGTTTAGGGACCTTTAATCAAGTACAAACAATGCTGGATGGAAATTGCAACTTGTAGCAACATGAAACATGCCATGGATCAAAGTGAGTTTTTACCAAATTCAAACCTTCGATTATCCCTAACCACAAATGATTTTGTAGAGTTCTTGGATATTTTGGAAATCTTATAACATGATCTATAATACATATTTGAAATTCATTTTGATATTCCAAGTGGAACTAGGTGAAAAGTTGCCATGAAGATAGGTCAAAATCCTGCCTAAACTAGGGCAAAATTTCACTAAGTTAAAAGTTTCATGGACCCTTGTTCCTAAAATCATAACTTGATATCCAAGCTTCTTTTGGGAAAACTTTGTGAATCAAAGTTGTAGACTTTGTGGAGGACTACAACGTTCATGTTGGAAGTTTTGTTTGAATCCAGTTGCATCATGGTGAAAATGTTGGGCAAAGTTGGGGAAAAAATAAGAAAATTTCATAACTTAGAAAAATTCTAAGTTATGAAAATTTTCAAACTTCAACCCTAATTTGAAAAATTGGGTTTCTTGATGAATAGGTTTCATGTTTTGACACATCTTGATGAAAAATAACCCTTGGCACTTGATTTTGACCAAAAAGTCAAAGTTTGACTTTTCAGTGTAGAGTTGATTTTTGATCAGTTGACTGGAAAATTCATCTGTCAATCCAATGCAATTGAGATCTTTTGAACCTTGTGAATAGGTCAAGATGATGCCATTGAGTCCTTAAATCCATGCTTGAACCTAATTTTCCATTGGCTAGGTGAAAAGTCATAAAATGCCCTTCTGCAGTCAAAACCCTAAAAATGACCATTTTGCCGGGGAATGTTGGTCTCTGTCGTGGTAGAAATAGAACTTCAGTCGTCTGTTATTATACTGGGGAGTCATCTCTTGGTTGAAGAGGTGACAATGAACTGTTATCTGGTCAACATCCAGGCTTCACAGTCTTATATTGCTATCTGGTCAACGTCTAGGTTTCACAATATCTTTCTTCCTATCTGGTCAACGTCTAGTCTTCAGAAGGAGATCAAATGGTTATTCGGTCGCCTCCAGTTTTCCCTTTGATTTCGGGGCCTACTAATATCCAGTTGAATCCAGGCTTCAAATTAATTGGCCGAGTAAACTGTTATTTGGTCAACGTCCAAGTTTCACAGCATACCTTACTGTTATCTGGTCAACATCCAGGTTTCACAGTCTTGTATTCCTATATGGTCAACGTCCAGGCTTCACAATACTTTACTTCCTATCTGGTCAACGTCCAGGTTTCAGAAGAAAATCAAAATGGTTATCCGGTTGCCTCCGGTTTTCCTTTTGATTTGGGGCCTACTAATATCCGGTAGAATCCGGGCTTCAAAGTAATTGGCCGAGTAAACTGTTATTTGGTCAACGTCCAAGTTTCACAGCATACCTTACTGTTATCTAGTCAACATCCAGGTTTCATAGTCTTGTATTTCTATCTGGTCAACGTCCAGGCTTCACAATACTTTACTTCTTATCTGGTCAACGTCCAGGTTTCAGAAGAATTTGCAGGGGATTCAACTATTTTCTGGTCGTTTTTCGGGTTTCAGTATAATCAAGATAAAATCTGGTTGGATCCAGGCTTTATAACTGGAACAGGAATCTGCCCCTTGATTTGAATAAACAAATAGAAAAGCATATGTGTCTGGAGTATCTCTAAGCCGTTTTCTGAGCTTTGAATGTTTGTTTTAGGTAGCTATCAACTTCATCCTGAAAAAGGGTAGAATGTTAGCTGAAACACAAAGTTATGTTGCATGAAATGTATGATGCAATAAGACGTGTTTCATCAAATGTTTATGATATGTGAATGTAATGTATGTGCATGTAAGCTAATTAGCTGTCTTGTTGAGGAAAATAAATCCTGGATAGCTGGAGATAATAAAATCTTTGATTGCTCTCGGGGAAAATAAATCCATGACCACTGTTGGAGATTCAAGATCTTTGACAACCTCTGTGGGGAGAAGCTATACTGCTGGGGAGATCAGGAGTTTGGGTTGTATGCCAATCTACTGGGGACTTCAAGAATGAGAATCTCTGTTTTGTTGGGGATATCAGGGGAAAACTGAATGGTCTCCGTTGGGGATTGGTAGCTCAAAGTTTCCTCTCCGTTGGGAGTCTTAATGACGTGCTGATTTGATTGGATATGGAAACTTTACTTCGTTGAGGAAGAAGGTTTAAAAATAACTCTCTGGGGAATTATCTGGTTTTAAAGCGACTCTTCAGGGGAAATTGGAGGAAACTGGATGGTCTTCACTGGTGTTCAAAGGTTGAAGGTTTGACTCCGTTTGGGGAAGAAAGTTTCATCCTTACTGAGGGTTTGTAGTTCAAAGTTTTGCTCCACTGGGGATTGGGAATCTGAAAACTCAGCTCTGATGGGGATTCTTGAAACTTAACTCCGCTGGGGATATGAATTTCAAGGTTTTAGTTCCGCCGAGGATCCGGATGATGTATTGCAGGAGATTCCTCCTGGAATAGCCTAAAGACATTTTCCTATACTTTCATCCTATCAGTAATTATTCTTTCTCATTTCGTTTTATTTGTAAGCAGTGATTATATTCAAATGCATATGCTCATTTAATAAATCATTGGACGTTTTCAAATAAAACACAACAAAAGAAAAGGCAAACAATTTTCTGCACTTTGAAGTATCTTTGTATTAACTTTGTGTAAGTATTTTGTACAAAGGAGACAGACATCCTAGTAAGAGAATGTTGTCATAAAATTGAGAAAAAATTTATACAAAGAAAGATGGCTATGTGTGAACATTCCATGAGGTTCCCATTCTGCTATAGCCTTCGTGACTCTGAGTATCTTGTCTATTCGTTGCTTCGTTCGCAGATGATTGGATTGATCGGAAGCTTGGAGCTTGTCCGTGAAGAGATTGTCCTTAAAGTGATCCGATGAGACATAGTCATACGCTTTAATTCCCTAACTTTTGCCTGGATCGCCCTTTCGGGTTTTCGATCCATCGGGAAACCCTTTTTTCCCAAATCGCCCTTTCGGGTTTTCAACTTTCCGGGTGTACAGATTTTTTTTGTTTATCCCTAATTTTTGCCTGAATCGTCCTTTCGGGTTTTCGATTCACTGGGATGCCCATTTTTGTCCAAGTCGCCCTTTCGGGTTTTCAACTTGTCGGGTCGTTTATGCATAGTATCTTTTGACTATGTCTGCATTCGCAGAGTGCGGCAGATCATCGCCGTCCATGGTGGTTAGAATCATAGCCCCACCAGAAAAGATGTTTTTGATCACAAATGGTCCTTCGTAAGTAGGAGTCCATTTCCGCCTGGGATCACTTTGCGGCAAGATGATCCGTTTGATCACAAGATCTCTGACTTGATATACCTGGCGCCTGACTTTCTTGTTGAAAGCTTTGATCATCCGTTTTTGATACGTCTGACCATGAAAAATAGCAGTAAGTCGCTTCTCGTCAATCAAGTTAAGTTGATCAAGCCGGGTTTGAATCCAATCGTCTTCACTTAAACCGGCATCCTTCATAATTCTCAAGGAAGGAATCTGAACCTCCATAGGTAAAACAGCTTCCATGCCATATACTAAAGAAAAGGGGGTTGCCCCGGTTGAAGTACGCGGCGTGGTACGGTATCCGTGTAGAGCAAACGGTAACATCTCATGCCAGTCCTTGTAGGTTACTGTCATCTTTTGAATGATCTTCTTGATATTTTTGTTCGCAGCTTCGACAGCACCGTTCATCTTTGGTCGGTAGGGAGATGAATTGTGATGTTGAATCTTTAACTGTTCGCATAGAGCGATGATCATAGTGTTATTCAGGTTTGTACCGTTTTCCGTGATGATCCTGTCGGGGATACCATACCGGCATATGAGGTTCTGCTTGATGAAGCAGGCAACCACATTCTTTGTAATAGAGGCGAAGGAAGCTGCTTCGACCCACTTGGTAAAGTAATCAATGGCCAGTAGGATGAAGCGGTGTCCATTGGATGCTGTAGGCTTGATCTCTCCAATCATGTCGATACCCCACATTGCGAATGGCCAAGGAGCTGTTAGGACATTGAGAGGAACTGGAGGAATATGTACTTTGTCAGCATAGATTTGGCATTTGTGACAAGTACGGAAATATTGATGACAGTTAGCTTCCATGGTAGACCAGTAGTAGCCTGCCCTTAGAATCTTCTTAGCCATCGTATGTCCGCTCAAGTGGGTGCCGAATGTACCACTATGCAGTTCAGTCATGATCTGCTCAGCTTCAACCTTGTCCACACAACGAAGCAGAACGCAATCATGATTGCGCTTGTATAGGATACCATTACTCAGGAAGAACTTGGCAGAAAATCTCCTTAAGAACTTTTTGTCGTTGACTGAAGCTCCTTCAGGGCATTCTCGAGTCTCGAGATACCTTTTTACTTCGTGAAACCAGGGTCGGTCCACTACTTCTTCGCTATTAATCTCGTGACAATGTGCAGGTTCATCCATTCGCTCGATGGTGATTTGGGGAGCCTCATTATCCCAGTTAAGTTTAAACATGGAAGATATTGTAGCTAGAGCATCCGCTAGCTGATTTTCTTCTCGCGGGAAGTGCTCGAAGGTAATCTGCTCGAAATGAGGTAACAATGTCAGGACATGTTCTTTGTATGGGATAAGATTACGATGTTTAGTGTCCCACTCTCCTTTGATTTTACTGATAACCAAAGTTGAGTCCCCAAACACAACCAAAGATTTGATTCCCAAGTCAATAGCAGCCTTGAGACCAAAGATGCAAGCTTCATACTCGGCCATGTTGTTGGTGCAGCTGAAGCAGAGTCTAGCAGTGAAAGGTATATGGCAACCTTCTGGAGAGATAAGTACCACACCGATACCATTTCCAAGTGCATTTGAGGCACCATCAAAGTACAAGGTCCATCAGGATCCTTGTTCAGGTCCGTCATACGGTCCGTTACCTTTAATGTTGTCCAATGTCATAATGTCTTCGTCAGGGAAGTCAAACTTCATGGATTGGTAATCTTCGACAGCTTGATGAGCTAGATGGTCAGCTAGTACACTCCCCTTTATAGCTTTTTGGGTTGTGTACTGGATATCATACTCATTCAGGATCATTTTCCATCTAGCGATTCTTCCAAATAAAGCAGGCTTTTCGAAGATGTACTTGATTGAATCCATCTTAGAGATCAATAAAGTGGTATGTGTCAACATATACTGCCTTAGCCAGCGAGCAGCCCATACCAAAGCGCAACAAGTTTTCTCGAGCAGTGAGTAGCGAGTCTCATAGTCGGTAAACTTTTTGCTAAGGTAATAAATGGCATGCTCTTTTCGGCTAGACTCGTCATGTTGGCCCAATATGCACGCCATTGAATTATCCAAAACAGTCAGATACATGATTAACGACCTTCCTTCGACGGGTGGCATCAAGATAGGAGGTTCCAGTAAATACTCCTTGATTTTATCGAAAGCAACTTGATAGTCATCATTCCATTCAACCACCTGATCTTTCTTCAACAGCTTGAAGATTGGTTCACAGGTAGATGTTAGGTGAGAAATGAACCTTGCAATGTAGTTTAGGCGTCCCAAGAAACCTCTGACCTCCTTCTCAGTGTGAGGGGCAGGCATTTCTTGTATGGATTTGACTTTGGCAAGATCAACTTCGATGCCTTTGTTGCTGACGATGAATCCCAAGAGTTTACCGGACTTTACTCCGAAAGTACACGTGCTAGGGTTTAGTCTGAGCTTATACTCCTTCAACCTGACAAACAGCTTTTGCAGATGGTCGAGGTGTTCTTCTTCTGTCTGTGAACGGGCTATCATGTCGTCTACGTAGACTTCGATCTCATGATGTATCATGTCATGAAACAAAGCTACCATGGCTCGCTGATAGGTTTCCCCGACATTCTTCAATCCAAATGGCATCACTTTATAGCAGAAGGTGCCCCATTGCGTAACAAAAGTAGTCTTCTCCATATCTTCGGGGGCCATTTTGATGTGGTTGTATCCCGAAAATCCATCCATGAAAGAGAATACCTTATGTTGAGCTGTGTTGTCAACCAAGATGTCAATGTGCGGTAGTGGAAAGTCATCTTTAGGGCTAGCCCTGTTTAAGTCTCTGTAATCCACACACATTCTCACTTTGTCGTCTTTTTTAGGCACGGGCATAATGTTATCAACCCATTGTGGATAGGAGGTAACAGTAAGGAACCCGAGATTGAATTGCTTCATCATTTCGACTTTGATCTTTTCAGACATATCGGGCCTCATTCGGCGGACTTTCTACTTAATTGGTGGACAGTCTTCTCTTGTAGGGAGACGGTGAACCACAATATATGTATCGAGTCCCGACATGTCTTCATAGGACCAGGCGAAGATCTCAACATATTCATTCAACAACCGAACTAAGCGCTCTTTGACATTTGGCTTTAGGTTGGAACCCACTTTAACCTCTCTTATGTCTTCGGCAGTACCCAAGTTGATAGTCTCTAACAGCTCTTCATGGGGCAGAATAGTCCTTTCTTCATGTTGTAGAAGTCTAGCCAACTCTCCAGGCACTTCACAGTCTTCATCACCTTCGTATTCGGCATGATTGACCAGATCTTCAGAGTCACTGAAGGCCATAGCATAATTGTTACCCATGGAATCTGGAGTGGATGGGTACCTGCATTTTGTGAGTGTTGGTGTGTGTAAGGGATAGCCACCTTTAAACAAAATAAAATGTAAAAAGAAAGAAAATGAACACAAAATTTTATATATGAAAACGTCCATGATTCATTAAAAATGGCATATGAAAATGAAGAAACAAAACCCTTACAAATGGACCTATATGCCCCGGGTAAGGCACAAGGCAAAAAGAGTGTACTAATTGTTTAATAATTATTATAGACCAACAGAGTTGTTTGAAAGATAAATTACTGATTTATGAAAGTAATGGGAACGAAGTCTTTCGCCTCCCAGTTGTTCAGTCCTCCTTCAATGGTCGGGAAAATCCAATCTTCAAAATTGCTCTCATCTTCAATATCTTCCAAAGCATGAACTCCGTGATGAGTGATCTTTAATGGTGGTCCTCTAGCCCGGGAGCAACGCACAACCTTCTGACTAGCAGCAGTGAAACCCAAACCGAACTTATCTTCCTTGAAAGGAAAATCAAGTAGCTGACCCCACACTGTATTTCCTCCTTCCTCGATCACAGCCTTCGCATCTTTAAGGGATGACATCCGGGACACAGGCTTGGTAATGATGGGTACAGAAGTCATCGTCTTAGCTGCTGCAACTTCAGGAGAAACCTCTTCAAAGTGTTGGAAAGGGGTTTCTATGAATTCACCATCTAACTCCACATAGCAGAAAGAGTTAAGGTGGCTTATCATTTACTCCTCCTCGCCATGAACCGTTATGATTTTATCCTGGACCAGGTATTTGAGCATTTGGTGTAGAGAAGAAGTGACTACCTCAGCATTGTGGATCCATGGTCTTCCCAACAAGCATGAATATGAAGGACGGATGTCCATCACATAAAAAGTAGAGTTGAAAATTTTCGTTCCCACCTTAATTGAGATGTCCACCTCCCCGTGGACCATCCTCTTTGAACCGTCGAAGGCTCTAACAATGATATTACTGGGCTTTAGGTTCAAACCTTCACAATCCAATTTGTCCAATGCTTTCTTTGGCAGGACATTTAAAGACGACCCGGTATCAACCAGAACGTGAGCAAGTGTGGTCCCTCTGCATTCCATCGAGACATGTAGTGCATCATTATGCTTTCTTCCCTTAGATGTTAGATCAGTATCAGAGAAGCCAAGACCATTGTCGGCGGTTAGGCTGGCTACACACTCCTAAAACTGATCCACAGAAGTTTCTTGAGGCACGTGCGCTGTCTTCAGGAATTTGATCAAGGCTTTGGCATGAGCCTCGGAACAGAGTAATAGGGCTAGCATGGAGATTTTTGAAGGGGTTTTCCCCAGTTGTTCTACGACATCATAGTCGCTTCTCTTAATTATTTTTAAAATTTCCTCCATTTCCTTTTGGGTGGTCTTGGGGATGACCAAAGGTTGAGCCCTCGTCCTGACGGGCGCTTCTTGGATCCCCTTACCTTTATCAGCAGTAACAGCAGAGGGTACAACTTCGGGAGTAACAATTTCTTCAATCACTGGACTTTGCACAAATATCTTGACTGGCACAGGAGCACTTGAAGGTCCGAAGATTATCCTTGGAGGAGCAATCTCCGGAGAGAAGATTCTTCCGCTACGAGTGATCTTACTTGTCCCCGCAATATTTCCTATGTTAGGAGTTTCTTCATCGGAATTCTCTTTCACTGATTCAATCTGCTTAACACCGTGGTAGAAGATCTCTCCTCCATAATTCCACGGTATTGTCTTATTGGACTTGTATGGGATAGGCCCCGGCATAGTAATCTTTAGTGGTACAAACTTTGGATCAGATGTAATCTTAACAGGTCTTTTGGAGACCTTGGAAAGATTGTCGGAAATGGTGATTATAGCAACATCATTGATTGGAGTAACAGGAGTAACAGGAGTAACAGGAGTTTTCTTGAAGAGGATTTCTTGATTATCCATCAGGCGTTGGATGCCTGACTTCAATAGCGGACAGTCGGATTACAAGGTCGAACAAAGGTAACAATCTTTTTCACAGCAAAGGGGTCATTAAGTCATCAACAACAGCAACATATAGATCCTCTTCAATAGCATGGGCACTGTGACCATGCTTTGGCATTGGGGCTGAAATCACATTCGGCTTTTCGGGCGCGTCGAATTCCACCTCCTTGGCATCTATTAAATCCTGGATCTTGTTTTTGAGGGCTCAACAGTTGTTGGTGTCGTTCCCTATGTCATCGGAATGATAAGTACATTTAGCATTGGCATGGTAAAAAGGAGAAGTTGTATTCGGATTTTATGGCGGATCTCTCAAGGTTGTAAGGTTTAGCTTCAAGAGATAGGGGAGAACCTGGGCAGGCGTCATGTTTATTTTGGTGAATTGCCTAGCAGGCCTTCCCCCTCTTTGTTGGTTGGTTCGAGGTTGATCGTTTCTAGGCTGATCAGCTGCAGTCTTTTGGATCATTACAGCCCCCACTGTTGGCTGGCGCTCCACTCTTCCTCGGCCTTTTTGAGAGTAAACAGCTGACACCTCTTTCTTGGCTGGAAAAGGTTTTTTGACGGTGTTAGAAGCAGGTGTATCTTTTTGAATTTTACCGCTCTTGATGCCAGCTTCGACTCTTTCACCAGTCAGAATTAATTCAGTGAACCCCACTGATGAACTCCCTATCAGGTGATTAAAGAATGGACCAGACAGCGTCCCCAAAAACATATCAACCAACTCTCTTTCAGACAATGGTGGCTGCACCCTTCCAGCCAAGTCCCTCCACTTCTGGGCATACTCCTTAAAGCCTTCATTAGAGATCATACACATACTCTGTAGTTGAGTACGAGTAGGTGCTAAGTTTGCATTATATTGATATTGTCTGTAGAAGGCAGCAGCCAGATCCTCCCAATTATGTACGTCAGCCCTCTCAAGCTGGTAGAACCAGTCCAATTGCGTACCCGAAAGACTATCTTGAAAAAAGTGGACCTACAGATCCTTATCAGAAGAATGAGGTTGGATCTTTCTGACGTAAGACCGTAGATGCATCTTCGGACAAGACAAACCATCATATTTAGCAAATGTAGGCACCTTGAATTTGGGTGGAATCACAATCCCAGCAACCAACCCTAGCTCCTCGAAATCCAGCCCAGGCACCCTTTGTACCTCCATAGCTGCCAACCGCTCTTCCAGATTCTTATACTTGTTGTTTGCAGGAGGGTACTGCTGCTCAGAGTAATCTTCATCCTCTTCTTCTTCTTCTTCAAACTCGGAGGGCACTGCAACTCCATTTCCTTTGCCAACCCCTTCATCGGATGTCGAGGGGAAATCTAGGACCCTTCTAGCCTGATTCTCAAATCTTCTTCCCAAAGTAGCTACACCCACTCTTTTCTTTTTCTTTTTCTATTTCTATTTTTCTCTTTTTCCTTTTCCTTCTCTAACAGTGCTTTAAGGTCCTCCTGACCCTTTGCCAAGGTCATGAGGAGTTGTTGGAACTGTGAATTCTGTGCTTGTAGATCTTTGACTGTCTGCTCTATATCCATCTTGCTGAAATAAACAGTAGAAAGATAAGGAAACCTGGTGTGAAGACCTGTTTATGCATATGATGAATGATATGTATTCATGTAATGCATTCAAGGATTCATAAATTCAAAGTTGTTGCAAATAAAAAGAACACACGTCATATTAATAAGAAGAATTTTGTTAGTACATAAATGCCCCATGGGCAAAATAAATACAACATTCTAATGTAAAAAGACGTCGCGCATCCTCTTTGGCGCGATGTAGGTGTTGAGAGTCTTCTCTTCATGGAGTCGACGAGTAAGTTCCAAAACCTTCTTCTCACTGGCGTAGAAGCTAGCTTCAAAAGTATTCCGTTCTTCCTTGAGTTGTATCCAACTCTTTTGCAAATCTTCCAATGATGTTGGCATGTCAGGATGTAGGAGGGTGTATGGAACGTCTCCTTCCATAACAGGATCTTTGATCATAGGAAGAATGTAGGGGTAAGGCATCATAAGTCTCTGGGCGCGAGTTCGTGCCCATTTGAGGTAAGGCTCAAGGGGGATGGAATTCTTGTGCCCCAGTGTCTTACTGTCAACTTTGTTGGGCATCCTCCAAGCTCGGGTAAACCTTTGTCGAAGTCCTTGAGCGTCGTTGTCGAAGTCAAAAACCAAGTCTGGAATTAGCATGTCATGAGGGCCATCCCTTCGGGCATACCCAAATTGTCTCAGAGCCAAGAAGGGGTTGTAGGTAATGCCTCCCCTAATTCCAAGTAGTGGGACATTAGGGAATTCCCCATAACGATCAATGATGATGACATTTTCTCTGGACCGAGAACACCAATGAACATCAGAATGTATAAGAGTCATCAATCGTTGTGACCGCCTCAAGCCTTGCTCATTCTTCAAGACTGATTGGGGAATGTGAGAAATAAACCACCTTGCTAGAAGAGGAGTAAAACACATGAGAACACCTCTTTTCCTCATTGTTCGTGTGTGAAATGAGTGTAGGATGTCCCCAAGCAATGTAGGCACAAGATTGCGAGATATGAAATTTTTTATAGCATTCAGATCTATAAGCTGGTCAGGGTTTGGGAACAAGACTAACCCATAGATGAGAAGTGCTACAATCTCTTCAAAAGCTTGCAGATCTAGAGAATTTCAGCATTCTTGTGCCTTCTCAAACAAAAACTTTGCCAAGAAACCCTTGACACCACTTCTGGTTTCCCAATGACCTTTGATATCAGATGGTTGCAAGTGTAAGGCTTGAGCAACATCTTCAGGCTTTGGTTCTATTTTTGTACCGTTGTAGGGTAGTTGATGGAGAATAGGAATCCTCGGGAGTTGAGAAAATTCCTCCAAAGTAGGCACTAGTTGGTAATCAGGAAATGTGAAGCAATGGTGTAGGGGGTCAAAGAACTGGAAGAGAACTTTCACCATGTCTTCTTCAATGTTGGAGTTGACCAAGTTGAGAAGTCTACCATGTCTTTCACTGAAGGGAGAATTCTCTGGAATCTTGGAAGTAAGCTCCTTGAGTTGAGGAGGGATTCTCACAAGGTTGACTTGAATTGTTTTTCTGCGGAGTGATTCCATAACCTACAAAACAGGAACAAAGATAAAGATCCAAACCCTTAAAATGGTTAGTGGATGCATATGATGCTTTATGATGTTCATGATGTATGCACAAGTATATGTACAAACAAGTCACACAAGATCCTAGTTTCAGGCTTGCATGGGGTTTCATAGGTAAGTACCCTCTTGAAGTTTAGATGGCTTAACCTGTCCTATAAATAGTAATCGGGTTCTAAGGAGCTCAATATCACTGGATTATTTTGTGTTCATTGTTTCAGTTTAGCCACTTTACTGGTGACCGAAATATTCCAAGAAAACAACCCTCAATGAGTGTAGTATCGAGTATCTACCAACTTCGGACTGCACCAAAGTCGGTCATCTCACTACCCCTAAAAAGGCCAAGTTGGTCAAGTAAAGGTTCTAAAAGTTCATTAGTGCTTCAAGACATCACTCAACGGCCTCGTATTCTATTTGATTGACTCAAAGGCTACCGGTACCCACAAATATGTCGCACTAATATAGCTATTGCTTCAACCATGTCGGTATACCCTGCACAGTTTCCACAACGTATTGCTATTTACCTATGAATGTTTCCCAAATCTGGGTATAGGATTTCAAACCCAAACAATAGAACCAAATGTAAAGCAATCAAAGCAAACAAAGTAAGCATGTAAAGGTGATCTAAACCCTAAGGTAACCCCACTTTTAGATAATTCCCCAACAGAGTCGCCAGTTCTATGATACGGTGGGATGACTTAAGGTTTTGCGTTTGTGTTCGCAAATGTTTCGGTTTAGCGAGAGTCGCCACCGACTTTTTATTTTATCCAAAGGAAAGGTCAAAAAGCATAGGAAAGACCTTTGAGATGTTTTCTTGGGTTTGGGGGGTAGATTATAAAAAGGGAAGGTGCAAGCACCCTTTTCATCCATGGTTATCCATGGGCTCTTAGTTACTTGTTTAGATCACTTGCTTTTGATTTTCAATTGTTTGGAATGGTGCTTTGTGTGGTTTTTCGAAAATGCTTTGAAAAGAGGCCATCGTTGTGGAAACCTTTGTAATGATTCTTGTTTGAATATATACAAAGGTGTTTGTCTTTTGAAAAGATATTTCAATGTTTGAAAGTTTGTTTTGGGGAAATGTTTTGAAATTGTGTTGTGAAGTGTGTTTGAAAATAGCAAGGATGTTTTTGCAAGTTTTGATCAAGTAACTAAGAGTTGTATACCCTATTTTACTCAAAGATCTTTCCTACACATTTTTAACCCTTTTGACAGTGTTGTTTTACCATTGCATTTGGTAAACAACCTTGTATTTGGATATTAAACGGGACAGGCGCGGGTCATTGTATTGACCATGATAGCAATTTTGCTAAGTATCTTTAGCAAATTTTTGAGGGACTAGATCATTCTGTATAGGCAACCAAGATAGCGTCATCGAGGGACTATGATCTTTTGTTTTGTTTTTGTTTTTCCAAGATACTCAACATGCATAACATGGCCATTTTAAAGGCAACAAGTGGATGAAACCCTACGGGTGCATGTGTGTATTGTGTTGTCAATTTTCATGTTTTTTTGTCTTTGTATTAGTCAAGCTATTTGTTTTGATTTTGGACATTTGCATACAAACCCTAATCTCTAACATGGCATATTTGAAAGCATAAAATGTGTAAAATAAACCTAAGCTATTACAACATTGATATGGGAAGGGGGATACATTTTTGAATGGGGAATATTTGCAAGAAAATAAAACCCTAAATTATTACAACCAAATTGAATTCTTTTGTATCAAATAAATAAGCAACATTTAAATAAACAATTTAAATATAAATATGCAAAATGTTATAAATATGTAAAAATGTTTTTTTATTTATTTTTATGTATGTAAAAATATAATATTTAATGTATTATAAAAAGAAATAAAAGATTATTTTTATTAAGGGTAAAAACCCTAATTTTCTTTAAGAAAGTATATATATATATATATATATATATATATATATATATATATCAAATAAATAAGCAACATTTAAATAAACAATTTAAATATAAATATGCAAAATGTTATAAATATGTAAAAATGTTTTTTTATTTATTTTTATGTATGTAAAAATATAATATTTAATGTATTATAAAAAGAAATAAAAGATTATTTTTATTAAGGGTAAAAACCCTAATTTTCTTTAAGAAAGTATATATATATATATATATATATATATATATATATATATATATATATATATATATATATATATATATATATATATATATATATATATATTAATTATATTATTCATGTACAATAAAATAAAATAAAATATATACAAAATAAAAATATATTAGAAAAAATATTATTTAAGTATAAATAATAAAAATAAAGGTATAATATTTTTATGTATTAATTTCAAGTTTTTATTAAATAAAATAAAGGTATATTATCTAAAAATTATTTTCATGTTAGAAAAATAATAAAAAAATATATAATAAAATATGAAAATTTATGAAAATGTTTTTAGTAATTTTTTATATTTGGAAAAAATAAAATGGAGTCAGAAATAAAAAGAAATGAAACTAATATGAAAATATAAAACAAATGGGTCAAGGGGTGCAGTCAACAAAGAGGGGGGTGTCAAAAACAAGAAACAAAGGCCCAACCCAGTTCCAGCTTCATCTTCAACCTTCGTTCAAAAATACGCGCGCCTGTACAAAATCTGGAAAACCTGCATACGTGCTCTAATGCAAAAACTCATAACACCAAAGTTATAGCATTTTTCAAGACGATTCCAACCATATAAAGAACTTAATCTAACTCTCAAAGACCAGAGAGAATTTCTCTGGCCCTAATTTCTAACCTAACTTTTTCATGAAGTTCATGAATCAAATTCTCTTAACACGATTAACTTAAATGAAATCTAAGCATATGTACAACTCCAGGGCTATGAGTACTACATTTTTTATTCACAAACCTAAGCCTAATGATTCATAAATAGAGAGATAGGAAGTTGACAAAAACATGTTTCAGATGAACTCGTGTATGGCAATGTGGAGCTTTTCAGTGAGACCTGGGGTGCTTGGGAGCTTGCCTGAACTTCCTCTGACCTTCCCCAATGCCTAGTTTGCTTTGGACTTGCTTAAGAAAGCTTGTAGAACTCGACCTGCACAAGATGAAAACAGAAATGGTGAAGCTTGCAAATAGAGTTATAGTCATCGTCCAATGGTTGGGATAGCTTGGATAGGTTATATGGAATGTGTTTGAACAGGTTTGGGGCAAAATGCACGAGTGGTTTGTGTGATGGAAGTGAATCTGTAAGGAGTGCCTTGTTTTGCAAGAAGAATATGATTTTGTGTTTTGGAAGGCTTGAGGGTTCAATAATTAGTGTTTCTGGCTCAAGGCAATGTACCAAACTTGTCTCAAATGCTTACAAGAGTTGGTTATATCAGATATGCAAGTTGTGGCTCTTTGGCAAGTTTACTTGTATTTTAAGCAAAAGTAAGAAATGATGCAAGACAGACCTGTACAGGCTATCTACCAGCTTTCACTTTATGATCTTGGCCCCCTCAGTTTGTGGATAATGTTTGTTGTCTAAGATTTGGTTCAAGGCTCAAGGATGCAATTTGACATAAAGCAAAATTTGACAAAAATGGCAATGTTGCCTTTTTGCTATTTTTGGATTAATCTCTTGTGTAATCCTCTAATGATCAGAACAAAGCTTCAAACCAATGGATTTGCATTTAATTATTGAGTATGAAAGGGTTTAGGGACCTGTAATCAATTACAAACAATGTTGGATGGAAATTGCAACTTGTAGCAACATGAAACATGCCATGGATTAAAGTGAGTTTTTGCTAAATTCAAACCTTCGATTCTCCCTAACCACAAATGATTTTGGAGAGTTCTTGGACATTTTGGAAATATTGTAACATTCTATATAATCCATATTTGAAATGAATTTTGAGATTCCAAGTGGAACTAGGTGAAAAGGTGCCATGAAGATAGGTCAAAATCCTGCCTAAACTAGGGCAAAATTTCACTAAGTTAAAAGTTTCATGGACCCTTATTCCTAAAATCATAACTTGAGATCCAAGCTTCTTTTGGGAAAACTTTGTGAATCAAAGTTGTATACTTTGTGGAGGAATACAACTTTCATGTTGGAAGTTTTTTTTGAATCCAATTGCATCAGAGTGAAAATGTTGGGCAAAATTGGGAAAAAAATAAGAAAATTTCATAACTTAGAAAAATTCTAAGTTATGAAATTTTTCAAACTTAAACCCTAATTTGCAAAATTGGGTTTCTTGATGAAAAGTTTTCATGTTTTGACACATCTTGATGAAAAATAACCCTTGGCACTTGATTTTGACCAAAAAGTCAAAGTTTGACTTTTCAGTGTAGAGTTGATTTTTGATCAGTTGACTGGAAAATTCATTTGTCAATCCAATGCAATTGAGATCTTTTGAATCTTGTGAATAGGTCAAGATGATTCCATTGAGTCCTTGAATCCATGCTTGAACCCAATTTGCCATTGGCTAGGTGAAAAGTCAGAAAATGCCCTTCTGCAGTCAAAACCCTAAAAATAACCATTTTGCCCTTTTGATGATCTGATCAAATTTCTTGAGGAGTTGTAATCCAAACTTGATCAAATGGTTCATATGAGTTTATAATGTTGATATGGATCAAAATTTATGAGGTTTGACTGTAAATTAGCCACAGTTGACTTTTTTCTAATACAGTTGATTTTTAGGTCAACTGTCCAATTGACTGGGCAAAAATTTGATTCAAGGCTTAGAACTTGGTATGAGAAATCTTATAAGTCCAACATGGAGTATGGAAGTCACATTGAGCATTAGAAGTCCAAAATTCCTTGTGCAAATTCAAACCCTAATTTAGGTCAACAATGCAAGGAGAAGTCTTGAGCAGAGCAAACCCTAGCTTGGTCTTGAGTTCCAAGAGTCTTGTGATGAGAAATCTTGATAAAATGAGAGGGAAAATTTTGGGGTACAACACCCCCTCTAGTTCTTCAAAAAACCTCAATGGCCAGTGGCGTGTTTGCATTTAAGTTGGTTGGACCCCTAATGAGTCGATCAATCTACATATTTGTTCAACTACAGGGTTTAAGGTGACTCTCATTTATTGGGTTAAAACATTTACTAACTCTAAATTACTTTTATCCATATATTTACTTAAATCCATAACGAATGTAGTATTCAAAGGTGGCATCGACTGCAGGACATAACTAACACCACCTAGTCGACCACTTGGGGCATAACTGCCTTGGTTTCTAGTGGCAACTACGTTTTCTATATATGTGGCAGGATTTAACTGTAACCCAAGCATCGTGTAATAAGGCATACCATATTGGTGAGAGACAAATGATGACCTTAGACCCCCTGGAAAGAGTGGTCGATTTGGGTCAAATGGTGATACACCATGCCTAGGTTCTGTCATTGTGACTATTGTCATTGAACCATGAATTGCGGTTGATCTTTCGGGAGATAAATTGTCGTGCTTTGAGTTGTTGCACTTACTGGTATAGCATCCATATTTTGTGTAGAAATCTACGTATGTGCAGTGTTTGTGTCAGAGTCTGGAATTTTAGACTTAAACAAAAGTTTACCACTTCTCAAATTCATACACACATTAACTATAAGAAACTTTGTGAAACTACACGCAAAAATATGAAAATATTAGCACTGTCCCACCACGTGTGCCAATTTGTTTACCTCTGAATTTGGTAAACAATGCTGGTCTCTTGAAAACAAGTTTACAGGCGAGATCGACCAGGGAATCTCAGAGTAGTGCCTCAGTTCGTGCGCGTAATCAAAGCATTTTCAAAAAGGTGCATTCAACTGAGAGCCAAACGTTTTAAATTATAAAATATAATGACAAAAAGACAAAGTATAACAGACGAGAAGCATTTTAAGTTGCAAAAGATACTGACATAACATTAAAGAAAGATTAAAAAATAGGTTGGTTCAAACATACATTGACTTTGCCTGACTCATTTTGCTCATTCTCTTGGTTACTTTGAGTGACTAGCATGCAGGAATGTGAAACGTTTGACCTCTTACAAAGTGCACTAAGTGCTTTATTTAAAATACACAAAAATAACTACTTTCTAAGTGGGCTTCGTTTCCTTGCATGCCAGGTGTTCTTCGTGACTTCCCCTCACAAAACCATGTTCTCTATTGTAACTTCTATTTATGAACCAATGTTCTCCATTCTCGTGGTCAAATCCATGTTCTCTATTATAACTATCGAACCCATGTTCTCCCTCCATATAGCTTCGCCTTTACAGTTTAGGCGCCTATGGGCCTTTTAACCCTTTTGGGCTTATCACCTTTCTCAGGCCCAACCCAAAACCATGAACTTTAATGCTCTTTAGTGCTCTTAAAAGAGCCTTTTTTAATTTTGGTTTGGATTTCTCTCTTTGTGAAAATCCAATCGAACACACGGCCACCCATGTCAGACCTCTTATAGCATGATTTTTGCACTTCCTCCAAAACTCTGAGTTTTGCACTTTTCCGCTATGATTTTTCTCAATTTATTCATGTGAGCCTAAAAATAGTAAAACACACAACCGACGCATAAAATGTAGAAGAACGAAATGAAAAGCTTGACAATATAAAGAAAATATTACTAAGATCAAGATAAATAAAGATGTAAAAACCATAATCACAAAGTTTTAGACAAGGGTAACAGGAACAACCAAATAATTTCAAATTCGTGTAGTCAGGTTCTTTCTCAAAAAATAGTGATTAAGGACTTTTATTTGGATTTATAGAGGAAGAAAATATATTTATAAGGTAGACAACAGTAGAGAAAGCTTTTCACCAGTATGAAAGTGGCATTTTGACATGTACTAACAATGTTAATCCTTGTTTAGTTACATGTCTATGGTTTCTTTCAGTTCTTCCATTCTATTGAGAGGTGTGTGGACATTGTTGTACCCCAATTTTTTCCCATAAGATCCCTTCATCATACCATATTGATTCAATCACAACAAGATCACATCAGGGTTCTTGATTCTCCTCACTAACTTTAGCTTTGCTCTTTGAAGAATCATCAAGCACCTTGACTTGTTTTCTTTTATGGTCATGAATATTTTGTATTGATTTTTCCTTTTAATTAATAAAATGCAATGTTGGTTTATCTTGCTTGTTACTAATGTAGGTAAAGGCAATGAGATTTAGCAAGTTGCTACATGGATTCATGATTTTATTTCCATGCCCTAGTCAATAAAGCTTGAGAATTTCAAACCTCGCCATTGGATTTGTTTTGGAAGAAATGGCATGGCAAGGTTATTTTGGTTCACCATATTTCAAGGTTATCATATTTGATTCAAAAGTACAAGGGGTTGATTGGAGAAGTTGTCATTCTTGGACAAGGCTTTGTTCCCATTGGTCACAAGTGCATATTTCTCTCAATTCTCAAGATATGGAAGTGGTTTTGGTGGATATGAGTTCCCATTTTCATCCTTACCAACTTCTGTTTACAAAGCATTTGTGGTGGTACAAGAAGTTTGTTCAAAATTGTCAAAGTTCCTCAAAGCATTTTCTTGATCTAGGAGCTAGGGTTTTGAACTTCAAAGAAGTATATCTTGCTCATATTTTGGTATTTTTTGAGTGATTCCAAAGACATCCTTATCTTAAAAGGGCTATTAACAAATCATTTCAACAGTTTCAAGGAGTTTTAATGTGGAAGAAACTTGATGATGAAGAAAGGTTACAAGTGCTCAAGATGAACCCCCAATCTCTCATATGTGACTTCAAATGATCATAACTTGGTCAATTTTTATCACCTTAAGCCCACTATTTTTCCACAATTATCTTGAGGATGTGAACTTTATGCCTTCTTTTATATGCAAAGTGAGAAAATGGATGGAAGATGCCCTAAGGATGCAAAAGATTATAGGTCATTTCATGGATTTTTTCCAACTTCAACAAGTCATAACTCTCTCAATTTTTGGTTATTTTGAATGGTTCAAGTTTCAAAATTCCATTTAAGATGTCTATTTCATGCCATATTCTTTGGTCAAGAGCAAATTCCAAGTGGAAGGCCGTGTTTGGATGCAAAACATTATAGGTCACTTTTGAAGAAAAACTTGAAATATTTCTAAGTATGGAAAGTCAACTTCTTTTTCCCAACTTTGAATCAATGCAACTTTCATCTCAAGCATCCATTTAATTCCATTATTTTTCCATTGCAAAGCTTGTAACCTCATCTTTCTAAAGCATCAAGAATCATGCCCTAAGACCCCTTGAGTTGAGAATGCCATTGATTTGAAATTGGTAACTTGGAGCTAAAGTTTCTTCAAAATTCAGAATTTGAAATCATTGGTTTAGCTTCTAAACACTTTGTCTCTGCGTGTTTTTGCCTCTAAACATGTTAAGTGAACTTCCAGAAGTGATTAGCACAACAAAATGCGCGTTTTGGATGAGTTTTGATCAAATTAGAAGTCACATTTTTCTTGTTTGCAACTTCACACGATTTCCCTCCAAACTTCATCATTTCACACGCTTGGACATTCCATTTGATTCCCTATAAATAGAGGGTCATCCCTCAGTCATTTTATTAAGCTTGGATAGCCAGAATCACCCTGCCAAACTTGTTCCATAACTCAAAACTCTGCAACTTCGAAATCTGTTTTCAAGCCTTTTCCAATCCAATTTTTCTATCAATTTACCTTCCTTGATCTTCCCTGAAGCTAATCATATAATTACATTCAAGAATCGAGCCCTATATTGCTCCATAGAAGTCCAGTTTCAGAACTCTGCAACTCAACGTCAATAGGTATATTTCTTAATCAATTCTTCAAAACTTTTGATATCATTGTGATGCTCTCATTGCCCTGGTTCTAGTCACAACACTTACTTTTATCTGGAAACTTGTTTTGACCATGAAATTTTAAATCCCTTTTCAAAACTTTCTTTACAAATTGCTTCAGCTACAGTTTATATAAATTTATCGCAAAGGTGTGGTTGTCTTCATCTTGAAGAGACAAAGCGAATGGCATAGGTCTCGTGCTCTAATTTTATAAATTGAGCAACCTGGTTTTTAGACTGGCTGGAAGTTGAAGATGACCAACGTGTCATCCTTCAACCAATGAAACATCGCCATTTGGATTTTTTAATTTTTGATTTACATTTGATTCAGTGCTTTATTCACTAATGACCATGATATGCACAGCGCGCCGAATCTCTTGGATTTGATTACTAACGCATTTTGACTCTCACTCAATGGTCCACATATTTTTGAATTTATTTTTATTTTCTGACTTTTATATTTAATTGTTTTAAATTTCAAAAAATCATAGAAAATTCATTTTTAGTCAAAAAAATCTGAAAAAATTATGAAAAATATTTTTGATTTTTCTCTTTCTGATTTTTATTTTTTCAAAATTTTATTTTGTGTTTTGATATTTTTTATAAATTTCCACTTTATTTGAATTGTTTAAAAATACTTTTATGCATTTTTAAATTTTGGAAAAATTATTGAATGATCCAATGATATTGTGACAAATATTGGTGACCTCATTTATTTTTTATTTCTGACTTTGTTATTTTTTTTATCATTTTTGGTTTATTTTACTCATTTCTTTTAATTTTAAAAATATTTTCTGACTTTAAAAAATTGCCAAAAATTTTATAAAATCATTTTAGTTCATTTCTGATTTTTCTATGGTCTTACTTTTTATTTCTTGATTAATTTGAATATAGTTGATATTTTTCTCTTTTATTTCTATTTTAAAATAATTTTTAAAACCTTTTTTAATGTATATATTAAATGCAATATTATTTTGTGATTATTTTATGGATGATATTGGATTGAATTTTTGGTCATGAACTTTGTTAACATCTTTGGATCCATGGTGTTGAGTCTAACTCCACAAAAATGGATGAATGATTTTAATAATAGTTTGATTTAAATTTAATTCAAATGTGGTTTGTATATTCTCTCCCACCCCTCTTTATCTTGTCCCTTTCTCATTGCACTAAGTGTTATTGGAGCATGATCTCTATATCATGTAACAAAACAAATGGTGCATAGATTGTTATTGACCGGCCTCAAAATAGGTGCGACTTCTATATAAGTCCACTTACGATTGCTTAACATAGCACTAAATTTTCTCCCGATTCGAATAAATGATCATTCGTGGCCCAAACCTAATATTTGCAAGCCCATGTATGTTAATTTGATCCCTTTTATCCAATAACCTTGAGATTCATTGTGTGGAGGCTTTGGTTCTACCAATTCTCTAATAGATCTACAACATTTTTCGTCAACGCGAATCACTTAAACATCGTTGATCATTAATGGTACTTGTGAGGATTTCAAATGGATGATATACTTGACAAAAAGCAAATGCAACTTGTTGTGTGGAGGCTTTGGTTCTACCAATCCTCTAATAAGTTCCAAATGCAAGTTTCAAGATGGTCATCCAACTAACCACTAATTATTAAATTATTTTTACTTTATGCCCTTTTATTTTTTATGCTTTATGTACCATTTACTTTAAGCATTACATTTCATGTAATTTTTATTTTGCTCACTTGAGCCTTTTCTTTTCTCTTCTAAGACACTTAATAATAAACATGAATCATAAAAAACTTTAATAATACTTAGACTATTTGGTTACTATCCTTGGCATTATGGAGTATTGGACTTCTTGGACTTAGGATTAGAAGCCTTGGCCTATGTTGTAGACCTTGTGACCTTAATTGATATTTTGTCTAGAGTTCTTGAGGTTTACCTCAAGACATTGGGTTGTTTGTTTGTTTTGTGTGCAAGTTATTGTGATTACATCCTTTTTTTGTGATCTGGAATTCACCTGTATACAACCATTACTCTGCCCAATTTTTATGAAGACTTAATACACTTGAAGTTTGGTTCTCACAAGAGGTTTAGTATCTTTGCTTGCTTGGTTTAAATCCAAAGAATGGGAATTCTATCTTGGCTCATAATGTCAAGTATTGGCTTCTTTTTGGTTAGATGGGTCTTATCCCTAGCTTTTATCTAATTCTTTAGGATAGTCCCTTCTTCTCCTCCCATCTTCTTTAATTTCAAAAAAATCTTCTCCCTCCTTTTGAAAGCTCTTCTTATTTTTAAAATTGAACTACTTTCTCAATAAACTTGGACTTAGGTCCATACATTTTCAAAACATCTTTCACAAATAAACTTCAATCAACTTAATAATACCTTGATATTTTTATGAGAATACTAAAAGTCAATCAATCTCATTTCAAACCATTTTTCCACTTTGGCTTTTAAAACCTTTCTCAAAAGATTAGACTCTTGTCAATCCTTGTAGTGATGCAAACAACTATACTTCTATAATGTGTAGTGAAGAGAGATATTTTCCACTTGGGTGTTGAGTGAGGCATTATTTATTTTAAAATCCAAGCCATATCCTCCACTTTGAGATGACACAAATTCTCGTTTCTCATGATTGTGGGTAGTAAGTATGTTTTCCACACGGACAATGACAATGTTGTCTTATCTCATGAAATTAACAAACACACTTGTGTTTTAAAATTTTCAAAGAGGAACTACGTGTATCCTGATCCCCTATTGCATGAAAGGTGGTACGTAGGCACTAAAGGTTCGCAACTGCGGCGGGTTCAAAAATCATAAAATATTTCTTCTCTCACCTCCAGCATCAATTTTTATACAACATTTTTATAGCCAAAATATACATATTTTACAAAGAGGTTCCTGTGGACTACCGTAGATGTTTAGGGTGATAATACCTTCCATTTTCATAACCAACCCCCTTACCTAGAATCTTTCCTCCTCTTTTAGGGTTATTCGCTCTTTTCCCATTCCTTTGGAAACAATAAAGTGCGGTGGCGATTTTTATTTTGATGTGTATAAGTCTAGTCAATCCAATGGCTTTGTCTTAAACATTTCTACCGCTATAGAAAAAAATGGCGACTTCACTAGGGAAAGATTGACCTTTTGTTGGTCCATCCCTAAGTGGGTTGAGCCTATCTTTATTTATATCTGTATATGTGCTATCGTTGTTTATGTGGTATATGTTGTATATATGTTTGTCTAGATTTTCCTGGTCTTCACGGCGCTTGGTGATTACTTATAAGTCTTATACGCATACTTGGGAAAACTTTAAGATAGTTCGGACGGTATAGTCATGTTAACTTTGAAGGAGTAATCCCAAAAAAGGAGGCATGAGATCCCCCACTCCATGGAGGCCCCTTTGACTGTAGTGTCGTTTACCGAGTAATCGGGAAGACGTACTGCTTTCAACCTGGGAGCCTGCTGAAGCTAATGACCGTAGAATACCAAACCCATCTTGGCCTTTTAGGTGTAGTGCGGAAGCTATGACGGAGTAATCCGAAAATAGTTATCACGCGATACTATGCTCGGATGAGTTTTTCTTGAGAATATTACTAATTACCGAGTTAATTGGGAAGTTAGTAATATCCGAAGGAAGGATGTAGACTCTGGGAACCTCTAGAACCCTTTTTGACAGGTGATAACTTTTAGACCAACACCTTATGGGTAGTACCTTCGACATCATGCTCGTGATGTTGAATCTATGAACCCTATATGTGTGATCTTGTGTATGATTGTTGCATCATGCATCCATGCACTCATAAGCATCTTTTGAAGAAATCTTATTTCAAGGGACTTAAAAGTTGACCATTTGTGAATATCTCAAGTATTTTTTAACCATGGATTCGGGAAAAAGAAAGACCGGGAAGTACAGTTTCAAGGATCCCAAGATAGATGAGTTGATCAGTCTAATTCCCGAGATCGAGTGTTCTGTAGATTTTTGGAAGACGTATGGATCCATCATTCCTCTTATGAAGCTTAGGATGAAGGAGGGTATTATCTCGACCTTGGTCCAGTTCTATGATCCGATGTATCATTGCTTTACTTTTCCCGACTATCAGTTGATGCCTACACTAGAGGAGTATTATTATCTGTTGGATTTACCCGTTATTGATCGTGTTCCTTTTACTGGTTTGGAGGGTGAGCCAAAACCACATGAGATTATTGCTTTGATCCATTTGCGGAAGTCTGAGGTTGAAGCCTATATGACTACTAAAGGAGGGATTAGAGGATTATCGGCTCAGTTCTTATTGGAGAAAGCTTGTTACTTTGCCAGGATGAAGAGTACGGTCGCTTTTGAGACCATCTTTGCTCTACTTGCTTACAGGTTGTTCTTATTTCCCAATGTGGACAAGTTTGTTGACATTAATGCTATCAGGATCTTCATGATTGGAAACCCAGTTCCTACATTGTTGGGTGATACTTATTACTCTATCCATATTCGGAATTCTTATCATGGAGGGATGATTATCTGTTGCACGCCTTTGTTACACCGGTGGTTTATCTCTCATATGCCTCAGTCTGATGCTTTCTGGGATGTCAGGAAGGAACCCCGTTGGGATCCTAAAATCATGAAACTTACTCACTCGGATATTGATTGGTATCATCGAGCTTACCAGGATATAGAGATTGTTGAAAGTTGTGGTAGTTTCCCCAATGTACCTCTTCTTGGTACAAAGAGAGGAATTAACTATAACCCTGTTTTTGCGCGACGACAACTTGGTTATCCGGTGAGGGATAAACCAAATAGTATTCATTTGAGTAGTTTCTTTCTGAAGGAGGGAGGAGACCATAAGGAAGCTAGGGAGCAGATTGTGAAGGCCTAGCGCCACATTCATAAGAAGAGTAGGAAAGACTTGGGACCTAGGGGGCTGTTTCTTTAGAGCCATATCTTTAGTGGGTCCAAGCGAGAGCTATTCAGTTGAAAATGTTGTATTCCTAGGAAACACATATGCCTGATTTGTTTTTGAAAACCACTACTCCCTTATTGGATGATCTAGAAGAGCTGCAGCTTGCTTTGGTCAGGATGCAGCAGGAAAAGGATGCTTGGAAGAAAAAGTGCCAAACTTTAGAGATTTCCTTTAGAGCAGATGTAGCGGTAGAAATGTTAAAGACTAAGCCATTGGATTGACTAGACTTTATACAAATCAAAATAAAAATCGCCACCGCGCTTTATTGTTTCCAAAGGAATGGGAAAAGAGCGAATAACCCAAAATAGGGGGAAAGATTTAAGGTAAGGGAGTTAGTTATGCAAAGGGAAGGTATTAGCACCCTAAACATCTACGATACTATGCAGGAGCCTCTTTGAAAGATCTGTATATTTTGGCTATAAAAATGTGTTGTATAGAAATAAATGGTGGAGGTGAGAAAAGAAGTATATTTTTATGATTTTTGCACCCGCCGCAGTTGTGAACCTTTAGTGCCTACGTACCACCTTTCGTGCAATAGGGGATCAGGGTACACGTAGTTCCTCTTTTAAAAATTTGAAACACAAGTTTGTTGGTTTATTTTAAGAGATAAGACATCATCGTCCATGTCCATGTGGAAAACATACTTACTACCCACAATCATGAGAAAGGAGAATTTGCATCATCTCAAAATGGAGGATATGGCTTGGATTTTAAAATCAACAATGTCTCACTCAACACCCAAGTGGAAAATATCTCTCTTCACTCCATATTGTAGAAGTATAGTTGTTTGCATCACTACAAGGATTGACAAGAGACTAACCTTTTGAGAAAAGTTTAAAGATAAAAGCCAAAGTGGCAAAATGATTTGAAATGAGATTTATTGACTTTTAGTCTTCTCACAAAAAAATGTCAAGGTATTATTAAATTGATTGAAGTTTATTTATGAAAATATTTTGAAAATGCATGGACCTAAGTCCAAGTTTATTATGAAAGTGTTTCAAGTTTAGAAATAAGAATAATTTTCAAAAGGAGGGAGAAGATTTTTGAAATTAAAGAAGATGGGAGGAGAAGAAGAGACTATCCTAAAGCATAAGGTAAAAGCTAAGGAGAAGAATCATCTAACCAACAAGAAGCCAATACTTGACATTATGTGTCGAAATAGAATTCTCATTCTTTGGATAGAAATCAAGCAAGCAAAGATACTAGACCTCTTAAGAGAACCAAACTTCAAGTGTATTAAGTCTTCACAAAAATTGGGCAGAGTAATGACTGTATATGAGTGAATTCCAAATTACAAACAGAGAATGTAATCACAAAAACCTTCACACAAAAACAAACAAGCAACCCAGTATCTTGAGGTAAACCTCAAGAACTCCAGACAAAATAATCATATAAAATCACAAGGTCTCCAAGATAGGCCATGGTTTCTAATCCTAAGTCCAAGAAATAGTCCCATGCTCCATCATGCCAAGGATAGTAACCAAATAGTCCAAGTACCATTAAGAGTTTTTTAGGGTTTATATTGATTATTAAGTATCTTTAATAAAGGAAAAGAAAAGCTCAAGTGAGCAAAGTAAAAAATGACAAGAAAATAAATGCTCAAATGAGCAAAGATGAAAATGGCATGTGTGATACGGTGGGAGAACTGACTTGAGGTTTCGCGTTTTGTGTTTGCAAATGTTGCGGTTTAGAAAGAGTCGCCACCGACTTTTCTTTTATCCAATAAGGAAATGTGAAAAAGCATAGGAAAGACCTTTAGAGATGTTTTCTTGAGTTCGGGGGGTAGATTATGAAAAGGGAAGGTATTAGCACCCTTTCCATCCATGGTTTTCCATGGGCTCTTAGTTACTTTCTAGATCACTTGCTTTTGTTTGAAAATGTGCTTTATGTGATTTTTTGAAAGTATTTTGAAAAGGTGTCATCGTTTAGGAAAACTTTGTAATAGTTCTCATTCGTAAGAACGTATACAAAGTGTTGAGCTTTTGAAAATATTTCAATGTTTGGAAAGTGTTTTGAAGATGTTTTAAAAGTGCATGTGATTGTTTTGAAAATAGCAAGGATATTTGTTATTTGAGAGTGAGCAAGTAACTAAAAGTAATCTACCTACTCAAAAGTTTTTAGATATGCTTTTCCTCCTCCTTTAGATGTTGCTATCTTACCATTTTTTTGGTAAGAAACCCCATCGCTGGATGTGAAGGGACGGGCATTGGGTCATCGTATAACCATGATAGTAATTTTGTGAGATGACTTAGCACTTTTCCTTTAGGGACTAAGATCATTTTTGAAAAGGCAACTTTGATAGCGTCATCGAGGGACTTTGATATTGTATTTTTCGATTCGTTTGTGCTAAGACATCCCACATGCATAACATGGCCATTTTCATAAGGCAACAAGTGGAATCACCCTAAGGGTGCAAGTGTGTGAGTGTATTTGATTGCATGCATAATTTGTCTTGATTAGGGTGATCTATTTGTCAATTTTCATATCTTGTCATACACACCCTAATTACTAGCATATATTGAAAAGGAATAACAATACGGAAATGTAAAGTCCTACGCTATTACAATATTTAAGGAGATGGGAGTACATATTTATGAATGGGGGTTGCAAGTTAAAACTCTAGGTTATTATTACAACCATATTGAAATAGATAAGAATGTACAGGAAATGTAAAATGTTTGTCTGTTTAAAAAAAGAAAATAACTTTTGTTTAAGAAAAATATTTTTTGTCTTTCTTTTTTGTTAAAAGAAAATATAACATGCAAATATAAAATATTTTTGGTATTTTTTGATTAATAATAAAAATAATATGATGGCAAAATAATATAAAAAAAAACATAATCAGCGCAAAGTGCTGAAAATCGAAGAGGTCAGAAGTTCTGACTCTGCCTGGCTGCATAAATAGAAACATGTTAGCAGAAAGATGGAAGTTCAGAAGTTCTGGATCTTCTGAGAACTCAGAAGTTTTCAGAAGTTTTGATGCAATTGTCATAACTTTTCCTCTCTCCATTCCAGTCAGAACATCTGCAGCTTAGTCATTTACAGAACAGAAGTTGCATGCATAATAGTTATGACAAATTTCATGAAATATGAGAAGCACAAATCAAAAGCAACATGTATTGTCTAATTCTAATTCTGAGTCCTAATTTCTTTATGAAACTCTGAACTGGGATTTCCTCTACTTAGGCAGGCAGATGCATGAATTTTCAGAATATGTACATCATCAGGATCAGAATATCTACATTATGCTAAATATGCAAAATCTGACAATGCTTAATCAGTTATGATGAGAGTCCGTAGAAAACTTACCTTGTAGTTGGAAAGGATTCTGTAAACTGGAGGTTATCCTTGAATTCTGGTGATGTTCTGAGTAACTTCTTCACATACTCAGCAGGATGGAAGTTTACAACTTCTGGAACAGCCAAGAGGTGATATTCTGACTCCTTTGAGGTTGGAATGAATGGAAAGTGTATGGAAATAGGAATACAGAAGTTAAGGTAGCTTCTAATGTATGAATCAGCAGCTACATGGATGGCTTTAGTCAAGAACACTTGAGGAAAAATGGAGTTTGAATATAAGGAATCAATGCTAAGATTTTGGTATTTTGTGTTTATAGTTTCCTGGGTTCTTGGAATTTTTTTGCAGTGGTTCAAAGGCTTTTTTCTCAATTTTCTCGCCTCTTTCACAAAATTTTCTCTGGACTTTTCAATGTGCAAATGGTGTTCTATTTATAGGCAAGGTTTTGCAGTTGGGGCGGTCAAGTGGCACCAACATCATATGCTAGATGCTGACTTACTCTTGAAGTAAGCTTAAACAAGTGGGGGTTCAATGCATTCAAGTTGGATGGTTAACAGCGCCTCAGCTGGATTTGGCAGCGTGAATTAAGGAAAAGTAGAAACAACGTGTGGGTCTAGCATACTTTTTCACAGAAGTATGTCTTCCCAATACAGTAGGGGTACATGTGGTGAAAGTCCCTTGGATAAAGACTTCACAAGTGGTTGTGAGCATTAAATGGGTTCCCATGTGAAACTATGGATCCTTGCTTAACTTTGAATCAGAAGTTCTGCCTCAGCATAGCATCTCATCTTCTGATCCTATTATCTTCTGACTTCAGCATGTTCTGAGGGATCCTTCAGAACTTCCAGTATACTTAAAACACGCTTTGTTACCTTCTTTGATTTAACCTTTGCAAACTCTGACTGAACCTTGTGAACACTGGCCCAGAAGTTCTGACCAAACTTTGTCTTAAGAATATCCAGAATTTGCTGAGTGTGAACACTGACCCAGAAGTTCTGAAATTGTCATATTTCTTAAATACTTAGAAAAATTTCTAAGTCTTTAGAATTTGATTCTTCCAAAGTAAAATTTGACTTTTGAAATTCTTGATGAAACAAACTTCATATTCCAATATGTCTTGATGAAATATGACTTTTTTTATATTTGATTTTGATCCAAGAGTCAAAGTTAGACTTCCTAGTGTGAAAATGACCATTTTGCCCTTGTGAATGGTTTTCTTTGAAAAATTGATAATTCAAGGCTTGGAATTGGATGAGAGAAAACTTGAGAATCCAGGGTGATTCCTTTGAAATGAGAGGGCAAATTTTGGGGTGCAACAGCTTCCCCAGTTCAAACTTCTTGAACCTGAAGAGTTAGATTGGCGGATCCGCCATTCGTGACTTGAAGGTGAAAGATGATTGAACACTAGAGTGCCTAGAAATTTGCACCCGGAGATGGATGGTGAATGGGCTTATAGATGCCATTTGGAGGAATGTTGGTAAAGGCTAGAAGAAGTATTAGCATAAATCTCTTGTTGATTCATACTAAACTTGTTGTTTTACCTGTGAGAAAAGGGGTTAGAAAAATGCAGATGCTTGCATGATGTTCACCAGATGTGGTATCATGCTAAATGCATTGGTATGTACATGCTATGATGTATGAATGTGAAATATGTGTTTTCGTCCGGGAAAATAAATCCATGACTACTGCTGAGGAAATCTTCGGAGGTTGAATCCCTGATTGCCTGTTGGAAATGAAGAATATGCATATCTTCAAATTTTATTAGAGGGATGCTTTTGCTGGGGAACATCGCTCAAATATCAGAAGCTATCTGGTCGGATCCAGGCTTCACAATTGCTGAGGATAAAGTAGTTTGCTGCCATCCGGTCAGATCTGGGCTTCGTGGCAACTTACTGGAAGAGGAGATGAATTAACTGTTATCTGGTCATATCCAGGCTTTGCAGAAAATTCCTTGAAATTGAATAGTTATCTGGTCGGGTCCAGGCTTCACAACAACTTGCTGTAGATGCGGAGGTTAACTGTTATCTGGTCGGATCCAGGATTCACAGTAACTTACCAGAGGAAAGGACGAATTAATTGTTATCTGGTCGGATCCAGGCTTCACAGTAACTCTTTGAAGACTGTTATCTGGTCGGGTCCAGGCTTTATGGTCTTTTGGAAAGCTGTATTATTATCTGGTCGAATCCAGGCTTCATAGTGTCTTTCTAGGAATCATGGTTAATTGTTATCTGGTCGGGTCCAGGCTTCACAATAAACTGGTTGAAAACTGTTATCTGGTTGGGTCCAGGCTTTACTGATTTCTTTGAAGAGGTCGATTGTTATCGGGTCGGGTCCAGGCTTCACAATAGACTGCTTGGGGATTTAGTTGTTATCTGGTCGGTCTCCATGTTTCACAACGAATCTCTGAGGGTGATTGCTATCTAGTCGGGTCCAGGCTTTGCAACGGCTTTCTTGAAAGGGTGGAAATGAGGATTGATATCTGGTCGGGTCCAGGTTTCTAAGTCCTTTGTTGGGGATAGAGAGACAACTCTACTGGGGAAAAGAAGTTAAACCTTGGTAAGATTGAGTTTAGGTTCTTCTATATATTCGAAGAGTTAGGCTATTATCTTGTTGGGTCCAGGTTTCATAGCATTTTTAAGATCATCTGTTATCCGGTCGGGTCCGGGTTTCACAGTAATTCAAGAAGTCAAATTGTTATCTGGTCGGGTCCAGGCTTCAGTAATTGAAGAGGTCAAACTATCATCTGGTCGGGTCCAGGCTTCAGTAATTGAAGAAGTCAAACTGTTATCTGGTCGGGTCCAAGCTTCAGTAATTGAAGAAGTTAAACTGTTATCTGGTCGGGTCCAGGCATCAGTAATTGAAGAAGTCAAACTGTTATCTGGTCGGGTCCAGGCTTTAGTAATTGAAGAAGTTAAACTGTTATCTGGTCGGGTCCAGGCTTCAGTAATTGAAGAAGTCAAATTGTTATCTGGTCAGGTCTAGGCTTCAGTAATAACTTGAAAATTGTGATAATATCTGGTCGGGTCCAGGCTTCATAGCATTTCTTGGTAATGATAAAGGCTTTGTTGAAGACCTTATTGGGGATTAGGGGTTGTGTCCCTGTGATTTGCATTCATTTGAAAGGGAAATTCAAACTGGAGAGTATAGACTCAGTCGAGTAAGGTAGACTCAATTTGGGGAGGATACACCCAACTGGGGATGACGGGCTCAGCCGGGGATGATGGGCTTATCTGGGGATGATGGGCTCATCTGGGATGATGGGCTCATCTAGGGGTGATGGGCTCATCTGGGGAGGATAGATTCTGTTTGGAGAGATAATGGATAGTTGTTGGAGATAGGCTTAAAGATGTCATTCGAAGGTGATTGTATCTGGACTGTATTTGAATGAGTGACAGAATGACATCCGAATCTGGATTCTATCTAGACTGTATTTGAAGTTTGGGTTGTTTTATGATGAGTCCGTGTGAAACTTCATCTTGGAAAGAGAAGGAACCGGTGTAGGGTTGCTTGATGATGAGTCAGTGTAAAACTTCATCTGGAAAGGAGGAACCTGTGTAGGGTTGCTTCATGATGAGTCCGTGTAAAACTGCATCTGGAAAGGAGGAACCTGTGTAGGGTTGCTTCATGATGAGTCCGTGTAAAACTGCATCTAGAATGGAGGAACCTGTGTAGGGTTTCCTGATGATGAGTCCGTGTAAAACTGCATCTTGGAAAGAGAAGGAACCGGTGTAGGGTTGCTTCATGATGAGTCCGTGTAAAACTGCATCTTGGAAGTGAGAAGGAACCTGTGTAGGGTTGCTTCATGATGAGTCCGTGTAAAACTACATTTGAGATTTCTTGAGAAGGAACCTGTGTAGGGTTTCCTGATAATGAGTCCGTGTAAAACTTCATCTGAAATTTCCTGAGGAGGAACCTGTGTAGGGTTGCTTCATGATAAGTCCGTGTAAAACTTCATCTGGAAATAAGGAACCGGTGTAGGGTTGCTTGATGATGAGTCCGTGTAAAACTGCATCTGGAAAGGAGGAACCTGTGTAGGGTTGCCTGATGATGAGTCTGTGTAAAACTGCATCTTGGAAAGAGAAGGAACCGGTGTAGGGTTTCTTCATGACGGTCGAGTAGATAGTTGTCTTGTCTGATTTTAGGTGTTAATCTTTGACCTGAGAAAGAAAGATAGTTTTCCTGGCTTGTTACAGGTGTTAATCTTCAATCTCTTCATGTAGATAGTTTTCCTGGCTTGTTATAGGTATTAATCTACAATTAGTCGTCCACAGATAGTTTTCCTGGCTTGTTACAGGTATTAATCTGGAACTTGAAAAGGTTGATGTTAGCCATTTGTTGATTGACCTTTTCCTGAAAAAGGTAAAATGTTAGCTGTATGCAATGTCATGATGTATGAAATGCATGATGTCATGACGTTCTAAAAAATAAATGAGATTGTGTTGTATGCATTTATCATTTATGTAAATAGGATGTATGAAATGTGAAATGTTTACAAATGTATTTTTTTTATCTGGGAAAATAAATCCTTGACAAATGTTGGGGAGCCGTTAAATCCTGGACTGTTGTTGAAGAGTTGGTGTGTCTTCAAACTTTTCTTAGAATGTTTCCACCGGGGTTTCTTGTTTGTTTAAGGAGAACTCTGCTGGGGGATATTGAAAACTATGTGGGGAGAATGTTTATTCCTGCTTGGGAAAAGAGTTCAGGAGTCTTAGTCATCCGTTGCTCTACTGGGGAGTCAAAGTTGAACTGATATCTGGTCGGGTCTAGGTTTCACAGTAACTTGGGGGGTTGTAGAATAGTCTATTGGGGAAGAGGAGTTGTGGTCCTTTGATTTGTAGCAGTTGGAGAGGCAAACTCAAGCTGGGAAATCTGTAGTTTGTTGGGGAAATAAACCATGTTGTCGGTCTGCTAGAGAGGTGATGAATTCGTTGGGGAAAGTCCTCGAGGACTCTTGAGGTTGTTTCAGCTGGGGAAAGGTTTTCAGAGATTAAACTCTTGCTAGGGAATCATCCTATGAGAAGGATTTTGGGGAGATTTTCCACTTCCCATAGTAGAGAGTGTTTGTGGCATTGCCTGGAAATGTTTGACTATATGTAACCCTTTATCGGGATTGACGTTCAATGCCCCAAGTGACGGAGATGGAGACTTTCCCCTGGTTACTCTGCAATTCTTGAGAGATTTCTTGGAATCTTGACTGGACTACCCCGGTTGTGCTGGATAGTGACATGTCATGCCCCCTGTTGATAGGAGATTTGTCAATGGAAGTGTCATCCTTTTTGAAGTGATTTTGTTCATTGAGAGAGCTTTCGTTCATCGGATATTCGTTGTGTGAATTTCTCCGCTGTCAAATAAATAGCCAAATGAAAACAGTGATATTTAAGTAATGCAAAGTTTATGCTTGTCTTGAAGTTTTGAAAAATGCGTTTTTAGCAAGTAAAGAAGTTTGTAATTCAACTCTGGATTTAGAGTAAAGCCTTACAGAAGTCATGATACCTTTTTATAACAGTATGCTTTCGAACTAACTGTTGTACCCCAAAATTTGCCCTCCCATATTCTTCAAGATTTGCCAAGTCAAAGGTTCAAAAAGCTCCCAAGGGTTGCACAGTTCAAGGGCCTCCTAACAGTCAAAAATTAGGGTTTTGGTTCTGACAAAGAAAATGAAGTTTTCAAGGGTCTAAATAAGTCCCACATGCCTACAAATATGGTCAAGCATCCTCATACCAAGTTTCAAGACTTACAGCACAAAATTGCACAGTCAAAAACCCTAATTGCCCTACAGTCAACTGCAGGGGCAAAATGGTCATTTGACAGTCAAAAGTTCAAATTTTTGGTCAACATCTCATTTTGAAGCCACAAACATCATTGGATCAATGCTTGATCATGATTCTCAAAGTATGGCTCAAAAAGTCTCAAGATGCAAAAGTTTCCATATTTGGACAGTTGAAAAAGTCAACTATAACTTGACCAAGGCATAACTTCCACATGGTTTACCAGAAAAATTCCATCCAAAGCTCATTTTGAAGATAAAGACATTTCCTACAACTCCTCTTCACACTTCAAGTCCAAGAAATGCTCTCACAAAAAGTTATCAATTTCAACATTATAGGTCATTTTCAAAAGTCAACAAAAAGGGACTTTAAGTCAAAGGCCATAACTTGAGATTGGTAAATCAAAATGACATGGGACCAAAGGCATTGGTTAGAGGACTTCAATACCTTTCCAAAATGTCCAAGAACATGATCAAAGCTTAAACATTGAGCAAGATATGCCTTGTGGAAGTTGGGGAATTTTTGGGAATTTTGAAAAGTCAACTTTGCTTCAAATGCCTTAAAATTGCTAATGGGCCACATTTTCTTCCAAGATTCATCATCCAAAGCATATGCACGACCATTTGGCCCAAAGGGGATTTATTTCATCATTTTTATTTATTTATTTGAATTTTTAATTATAAATAATTCATTTTAATTAAATAAAATATGGAAAAATACTAAACCAAAGTTTTTAAATCTTTTTATGCAGAATAAACTCTCCTTAAAGGCTCAAGATTCGTGCATAACCAAAATTGGAAGGTTTTGCCATGATTGGAATTAAAAACATGTGAAAAAGATTTGAAATAATATGCATGAAAATCAAATATTCATTCCATCAATGCAAAAGGTTTTGGACAGATTTTTCAACCCTAATCCATCACTCATATAAGGCTGATCAAAACCTAATGCCAAAGAACCTCTAAGCTGCGCCCAAACACCATAAAAAACTTTGCATTTTTTCAAGAAAGTTCAAAAACTGAAAACACGATTCCAAGGAGTTTCAAGGCAAAACATTGATTCCATTGCATTCCTGAGGCTTCAAGGAAGGTTTCTGGATCAAAACCATCATCTCTAACGCAAAGAATTGTTGGTTCATGCTGAAGCTAACCATGTAGTTTGATTGAGTTTTTGTGCCTCATACACGATTTCACCATTGAAGCTCGCTAGGGTTTCCAAACTGAAAAATTGGGGCTTTGCGTTTAAGGAAAAACCAAAGCACCCCAGTACCATGGCCAGAATCAGGATGCTTGGACGAACTTAACCCACTAATCGCGCCTAATTTATATAGCAAGACGGGCTATTCGCTATTTTTGAAAAGAGTGCATTTTAGGGGGGTTTAAAACCCCCGTTAATTCTTTTTTGTTTCAGGTAAAAATGCAAACAACGAAGAAGAAGATCAGGTGTCAAGGCATGGTTGGCTCGTTTGAATTTCGCGCGAAAATCATCCACTAACCCTTGTTTTGCATTATGTTATTTGTTTTCTATACTATATCCAAAGCGCGTGAATGGCTCAGTGGCAAGGCACATGGTTTGGTAAGCAATGGGACCTGGGTTCGATCCCCAGGTCCCCCTATCCCTTCAATATTATTTTTTCTAATATCATCCTATGCAGTTTCAGTCCAAAAGACCACCATGCGCTCCATAATCTCAGCTTGCCACATGGCCTATAACCTCAATCCAAGGGCCCTGATTGGAAGAGTACCATGGGCATGAGTCAGAGGTGCCACATGCGCGCTGAAAAGTCAACCAAAGGCCTCAAATCATTGGGCCTGATTGCTACAACCTAACCTCCAGTTTGGGGACAGAACCCCCCATTGGTTTGCTTTTTCATTCTTTTTCATATTTTTCTATTTTATTTGTTTTAATTAGTTTTAATTTAATTCTTTAAATTAATTTATTTTCATAAAATATAAAAATAATATAAAAACCAGAAAAGACAAAAAACAAAATTATATTTTATTTTAATATCTTTGTAAATAAATTATATCAATTAATTTAGTTTTAAATTCTAGGATCAATTTTAATATTTTCTAACAAACTAAAAAATTTGTAGAATTAGGGTTTTAAAAGACTTCTATCCTTTTCTTTTCTCATTATTAATAATTAATTATTTATTTTTGTAAATAAAATTGTATTAATTAATTAGGTTAATTTTAGATTAAATTTTAATGCTTTTCTTAATAAATTAAAAATAACTAGATTAGGTTTTAAATCCCATAATTCTTATTAAAAATCCATAAATACAAAAAACCCCAAAAATTCTTTTATTTTTTATTTTAATTTAATTAATTCGTTAATCGTAATTTAATTTCATTAAAAAGGGTCCAACGCCCTCGCATTCGATCGTAATTCCAATTCGCGCGTTTATTTTATTTCCTCCTTTTATGTAATTCTCCCAAAGCCGTGTAAATTAGACATTTTATATTTCTCGCACTTTATTTTATTTTAAATCGAGTCCTGGATTTAATTTGGCGATGTGGACCCGCGCCTTTGTAATAGCGTAGAACTTTTAAATTCCGCACTTTTTAACTGTTAATAAATTTGCATGCAAGAATGAATGTTAAAATAAAAACAAAAGCGTAGATCACCCATGACATGAACAAGACAAAATATCTGAAAACGACACACAAATCACACACCACCCCTAGGGTACGCCTCACTGTTGCCTGGCCCCTCGAAAGGTGATCGTCGAGTAGAGGATGTTTTAGTAAGTCCTCATGATCCGGGAACCTGGCATGAGGGTAGCTTCTAAGGTGTCTTCTCATTGCTCCGGTGATCACCATGTCCCGAACCTTCGAATTGACCCGAACACCTCCAATGGTGGTGCTACCTACCTCTCAATGGTGGGATGGCACTACCTTAAGGACATTTACACAGACGAAATCCTTAGGGTAGGTAGACGACTCTAGATACTTGCTCTAATTTCAAAACAAATCAAAAAATACTTTTCACACCGACACCTTTTCAAAAAGCTTTCAAAAGCAATTTTTCAAACACTCTTGAGGACCGATACAAGAGTCGAACTGAAATTTTCAAAGAAAATTTTTAAAACCCACAGTTGAAAAGCAAACAAACCATTTTGAAAACACAAATGAGCAAGTATCTAAGAGCCCATGGATAACCATGGATAGAAAGGGTGCTAACACCTTCCCTTTCTATAATCTACCTCCCGAACCGAGAGCAATCTCTATAAGGAATTTTCTGTGCTTTTGTCCTTTCCATTTGGAGAAAATAAAAGACGGTGGCGACTCTTGCTTCCGCGACATTTCGCGAACCAGCGTTAAACAGTCAGTTCCAGATCCACCGATCACAGAATTGGCGACTCTGCTGGGGATTCTTATTAAGTGAGGTGTACCTTAGGACTAAGATCACTGTGTTTTCAATTGCTTTCTTTGCTTGCTTTAAATTGTGGGACTGTCTTGGGAGTTCTATAGATCCTAACCCGGATCTGGGGATACCTTCTTAGAAAGTAGCAACAAGGCTGTGAGGGAACTGTGCGGGGTATACCGACATGGTTGAAACAGTCTGCTACGTTGATGTGGCACTTTGGTGTGTACCGGTAACCCTTGAGTTCAGTCAAGGAAAGTACGGGGCCTCCACGTGGTGTCGTGAAGCATCAACTGACCTTAGGAACCTTAATTGAACCATCTTGGCCTCTTTAGGGTAGTGAGATAACTGACTTTGGTGCAGTCCGAGGTTGGTTGATACTCGATACTACACTCAATAGAGGGTTGCTTTCCTGGAATATTTCGGTCGCCAGTTCAGTGGCTAAATCAAAACGATGAACAATGAAAGCAATCCCGTGATATTGGGACCCTTAGAACCCGGTTACTTCTAATAGGACAGGTTGAGCCCACCAACTTCAAGAGGGTAATACCCAGACCCCATGCTGGCCTAAACTCTAAGGGCTTCTCTTGTGTGACTTGTGTGCCTTCGTACTTGACTACTTGCATGCTTGTTATCTGACACTTGAGTTTCTTGCAGGTTTTGTTTATGGTCCTTAATTGGGGCTCATAACAGGGTTTACTGAGTTTCTTGCAGGTTTTGGTTTACGGTCCTTAATCTGGACTCGTAACAGGGTTTACCTACATTACCCCATGCATAGCATAACATCATGCCATCATACCATTGCATACACCCTGCATAAGGACTAATCCATTTCGAGGACCTCAAAGGTTTTGTGATGCAGGTCATGATGAATCAGAATGTCCAGCAAGGGGCAAAGGGGATTTATTTTCCTCTAGCCAAGGTTGTCAGGGGCTATGACCCACTGGATATGGTGAGCCTTTAAACCTTTGAAGAAGGACTCTCAATAACATGAAGTTCCTTTAATCAAGCCACCGGATTCAAGCTCTAACAAATTTCTTGTTTACCCCGCGAGGTCTTTGAAAACATTGCATGCATATCATACATATCATTGCATAACAGGTACCCTTTGGACAGGTCACTTACCATCTCCGCTGTTTATTTCAGCAATGGCTTCCCAACAAGATAACCAGGACCTTCATGCTCAAGAGACTCAGTTCGGGGAAATCCTCCTGAATCTATCCAAGGGGCAGGAGGAGCTAAGGACACTTCTCATGGGGACTTTGGTCAGGAACAATGCTGAGGACGAACGGCTGAAACATCTGCAAGCTGAAGTGGATGCAATGAGAGCCCAGATGCTGGGGCAGGTGACTATCATCCAAGACTTAGCTCAAAGACAAGATGAGCTCGGGGTTCTCGTCAACCAACTTCTTCGGGGTAACCAACTGGGGCAAACCTCTAAGGTTGAAGGGCCAGTCATCATCCAACCATCTTTGATACAAGGAGGTAAGGGGAGAGCTCCTCAAATGGCTCCAGTGTCACAAATTCAGCATCAACCTCACCAGCTTCAGCCAGACAAGCCCAGGAGGCAATTCACCCAGCTCAACATGTCGCTGTTTCAAGCCTTACAACGCCTGTTGAGGTTGAATCTGATCACATTAAGGGCTCATCCCCAGAACCCCAACACGGCATCTCCTATCTATGACCCCAATAAAAGGTGTGCCTACCACTCTGCCAGTCCAGGACATGATACAAATGAGTGTTGGGCTCTGAAGAACAAGATCCAGGACCTGATTGATGAAGGAGCATTGGAGTTCACGCAAGATGGTCAGGCTGAGTTTTTCTATCATCCCTCCAAGGCTCACCATTTGAAGTAACGAGCCCTGAGATGAAAAGACTTTTGTTCATTAGGATTTTCAAGCTATAATTTCCTTTTGTTCAAACATTTATTCATGTTAAACGTTGTTATTTCATTAATGCATCGCATATGTCTGTTTTGAAGCAATATATTCGTATTCACTATATGCAAATTATTTTCATATTTTTTCTGATGATCAATGCTCGGTTAATAATTCTAAGCCTCTTGAGGGAGGATGACAAAAACGATACCACGATCTTTACAGTATGCTTTTGAACAGACCCCGCTGATGAGGTACAAGCATTGTTTCAATCCCTAAACACTGGAGTTATAAGGAAGATAATCCCTCGTCAACCCCTTTGAGCCAAAGAAGTAGGAGTTTTTCTTTTCGAAATTTAAAACTCTTAATCATAACCTGGGGCAGGGTAGTCTCTCAGTTGATCCAAGTGCATAACGAATGGCACCAAAGAGGTCCTTACAAAACAAAAAAAGACAGCGATGGTTCCGAATGATCAACAAAGAAAGGCAGTCATTATCTTTCAAAATAAGAACCCATTAAGTCAAAACCTATGAAGGAGACTCAAAAAACTGGGGCATCCCGCTGACTGTAATCACAAAGAAACAGTTCAGGCAAAAAAAATAGGGATAATGATAACAAAAATCAGAAAAAGAAAGAGGTCTTACAAACCCTCGACAAAAAATGACTGCCTATTCAAAATAAACTGTCAATATCTGAACCATCACTGGAGCATCAGAGCAAAGACTCAAACAAGGTCTAACGTATGATCAACTGAGTTTAGGTTTGGAGAACATCACGAAGAGCGGGTGGGTACAAATAAAATTTGAGCCTTTATCCTTTGTTTCTTAAAACCGTGAACCAGGCCACGTTATAACCCTTAAAAGTCCTAGCTGAAGCATGGGTTAGTTCGGAAGCATACTGTTACGAAAGGTATCCTGACTCCTTAAGGCCTACGGTAAATACAGAGTTGACATCACGTTTTACAAACATTCACTTGTTTTATGAAAAAGAATGCATTTTCAAAATCTTCAAGACAGACATGAGCTTTGCATTTTTTATATAACATTGTTTGCATATGACTATTTGTTTGAACAACAGGGAAATTCGCACGATGAATACCTAGTAAACAAAAGCACTTCCAATCAAGGGGCATGGCATGACTATTGCCCATCATCTGGGGCAGTTAAGTCAAGATTCGGAGAATCTCTCAAAAGGCCAATAGCCTGGGGCAAATCTCCGCCTAAGTCACTTGGGGGGCATTCCAGCAACGAATCTTGCCTGATCAAACATCTTCCGGTGGCAAGGCAAAACACTTCTAACAGGGGCAACTCTCTACATCCTGAAAGCGTGGACATAGTCGAAAAAAATGCTGCGCATAATCAAACACCCGCTAGGTTGACACACCTAGGCAAAAATAAGGGCTTCCCGGCGAACCAAAAGGGTTCGGGCAAAAAATAAGGGATGAAATGAAAAAATTTGTACACCCGGCAAGTCGAAAACCTGAAAAGGCGGCCTGGGCAAAAATGGGTATCCCGGTGGACTGAAAACCCGAAAGGGCGGTCCAGGCAAAAGTTAGGGATCACAGCGTACGACTATGTCCCGTTATCTCGTCACTTGCCTACCAGAAGAAGGTTTGTCCATCAATAACTATCAGCACCTCATAGGTCTTCCTCTCCCACATTAGAAACAGGGGCAATAATGAGTGGTCTAAGCGATCTAATTGTTCTGTCCACCAAGGTACCCAAGTAAGTTCGGATGAAGAACATAACCAGTACATCTTAATTCCCCAGAGAGTGGGTCATCAAGTCAGTGCACTCTCCCCAAGCAAAACTATTATCAGCCTTAAGGAAGTTGGGTATCCTCCAGCAGATCTCAACATTCCCCAGCGGAGTATACAAACATTCTTAACAAGCATCCCCGGCAGTCTTGATCTAAGATTGTTCCCCGGCGGAATACCAGACATTCGGTGGAGCCACTTCCCCGATACAGTTCAAAACTTCCCCAGGAGAGTCCAATCCAGTTTCCCCAAGAAAGTTGGAATCCATCTCCCCAAGCAGTAAGCTTATCCCCAGTAGATTCTGGAAGTTTATCCTTGCAGAGCACGAACGCGTCTCCCGGCTTTATTCAAGAGTTATTTCCCTACCAGGATATAACTGGGTTATCCTCAGCCAAAAGCCACGGAAAGGTCGTTCTCGGCGAAGTCTTCTTATTCCCAGCGAAGTCTATTAACACTTCCAACAACAACAATGGTATCCCCAGCGAAGTTACCATCAACATTTCAGCAAGTACCTCTCTCCCACAGAGTATTGCTCCCCAGCAAGATCACTAGAGTACTTTTCTCCCCGCAGAGTAATCCATTCGCCAAGTTTATTCCCCAACGGAATTATCTTCTCCTACCGGTATTCTTGCAACTATCATCCCCAGCGGAAGCAAAAATCTATTCTTCAACATCAGCCCAGGAGTGACTTCCCGGCACCCGTCAAGGATTTATTTTCCTAAGACAAAAACATACATTCATAAACATCACATTTCCACACATTATAGCATGCATATACGCATCATATCTTACAATCTCATTTATGTTGAGAACATCATCGCTTGATTCATATCATGCCTTGCATATAACTGACCTTTACCTTTCAGGAAAGATCCAGTTAAGTTCTCAGCTATATTTCAAGACTTTGACCGGTTCAGTTAAATCGACCCTAAGATTTTTCTGTTTCTTATCCCGTCAAAGGCCTTCTCTGGTTCAGTCAGATCGACCCTAAGATCTCCCTGATTCTTATCCAGTTGAAGATATTTCAAGACCTAGTCTGGTTCAGTTAAATCGACCCTAAGATTTTTCTGTTTCTTATCCAGTCCAAGGCCTTCTCTGGTTCAGTCAGATCGACCCTAAGATCTCCCTGATTCTTATCCAGTTGAAGATTTCAAGACCTAGACCGGTTCAGTTAAATCGACCCTAAGATTTTTCTATTTCTTATCCAGTCCAAGGCCTTCTCTGGTTCAGTCAGATCGACCCTAAGATCTCCCTGTTTCTTATCCAGTTGAAGATTTCAAGACCTAGACCGGTTCAGTTAAATCGACCCTAAGATTTTTCTGTTTCTTATCCAGTCAAAGGCCTTCTCTAGTCCAGTTAAATCGATCCCTAACAGATTTTCCTGATAAAGACTCAGTAGGAGACACCCAAGATTCTCTCAGCGTTCCTGTTGAGGTAGTAATCGTCCAAAGATTCTCCCAGCGTTACTGTTGAGGTAGAAGTCGCCCAAGATTCTCTCAGCGTTACTGTTGAGATAGAAGTCGCCCAAGATTCTCTCAGCGTTACTGTTGAGGTAGAGGTCGCCCAAGATTCTCTCAGTGTTACTGTTGAGGTTGAAGTCGTCCAAGGTTCTCTCAGCGTTCCTGTTGAGGTAGTAATCGCCCAAGGTTCTCTCACCGTCCCGTTAAGGTAGTAACCATCCCTGGTTCATTCATCACCGTTTGAAGCTCCAGATTCAGCTCCTGTAACCAGTCAGGGTACATCCTTACAAAGAGTTTGAAGACCACTCCTGTAACAGGTCAGGTAATCATTTTTCTTTTTCAGGTACGCAAGTTCTCGCTAAGGAATCTCTTACGCGATCGACGTCCAGATGGCATCTATAAGCCCATAATCCTATTCATAAATCTCCAAATGGCATCTATAAGCCCATTCCACCACCACACTGCTACTATGTGAGCGCAAATTTCTGGGCACTCTAGTGTTCAATCATCTTCCACCTTCGGATTACGAAAGGCATGTCAGCCAATCTGCATCCTCAGGTCTAAGAAGATTGAACAGGGGCAACTGTTGTACCCCAAAATTTGCCCTCCCATATTCTTCAAGATTTGCCAAGTCAAAGGTTCAAAAGCTCCCAAGGGTTGCACAGTTCAAGGGCCTCCTAACTGTCAAAAATTAGGGTTTTGGTTCTGACAAAGAAAATGAAGTTTTCAAGGGTCTAAACAAGTCCCACATACCTACAAATATGGTCAAGCATCCTCATACCAAGTTTCAAGACTTACAGCACAAAATTGCACAGTCAAAAACCCTAATTGCCCTACAGTCAACTGCAGGGGCAAAATGGTCATTTGACAGTCAAAAGTTCAAATTTTTGGTCAACATCTCATTTTGAAGCCACAAACATCATTGGATCAATGCTTGATCATGATTCTCAAAGTATGGCTCAAAAAGTCTCAAGATGCAAAAGTTTCCATATTTGGACAGTTGAAAAAGTCAACTGTAACTTGACCAAGGCATAACTTCCACATGGTTTATCAGAAAAATTCCATCCAAAGCTCATTTTTAAGATAAAGACATTTACTACAACTCCTCTTCACACTTCAAGTCCAAGAAATGCTCTCACAAAAAGTTATCAATTTCAACATTATTGGTCATTTTCAAAAGTCAACAAAAAGGGACTTTAAGTCAAAGGCCATAACTTGAGATTGGTAAATCAAAATGACATGGGACCAAAGGCATTGGTTAGAGGACTTCAAGACCTTTCCCAAATGTCCAAGAACATGATCAAAGCTTAAACATTGAGCAAGATATGCCTTGTGGAAGTTCGGAAAGTTTTGGGAATTTTGAAAAGTCAACTTTGCTTCAAATGCCTTAAAATTGCTAATGGGCCACATTTTCTTCCAAGATTCATCATCCAAAGCATATGCACGACCATTTGGCCCAAAGGGGATTTATTTCATCATTTTTATTTATTTATTTGAATTTTTAATTATAAATAATTCATTTTAATTAAATAAAATATGGAAAAATACTAAACCAAAGTTTTTAAATCTTTTAATGCAGAATAAACTCTCCTTAAAGGCTCAAGATTCGTGCATAACCAAAATTGGAAGGTTTTGCCATGATTGGAATCAAAAACATGTGAAAACGATTTGAAAGAATATGCATGAAAATCAAATATTCATTCCATCAATGCAAAAGGTTTTGGACAGATTTTTCAACCCTAATCCATCACTCATATAAGGCTGATCAAAACCTAATGCCAAAGAACCTCTAAGCTGCGCCCAAACACCATAAACAATTTGCATTTTTTCAAGAAAGTTCAAAAACTGAAAACACGATTCCAAGGAGTTTCAAGGCAAAACATTGATTCCATTGCATTCCTGAGGCTTCAAGGAAGGTTTCTGGATCAAAACCATCATCTCTAACGCAAAGAATTGTTGGTTCATGCTGAAGCTAACCATGTAGTTTGATTGAGTTTTTGTGCCTCATACACGATTTCACCATTGAAGCTCGCTAGGGTTTCCAAACTGAAAAATTGGGGCTTTGCGTTTAAGGAAAAACCAAAGCACCCCAGTACCATGGCCAGAATCAGGATGCTTGGACGAACTTAACCCACTAATCGCGCCTAATTTATATAGCAAGACGGGCTATTCGCTATTTTTGAAAAGAGTGCATTTTAGGGGGGTTTAAAACCCCCGTTAATTCTTTTTTGTTTCAGGTAAAAATGCAAACAACGAAGAAGAAGATCAGGTGTCAAGGCATGGTTGGCTCGTTTGAATTTCGCGCGAAAATCATCCACTAACCCTTGTTTTGCATTATGTTATTTGTTTTCTATACTATATCCAAAGCGCGTGAATGGCTCAGTGGCAAGGCACATGGTTTGGTAAGCAATGGGACCTGGGTTCGATCCCCAGGTCCCCCTATCCCTTCAATATTATTTTTTCTAATATCATCCTATGCAGTTTCAGTCCAAAAGACCACCATGCGCTCCATAATCTCAGCTTGCCACATGGCCTATAACCTCAATCCAAGGGCCCTGATTGGAAGAGTACCATGGGCATGAGTCAGAGGTGCCACATGCGCGCTGAAAAGTCAACCAAAGGCCTCAAATCATTGGGCCTGATTGCTACAACCTAACCTCTAGTTTGGGGACAGAACCCCCCATTGGTTTGCTTTTTCATTCTTTTTCATATTTTTCTATTTTATTTGTTTTAATTAGTTTTAATTTAATTTTTTAAATTAATTTATTTTCATAAAATATAAAAATAATATAAAAACCAGAAAAGACAAAAAACAAAAATATATTTTATTTTAATATCTTTGTAAATAAATTATATCAATTAATTTAGTTTTAAATTTTAGGATCAATTTTAATATTTTCTAACAAACTAAAAAATTTGTAGAATTAGGGTTTTAAAAGACTTTTATCCTTTTCTTTTCTCATTATTAATAATTAATTATTTATTTTTGTAAATAAAATTGTATTAATTAATTAGGTTAATTTTAGATTAAATTTTAATGCTTTTCTTAATAAATTAAAAATAACTAGAATTAGGTTTTAAATCCCATAATTCTTATTAAAAATCCATAAATACAAAAAACCCCAAAAACTCTTTTCTTTTTTATTTTAATTTAATTAATTCGTTAATCGTAATTTAATTTCATTAAAAAGGGTCCAACGCCCTCGCATTCGATCGTAATTCCAATTCGCGCGTTTATTTTATTTCCTCCTTTTATGTAATTCTCCCAAAGCCGTGTAAATTAGACATTTTATATTTCTCGCACTTTATTTTATTTTAAATCGGGTCCTGGAATTAATTTGGCGATGTGGACCCGCGCCTTTGTAATAGCGTAGAACTTTTAAATTCCGCACTTTTTAACTGTTAATAAATTTGCATGCAAGAATGAATGTTAAAATAAAAACAAAAGCGTAGATCACCCATGACATGAACAAGACAAAATATCTGAAAACGACACACAAATCACACACCACCCCTAGGGTACGCCTCACTGTTGCCTGGCCCCTCGAAAGGTGATCGTCGAGTAGAGGATGTTTTAGTAAGTCCTCATGATCCGGGAACCTGGCATGAGGGTAGCTTCTAAGGTGTCTTCCCATTGCTCCGGTGATCACCATGTCCCGAACCTTCGAATTGACCCGAACACCTCCAATGGTGGTGCTACCTACCTCTCAATGGTGGGATGGCACTACCTTAAGGACATTTACATAGACGAATTCCTTAGGGTAGGTAGACGACTCTAGATACTTGCTCTAATTTCAAAACAAATCAAAAAATACTTTTCACACCGACACCTTTTCAAAAAGCTTTCAAAAGCAATTTTTCAAACACTCTTGAGGACCGATACAAGAGTCGAACTGAAATTTTCAAAGAAACTTTTTAAAACCCACAGTTGAAAAGCAAACAAACCATTTTGAAAACACAAATGAGCAAGTATCTAAGAGCCCATGGATAACCATGGATAGAAAGGGTGCTAACACCTTCCCTTTCTATAATCTACCTCCCGAACCGAGAGCAATCTCTATAAGGAATTTTTCTGTGCTTTTGTCCTTTCCATTTGGAGAAAATAAAAGACGGTGGCGACTCTTGCTTCTGCGACATTTCGCGAACCAGCGTTAAACAGTCAGTTCCAGATCCACCGATCACACTAACCCATGCTTCAATTAGGACTTTTGAAGGGTTGTAACATGGATTGGTTCACGGTTTAAGAAACAAAGCATAAAGGCTCAAAGTGTATTTGTACCCACCCGTTTTTCGTGATGTTCTTCAGTCTTAAACTCAGTTAATTGTACGTTTGAACTCCAATTGAGTCTGGAATTACGTTTTAGTGATGGTTCAGACAAGTTAACTTTGTCGGAAGGCAGTCATTTCTTGCAACATTTTTTTTCATGTTGTTGAGGATTTGTAGTGACCTCTTTTTGATTTTTTATCCCTGCTTTTTGCATGACTGTTCTTGTTTTGAGATTACAGTCAGCGGGATGCCCCAGTTTTCTTAAGTCTCCTTCGTAGGTTTTGACTTAGTGGGCTTTTCCTTTTGAGAGATAATGACTGCCTATGTGATAGGGAACCATCACTGTCTTTTGATCCCAGAGGTATGTTTTTTTGATGTCATTCGTTGTATTACGAAATGAGAGTTTGCGATTTGATCGTGCGTTTGAATTAACTGAGAGACTACCCTGCCCCGGGTTTTGATTAAAGGTTTTGATTTGTGTAAGAAAGAAAACTTCTACTTCTTTGGCTCGAAGGGGTTGACTAGGGATTATCTTCCTTATAAATCCAGTGTTTGGGATTTGAAAAACGCATGTACATCATCAGCAAGGTCTATTCAAAAGCATACTGTATGAGATTATGGCATTGTTTTCGTCATCCTCCTTCTAAAGGCTTGTAACTTTTAGCAAGAGTTTAAATGTCATAAAGCGAGTAAAAAGCATAGTTTAAATGTAATGAAAATTAGTGGATCAAATCAAGACAAACATATGCAATTAATGAAACAAAGTTTGACATTAATAGATAATTGTTTGAATAACAAAAGAGATTACAACTTGAAAATTCAAATGAACAAAATCTCTTAATGACTTGGCAAAGGAGTATTGATCACGTTTGGAGTCTCCAGAAGGTCAAACTCGATCTCCTTGGCGTCAATCAAATTCTGAATCTTGTACTTTAATGCCCAGCAATCGTTATTGTCATGCCCGGGACTGTCAGAATGATAAGCACACATTGCATTAGGATTGTAGTTAGGAGAAGAAGTCTTGGGGTTTGGATGAGGTTCTATCAATGCAATCAGATTCATCCTCAACAAGTGTTGTAACGCTTGAGACAACGGCATGTTGAGGTTGGTGAACTGTCTTTTAGGCTCGTATGGCCTTTGTTGATTTCCCTTTTGTTATTGTCGGTGTGACGCAGAACCAGAGATCAAGACTGCCACCACGTGTTGGTCACGACGACTCTTTTGACTGTACACAACATTGGACTCTTTCTTCCCATTATATGGCTTTTTCTTAGCATCAGAAGGTGTAGCTTCTTGAATCTTTCCACTTTTGATGCTAGCTTCGACTCTTTCGCCGGCCAGTATTAGCTCGGCAAACCCGACTGAGGAGCTTCCGATCAAGTGTTTGAAGAAAGGCCCTATCAAAGTTCCCATAAAGATGTCAATCAGCTCCCTGTCAGTTAAAGGGGGATGCACCCTACCAATCAAATATCTCCACTTTTGGGCATATCCTTTGAAGCTCTCGTTGGATCCCATGGTCATGTTCTACAATTGCACACGAGTTGGTGCAAGATCAGCATTGTACTGATACTGTTTGTAAAAAGCAGCAGCTAAATCCTCCCAGGTGTGGATGCGAGAACTTTCCAATTGATAGAACCATTCAAGTCGAGTCCCTACCAGGCTTTCTTGGAAGAAATGGATCCAAAGCTTCAGATCAATTGTGTATGGTTGAATCTTGTGGACATAAGACTTTAAGTGCATCTTAGGGCAGGAGACTCCATCGTACAGGGAAAAGGTAGGGATTTTGAACTTTGGCGGGATGACCACTCCAGAAACCAAACCCATGTCTCCTAAATCCAAGCCAGGTATCTGTTGAATCTCCATAGCATTGAGGCGATCCTCCAACTATTTGTACTTGTTATCAGTGGGAGGACATTGTTCCTCAGAGTAATCAGCTTCGGCTTCACCAATCTCCAGACTATTGTCTTCTTCAAGACTATCCCCCATGTTGGACGGAGTGGAAAGATCTAGAGCTCTCTTGACTGGTCCTCCAGGTCTTCCTCTCGAGTTCAGGATTCCTACTGATTTCTTGGACTTATTCCTCTTGTCTTTGAGAAGGAGAGTTTTCAATTCCTCTTGGCCCTTAGCCATAGCCAGGAACATTTGTTGGAATTGAGCGTTTTGAGCTTGGAGATCTTTCACTATTTGCTTCATATCCATTTTATTGAAATAAACAGTAGGAAGATAAGGATACCTGTGTGGGAGAAACCTGTCATGATATGATGCATGATATGTGGATGCATGTTTTCAAGGATCTCGCAGGGTAAACACAAGAACAAGTTAGAAGTTGAACTATGATCAACAGCTTTGATTAGAGAACTTTGTATCGGTGGATGTCTTTCCACGAGAATTAAGCTCACCATGTCAAGTGGGTCATAGCCCTTGAGTCAAGTTTGTTGTACTTGATTTTTTTACGGCATTTGTTTAGAGGAAAATAAATTCTCTTGCCCTTTGGTAGACGTCTGGTTCAACGTGACCCTGTATCAAAGATCCTCAAGATCCTTGAAATGGTTATTGAAAATGATATCGTATGATGTCATGATGTTATGTACAGATATGCGAGGTGAGCAAGTTTATATACAAATAATCATATTCACACAAAGCAAACAAATCCTTAGTGTGATCGGTGGAAATAGAACTGACTGTTTTTTAAGTTGGTTCGTGAAATGTCGCGGTAAGCAAGAGTCGCCACCATCTTTTATGTTCTCCAACATGGAAAGGACAAAAGCACAGCAAAATTCCTTTTTCGAGAATGTTTCTCAGTTCGGGAGGTAGATTTATAGAAAGGGAAGATGTTAGCACCCTTTCTATCCGTGGTTATCCACGGGCTCTTAGGTACTTGCTCTTATTTTTTCAAAAATTGTTTGCTTTTCAAGTGTTTGTGGGTTTTGAAAAAGGTTTCGTTTGAAAAATTTCTAGGTAACTCTTGTATCTGTCCTCAAGAGTGTATGAAATATTTGTTTGAAAACTTTTTGAAAGTGTAGGTGCGAAAAGTTGTTTTTGTTTGTTTTGAAAGAGCAAGTATCCATGAGAAATCTACCTACTCTAAGGAATTAGGCTGTGTAAGAGTCCTTTAGACAGTACTATCCCACTATTGAGAAGTAGGTAGCACCGTCGTTGGAGGTATTCGGGTCAATTCGATTATTAGGGACAATGTGGTAACCAAAGCAATGGTAGGACACCTTAGCGGTAACCCTAATGTCCTAGATCCTTTTTATTCGAGGCAACCTTTTCGAGGCAACTGGATCTTTAGACAGGAGGGCGACCTCTAAGACACCCTATACTTGATGACCACCTCGAGGCAACCAGTGAGGCGTACCCTAGGAGTGGCATGTGCATGTGTGTTGTTTCGATTCATATTATCTTTGAACATGCATCTTTGTGAGCTACGGATTGATTTTATTTTTCATACAAGTCTTTCATGCATTTTTAACAGTTAAGAGTGCGGAAAATAAATTGCGGAAAGTTGAATCTACGCTATTACAAGGCGCGGGTCTATACATCGCCAAAAACATAACCCGTTTGGAAAATAAATGCGAGAAAAGTAAATAAAGCGATAAATGCCTAATTAACTATTACATTTCCGGAGCAGATACATAAATATAATGAATTAAAATAAACATGCGCGCAAAAAAATGAATCGGGACGTCCTTAGGGTTTTGACCCTTTTTGAGAAAAGAATTGAAATTGGTCCTCTTTTGCAATTAAATTAACTATTAAACCTAATTTACTAATTAATTAAGTAATTAAAAGAAAAAAAGTTTTTTGTGTTTTTAATGAAATAAAATAAAAAGGAATTAAAAGTGTCAAAGGAAAAACCTAATTCTAGATTTGATTTTATTTAATGTGAAAAAAGATTACAATTAACCTAATTAAAAAACTAAATTAATTAATGAATTTATTTACAAAAATTAATTTGAAATTAATAAAAATATTTTTTGGTTTTCTGAATTTTATTGGGAAAAAATAGTTATGTTAATTTTAGTGATAATAATAATAATTAGAAAGATAATTAATAAATAAACTAGAAAATAAAAAAAAAAGAAAATAAAAAGAATGAACCAAGGGGGTTCTGGGCCCAGAATGGAGGTGAATTTGGAACTCTGGCCCATTAACGCACACAAGCCTTGCTTGGAATTTTGAGATTGCCTGGAGCGTGGGTTGACCAGGAACATGGTAGTCTGCACCTCATAGCCATCAGATCTGTGAGAATGGCCACTTGGCGCGCTGATTTGTGAGGTATATGGTACACCTTCTTTGGCAAGCCTCACAAGAACACCTGAAAAACAAAGGCAATAAGATTTTGGGGGACCTGGGATTCGAACCCAGGTCCTAGTGATCAATACCCAAGCGCCTTGGCCATCTGAGCTGCACGTTTCAATTGTTATCATAATAATAAGTGAATAATATATTGGTGAATCAACGCATATGCCTAACAAAAATAAAAAAAGCGCGCGATTGTTTAAAAGGGCCAGTGATAGGAAGACACATCATCGTCTTCTTCACTAACATTCTGGTTATTTACCTGCGGATTTTTATCCGCAGGTAGTTTCGTAGGCTTTTCTTAAAATCGTCCCTAGGCCTCAAAAACTCATTCCAAGACCATGGTTGGTCTCGTCTCTATCTCCTAAGTCCATCCCTGCTCATGATTTGTTCTGATTTCACCTGAAAACAAAATGCCAAAAAACAACACACATAAACCCTAGGCGCGGGTATCATCATATGAGGCTTAAAAACGAAATCAAATATTGCCATCAGGTTAGAAATTAAACAAGAAACATGAATATGCCAATGTTTTTGAGAAAAAGTGCAAGAATGGAGAAACATGATTCCATGTTCAGAGGTGACTTCGTGAGTACTTACAGTGCTTGATAGGTGGTTTTAGGACGTGGTAATGGTTGTCTTAGCTTCCGGGGGTGGCAAGGAAGAAGGTCACGTGCTTATTTTGATCTGAAAATGTCTGCAACCTTGTTCTTGATCTCACACTTTTTCAAGAATTTTTCACTTTTGCTCTGGCCGTTTGTGCAATGTTTAGGTCGTGTATTAGGTTTGGCCTCCTTGCATATGTATATGGCAATCAGTCTAGGTTCAAATATGGGCTTGTATCCTTGTGTAATTAAGTTTGGAGATTTGGTTGACCACCATTGAAGAACTTTCCAAATTTGAAGCAAATCCAAGATTTTATGCACAAAAAACCCTAGCACGAATTTGTTAGCTGGCATATGACCTATAAAAGCTATTCAAATCAAAATATGATATTCCATTAATTTTTTAGATTTTATTTGAATTATTATGGATTTAAAATGAATTAAATCAATAAAAATTAAATAAAATGGAAAAATAAATGTTTGATCTTGAAATTAATCATGGGACACGTGTATGGCATGACAAGGCTGAATCAAGTGGAAGAAAGTGGGCCCTTTTGTCAAAAATTGAAGTTTTAAGGATAGTTGACTTTTGCAAATTCATGAAAATTTCCCAACTTATCCAATGCATATCTTGCTCAATTTTGATCATATGAACATGTTCTTGGACATTTTGGAAAGGTCTTGAAGTCCTATAACCAATGCCTTTGGTCCCATGTCATTTGGATTTACCAATCTCAAGTTATGGTCTTTGACTTAAAGTGCATTTTTGTTGACTTTTGAAATTGACCTATAATGTAGAAATTGATAACTTTTTGTGCGAGCATTTCTTGGACTTGGAATGTGAAGATGAGTTATAGGAAATTTCATCCCCTTCAAAATGAGAATTGGATGGGATTTTTTTGATGAACCATGAAAAAGTTATGCCCTGGTCAAGTTACAGTTGACTTTTCAATTGTCCAAAAATAGCAATTTTTGCATCCTTGATGATTTTTGAGCCATTCTTGTGGAATCATGATCAAGACTTGATCAAATGATGATTTTGGCTTCAAAATAAGATGTTGACCAAAAATTCTGACTTTTGACTGTAAAATGACCATTTTACCCCTGCAGTTGACTATTGAGCAAGTAGGGCTTTTGACTGTGCAATTTGCCACTATGAGTCTTGAAACTTGATATGTAAATGCTTGACAATGTATATGGGCACATGGGACTTTATTGGACCACTGAAAACCTCAAATTCATTGAAGGAACCAAAACCCTAATTTTGCCTGGCTTATGAGGTATCTGGACTGTGCAACCCTTGAGGAATCTTGAAGAATATGGGAGGGCAAATTTTGAGGTACAACAGTTGCCCCTGTTCAATCTTCTTAGACCTGAGGATGTAGATTGGCTTGCGTTCCTTTCGTGATCCGAAGGTGGAAGATGATTGAACACTAGAGTGCCCAGAAATTTGCACTCGCATAGTAGAATATCAGCAATGTGATGTCGGGAATGGGCTTACAGATGCCATTTGGAGATATGATGGATAGGAGGATGGGCTTATAGATGCCATCTGGAGATGTGACAGAACCTTGTCGGGAATGGGCTTATAGATGCCATTTGGAAGTGTAATGAATAGTTGCGGAGATGGGCTTAAAGATGCCATCCGGGGTGTCGATCGCGTAAGAGATTCCTTAGCGAGAACTTGCGTACTTGAGAAAGAAAGATAATTTCCTGGCCTGTTACAGGGGTTGATCTTCAAACTCTTCATGCAGATATGCCCTGGCTAGATACAGGTATCGAATCTACAATCAATCGCTCACAGATATGCCCTGGCTAGATACAGGTATCGAATCCGAAACTGGTCGTCTACAGATATGCTCTGGCTGGATACAGGTATCGAATCTGGAACTCTTCATGCAGATATGCCCTGGCTGGATACAGGTAACGAATCTATAATCAATCACTCACAGATATGCCCTGGCTAGATACAAGTATCGAATCAGGAACTCTTCATGCAGATATGCCCTGGCTGGATACAGGTATCGAATCTACAATCAATTGTTCACAGATATACCCTGGCTAGATACAGGTACCGAATCCGGAACTAGTCGTCTACAGATATGCCCTGGCTGGATACAGGTGTCGAATCTCTAAACTCTTCATGCAGATATGCCCTGGCTAGATACAGGTGTCGAATCCACAATCAATTACTCACAGATATGCCCTGGCTAGATACAGGTATCGAATCTGGAATTAGTCGTCTACAGATATGCCCTGGCTGGATACAGGTAACGAATCTCTAAACTCTTCATGCAGATATGCCCTGGCTAGATACAGGTATCGAATCTACAATCAATTTTTCACAGATATGCCCTGGCTAGATACAGGTATCGAATCTGGAATTAGTCGTCTACAGATATGCCCTGGCTGGATACAGGTATCGAATATCTAAACTCTTCATGTAGATATGCCCTGGCTAGATACAGGTATCGAATCCATAATCAATCACTCACAGATATGCCCTGGCTAGATACAGGTATCGAATCTGGAATTAGTCGTCTACAGATATGCCCTGGATGGATACAGGTATCGAATCTCTAAACTCTTCATGTAGATATGCCCTGGCTAGATACAGGTATCGAATCCACAATCAATCACTCACATATATGCCCTGGCTAGATACAGGTATCGAATCTAGAATTAGTCGTCTACAGATATGCCCTGGCTAGATACAGGTATCGAATATCTAAACTCTTCATGCAGATATGCCCTGGCTAGATACAGGTGTCGAATCCATAATCAATCACTCACAGATATGCCCTGGCTAGATACAGGTATCGAATCTGGAATTAGTCATCTACAGATATACCCTGGCTGGATACAGGTATCGAATCTCTAAACTTTTCATGCAGACATGCCCTGGCTAGATACAGGTGTCGAATCCACAATCAATCACTCACAGATATGCCCTGGCTAGATACAGGTATCGAATCTGGAATTAAAGGTTGATGGTAATCATCTTCGGATTGACTTTTTCCTAAAAAGGCAAAACATTAGTTGTATGCAATGTCATGATGTATGAAATGCATGATGTCATGATGTTTTCAGGAATAAATGAGATTGTGTGTTATGATGCGTATATGCATATGTCATGATGTATGAAAATGTCATGTTTATGAATGCATTTTCGTCTAGGAAAATAAATCCTTGACGAATGCCGGGAAGTTCGTTGAATCCTGGGCTGATGTTGAAGAGTAGAGTTCTTCATTTCCGCTGGGGATGATGATTGTAAGAATAAACCGATAGGAGAAGATGACTCCGTTGGGGAATAAACTTGTTGGAGAGATTACTCTGCGGGGAAGAGATGCTTCGTTGAGATTTTGATGATAACTCCGCTGGGGATTCCGTTGATAAGTTATGTTGGGGAATTTGATGAACACCGCTGGGGGATAGGAAGAACTTCGCCGAGGACGATCTTTCCGTGGTATTTAGCTGAGGATAACCCAGTTATAAGCTCTGGTGGGGAATAACCTTTGAATAAAGCCGGGGAGATGCGTTCGTACTCTGTAGGGGACAAGCTTCCAGAATCTACTGGGGATAAGCTTCTAGAATCTACTGGGGAGATTGATTCAACTCTCCTGGGGAAACTTTTGGACTGTATTGGGGGAATGGCTCCACTAGGGTGTCTAGTATTCTGCCAGGGAACAATCTTATATTAAGACTGTCGGGGATGTTTGCTTAGGAACATATGTATACTCCGCTGGGGAATATTGAGATTTTCTGGGGATACCCAACTTCCTTAAGGCTGACAGTAGACTAACTCTACTTGGGGAGAGTGTTGCTGACTTGCTGTAGATATTGTGCCTTTTCGGGGCTGACAGGAGACCAACTCTGCTTGAGGAGAGAGCATGGCTGACTCTTGTCTTACTCTGCGGTGAGTGAAGGTATCTTGGTCATATTCTTCAGCCGAACCTACCTTGGTACCTTGGTGGACAGAGCAACTAGATTGCTTAGACAACTCATTATTGCCCCTGTTTCTGATATCACCTGTAAATAGTCCTTTGTTTCGCATGCAAATATTTGTGATCAGCAATTAATGTCAAATGCATATATCAAAAATGAACATTGGACGTCCTTTGCGAAACAAAACAGATAAAGGAAAAACAATTGGCAATTTGTCTGGAAAAGTGAATTTGTATTGATTTTGAAATTTGCCTGTAAATAGGCATTTTTGTACAAGAGGTTGACGTCCTAGTAAGAGAACGCCGTCGAATCACAGAGTTTTATACAAGAAGGAAAGCAAAACAGCTATGTGCAAAATCCCACTGGGTTCCAACTCTGCTATCGCCTTCATGTCTTCAAGAGTCTCATCACTTTGCTGCTTAGTTGAAGATGAAGCTGACTGATTGGTGTCGTCTGAGCCTGATAGTTGATACCGAATTCTGGATGCAGGGTGATCCAATGAGACATAGTATTACGCTTATCCCTAATTTTTGCCTGGACCGCCCTTTCGGGTTTTCAGTCCACCGGGATACCCATTTTTGCCCAAGCCGCCTTTTCAGGTTTTCGACTTGCCAGGTGTACAGATTTTTTTCATTTCATCCCTTATTTTTGCCCGAACCCTTTTGGTTTGCCGGGAATCCATTATTTTTGCCTAGGTGTGTCAACCTAGCGGGTCTTTAATCATGCGTAGTATCTTTTTACTATGTCTACATTGGTGGGGTGAGGAAGGTCGTCACCATCCATGGTGGTTAGAATCATAGCTCCTCCTGAGAAGATATGTTTAACCACAAATGGCCCTTCGTACGTAGGGGTCCATTTGCCTCTGGGGTCATTTTGAGGAATAATGATGTGCTTGATTACCAGGTCTCCAACTTGATACTCTTGTCGTCTGACTTTCTTGTTAAATGCCCTGATCATCTGTTTTTGGTACGTTTGACCATGACAAATAGCAGTGAGTCTCTTTTCGTCAATCAGGTTTAATTGATCAAGCCGAGTCTGGATCCAGTCATCTTCTCTCAAACCTGCATCCTTCATTATCCGGAGAGAGGGTATCTGGACTTCAATGGGCAAGACTGCCTCCATGCCATAGACCAGGGAAAAGGGTGTTACCCCTGTTGACGTCCTTGCTGAGGTACGGTACCCATGAAGAGCGAACGGTAACATCTCGTGCCAATCTTAGTAGGTCATTGTCATCTTCTGCACAATCTTCTTGATATTCTTATTTGCCACTTCGACAGCCCCATTCATCTTCGGCCGGTAGGGAGAAGAGTTGTGGTGCTGTATCTTGAATTGCTCGCAGAGCTTAGTGATTATCTTGTTGTTAAGGTTGGTACCATTGTCCGTAATGATCCTCTCAGGTACACCGTATCGACAGATCAGGTTATGTCGGGTGAACTGTGCCATGACATTCTTGGTTACAGTAGCATAGGAAGCTGCTTCAACCCACTTTGTAAAGTAATCAATCGCTACCAGGATGAAGCGATGCCCGTTGGATGCCGTCGGTCTGATCTCGCCGATCATATCAATGCCCCACATTGCAAAAGGCCAAGGTTCCGTCAAGACGTTCAAGGGAACTGGAGGAATGTGCACCTTATCAGCATAGATCTGGCATTTATGGCATGTCCGAGAATGCTGGTAACAGTTAGCTTCCATTGTGGACAAGAAATATCCTGCCCGAAGGATTTTCTTTGCCATGGTATGTCCACTGGAATGCGTTCCGAAGGTACCTTCATGCAGCTCTGCCATGATTCTTTCTGCTTCCGTCTTATCCACACAATGCAGTAAGGTCGAATCATGGTTTCATTTGTAGAGAATGCCATTGCTGAGGAAGAACTTTGCCGTGAACCTTCTCAGAAACTTCTTGTCGTTAACGGATGCACCCTCGGGATATTCTTGAGCTTCAAGGTACCTCTTTACTTCATGATACCAAGGTTTTTCTGTTACCTCTTCAGTCTCAAGATCGCAGCAATGTGCAGGTTCATCCAACTTCCAGATAATGATTCGGGGAGCCTTGTTATCCCATTTGACTTTGAACATAGAAGACATCGTAGCTAACGCGTCCGCCAACTGATTCTCCTCTCTTGGGAAGTGTTCAAAGGTTATCTCTTCGAAGTGGGGAATCAACGTCAACACATACTCTTTGTGAGGAATAAGATTTGGGTGTTTCGTATCCCACTCGCCTTTGATCTGATTGATCACGAGAGCGGAATCTCCGAAGACACTCAGAAACTTGATCCTTAAGTCAATTGCAGCTTGAAGACCCATGATACATGCTTCATACTCTGCCATGTTGTTGGTGCAATTGAAACATAGCCGGGCAGTAAGCGGAGTATGAGTGCCTTTAGGGGATATGATCACGGCGCCAATACCGTTACCCAAAGCGTTTGAGGCTCCGTCAAAGTGCATAGACCATCGGGATCCTTCCTCAGGTCCTTCATCCGGTCCAGGTACTTCACAATCAGTCACTACCATGATATTCTCGTCCGGAAATTCAAAGTTCATAGATTGGTAGTCATCCACTTCCTGGTGCGCCAAATGGTCTGCCAATACACTTCCCTTGATTGCTTTCTGAGTCGTGTATTGGATGTCATATTCCGTCAAGATCATATGCCATCTTGCTATTCTTCCGGACAAGGCAGGCTTTTCGAAGATATACTTTATTGGATCCATTTTTGAAATCAACAGAGTAGTGTGAGTCAACATATACTGTCTCAGCCGGCGAGCAGCCCATACCAAAGCGCAGCAAGTTTTCTCGAGCAGTGAGTATCGGGTCTCACAGTCGGTAAACGTTTTTCTAAGGTAATAAATGGCGTGCTCTTTTCGGCCAGACTCGTCATGCTGCCCCAGCACACACCCCATTGAGCTGTCCAGTACTGTCAAGTATAAGATTAGAGGTCTCCCTTCAACCGATGGCATAAGAATGGGTGGCTCTTGGAGATACTCTTTGATTCTGTCGAAAGCGGCCTGACATTCATCGTTCCAATGTACTACTTGATCTTTCTTCAGTAGCTTGAAGATCGGTTCACAGGTAGCGGTTAGATGTGAGATGAATCGGGAAATATAGTTCAGCCGTCCTAGAAAGCCTCTGACTTATTTTTCTATCTTGGGAGCTGGCATCTCTTGTATGGATTTCACCTTGGTAGGGTCCACTTGAATACCTTTGTCGCTCACGACGAAGCCTAGCAATTTTCCAGATCTCACCCCAAAGGTGCACTTGTTCGGGTTCAACCTCAGCTTGTACAACTTCAGACGGTCAAACAGCTTCTGTAGATGGTCAAGGTGTTCCTCCTCAGTTTGGGACCTTGAAATCATATCGTCGACATATACTTCGATCGCATGATGGATCATGTCATGAAATAAAGCAACCATGGCACGTTGGTAGGTTGCCCCAGCATTTTTCAACCCAAAAGGCATGACCTTGTAGCAAAAGGTGCCCCACTGAGTAACAAAAGTGGTCTTCTCCATGTCTTCAGGAGCCATCTTGATCTGATTATATCCGGAGAAGCCATCAATGAAGGAGAATACCTTATGCTGAGCAGTGTTGTCAACCAGAACGTCGATATGAGGCAGAGGGAAATCATCCTTAGGGCTCGCCCTGTTCAAATCCCTGTAGTCAACACACATTCGGACCTTACCATCTTTCTTCGGCACTGGAACCACGTTGGCAACCCACTGAGGGTAAGAAGTCACTGCTAGAAACCCGGCATCAAATTGTTTCATAACCTCAGCTTTGATTTTCTCGAATATCTCTGTACGCATACGGCGGACCTTCTGTTTTACCGGAGGGCACTCTTCCTTGGTAGGCAAGTGATGAACCACAATGTCGGTATCCAACCCAGGCATGTCTTCGTAAGACCAGGCAAAGATTTCCACGTAGTCATGCAGCATCTGAATCAACCGTTGTTTCACACTAGGCTCCAGATTGGCACCAATCTTGACTTCCTTTCTGTCTGTCTCAGTACCCAGATTTACCGTTTCCACTGGCTCTTCATGTGGCTGAATGGCCCTGTCTTCCTGGAGTAGCAGTCTTGCAAGCTCACCAGGCACTTCACAATCATCTTCACCTTCGTCTTTGGCTAAGTTGATCGGATTTTCAAAGTCATAACTAGCAGTAGCAGAGTCGTTACCAGTGAGATCCTGAGTGGATTGGAACCTGTATAGGTGAGTGTGTGTAAATATAGCTGTTTTGCAATATATATAGTAAAGAAAGAAAAGGAGCGCAAGATTTGAAATGCGAAAAACGTCCAATGCTTTTATTCATGATATATGAAAATGACAAATAATAAGCCCTCACAAATGACGCCACGATACCTCGGGTAAGACATTGGGCCATAAAGTTTCAAATTATTGTTCGTTAAAAATTCAAAACAAAGGAGTTCATTACTGAGTGACAAAAGTAATAGGTACGAAGTCTTTCGCAGTCCAGTTGCTTGGTCCACCGTTGGTCGTTGGGTAGATCCAGCTGTCAAATTCGGATTCCTCCACGTCGTCTTCAATAGCCTTTACTCCCGGGTTGGTGATGAATACGGGAGGTCTTCCAATCCTTGCCTTACGGACAGCCCTCTGAGCTTCTGCAGTGAAACCCAAACCAAATTTGTTAGTCTTCAGAGTGAAATCAGGAAGTCGGCCCCAGTTTGCACACTCACCCTTTTCAACCACAGCCCGGGCATCCTTTAAGGAGTCCATCTTCAACGGAGAATCTTCTTCAGTCACAGTCTCTGCTGACGCCAGTGTCTGAGGTACCTATTCAAAGTGTTGAAAGGGGGTCTCAATGAATTCCCCATCCATCTCTACGTACCGGAACGAGTTGAGGTGGCTGACCATATATTCTTGTTCCCCTTGAACTGTTACGATCTTCCCTCTGACCGGGTACTTAAGCTTCTGATGTAATGTGGAGGTCACAGCTCCAGCCTTGTGGATCCATGGACGACCCATCAAACAAGAATAGGATGGTCGGATGTCCATCACATAGAATGTTGAATCAAAGACCTGCGAACCAACCCTGATTGGAATGTCAACTTCACCATGTACCATCCTTTTCGACTCGTCAAAGGCCCGGACAACAATGTTACTAGGCTTGAGCTCCAAACCCTCACAATCCAGCCTGTCTAAAGCTTTCTTGGGCAATACGTTTAATGAATAACCAGTGTCAACCAGCACATGGGCAAGAGTAGTGCCCCTGCATTCAATGGAGACATGCAGGGCGTCGTTATGGTTCTTTCCCTTGGAGGTCAGATCGGCGTCAGAGAAACCCAACCCATTATCAGCAGTCAAGTTGGCCGCACAATCGGTAAATTGATCAGTAGACGTTTCTTGTGGCACATGGGCCGTCTTTAGGAAGGAAATCAGGGCCTTGGCATGGGCCTCTGAACACAACAACGGTGATAGCATTGAAATTTTAGAGGGGGTGTGCCCCAGCTGCTCAACTACATTGAAATCACTCTTCTTGATAATTTTAAGAATCTCTTCCATCTCTTGCTTGGAAGCTTCAACATTGACGGTCTTCGGTGCCTCCGTCTGGGCAGGCACATCAGTAGCAATCCCTTTGCCCCGAGCGTCAGATGACTCGGCAGCAGTGGTAGTAATAGGAACTTGGTCAGGCAGGGAAGTGGGCACACTTGCAGGTGTAATGACGAGAGGTCTCAGAATAGCTGGTGGCGCAATATCAGGTGAGAAGAGCCTACCACTACGAGTGACTTTGGCACGCTCGGTGATGTTGCTGACACCGGTACTAGTATCAAACTCTTGTTTTACTCCAAGCACATAAACATCTTCCCCATAGTGCCAAGGGACATCTTTGTCAGATGTATAGGGGATGGGCCCCGGAACAGTGATGAGGATAGGTGCAACCTTCTGAGTGGACATGATTTTTACAGGCTTCTTTGAGGGAGCCTTAGGAGGGTTGTTGAAAATAGTGACAATAGAAACTTCTTCGGTACGGGTAGCAGGAACAACAATCTTCTCGAACAAGATCTCTTTATTATCCATCAGGCTTTGGATACCTGACTTCAACAAAGAACAACCAGCAGGTGAAACAGAACATAGAAGGCAACATTTACTACATCTCGAAAATAAACCGGCTAGCAACTGGTTCCTCTTGACAGTCAATAACGGAGTAACAATCTCATCCACGGAGGTTACATATAGGTCTTCTTCCACAACATCCACTCCATGCTGGGGCATGGGAGCAGTCACAACATTGGGCCTTTCGGGCGCCTCGAACTGTATTTCTTTAGAATCAATAAGGTCTTGAACCTTATTCCTCAGAGCCCAACAATCATCCGTAGCATGCCCCGGGCTGTCAGAGTGATAAGCACAGCGGGCGTTGGGATTGTACTTCGGGGATATGGTGTTCACTACCTTCGGGGCTTCTTTAACAGTTACCAGATTGGTTGACAGCAGTTGCGGAAATATCTGAGACAGGGTCATGCTGAGCCGAGTGTACTGCCTTTTGGGTCTCTCACCCCTTGGTTGGTTATATTGCTGAGGAGCAGTAGCAGGCTTTGAGATTACCACCGCGTTGACAGCTTGGCGGCGTTCCGATTTGTTCTGTCTTCTGGGACCATAAACAGCACTAGCTTCCTTCTTGAAGGGCTTCTTTTTAGTACTCGAGGAGGCGCCTTTCTGTATCTTCCTCAACTTGATACCAGCTTCTATCCTCTCACCGGTTAAGATCAGATCTGTAAACCCAGCAGAAGAATTCCCAATCAGATGGTTGAAGAATGGACCAGACAGGGTCCCCAAGAACATGTCCACGAGTTCACGGTCAGTCAACGGTGGTTGCACCCTGCCAGCCAGGTCTCTCCACTTTTGCGCGTACTCCTTAAAACCTTCTCCCGTCCCTAGCGACATACCCTGGAGTTGGGTACGCGTAGGAGCGAGGTCGGAATTGTACTGATACTGCTTATAAAATGCAGTAGCCAAGTCCTCCCAGTTACGAATACTGGTTCCATCCCGCTGATAGAACCATTCGAGTTGAGTCCCTAAAAGACTATCCTGGAAGAAATGGATCCATAAATTCTTGTCTGCAGTGTAAGGTTGGATCTTCCTTACGTATAATCTGAGATGCAGCTTAGGACAGGAAGCCCCGTCGTACTTCGTAAAGGCAGGTGCCTTGAACTTGTGTGGGATCACCACCCCAGAAGATAACCCTAAGTCTCCAAAATCCAACACAGGCATACGTTGAATCTCCATAGCATTTAACCGGTCCTCCAGCTGTTTGTACCTGTCCTCAGCAGGAGGGTACTGTTCATCATTGAAATTTGTCTCGTTGTCGGAGACCACGGTACTAGGAACCTCTCTCCCTTGTGGGCTGTCTTTCCCAACAGATAGCGTAGTCAGCTCAGCTTCATTCTGCAGTGTATTCCCGAATCTGCGTCCAATGTTGAACAGCACAGTCCTCTTCTTCTTCAAGAGCAAAGTCTTCAACTCCTGTTGTCCCTGGGCTAAGCTCATGACGAGCTCTTGAAACTGGGCGTTCTGGGCTTGGAGGGCCTTGATAGCTTGTTCGTTGGTAAGCTCGGAAGACATGATGATTGTTGAAATAAACGGCGAAGAAGATGAGTGACCTGTAAAAAAGGGTACCTGTTATGCACATGATGCATGATATGCTATTTATGCAATGCATTCAAGGGTTCGAAAATTCAAATTCGTTGTAGACAAAAAGGAACACACTTTATATTAAGAAATAATTTGTTCAGTACATCAATGCCTCATGGGCAAAACATTACAAAATAATTAATCCCAAAAGACATTGCGCATCCTCTTTGGAGGAATATAAGTGTTGAGAGTCTTTTCCTCGTGAAGTAGACGGGTGAGCTCCAAGACCTTCTTCTCACTGGCATGTAGACTGGTTTCAAGAGAATTTCGTTCTTCCTTGAGTTGGATCCTGCTTTTTTGCATTTCCTCCCAAGATGTTGGCATGTCAGGATGTTGAATGGTGTATGGCACCTCTCCTTCCAAAATTGGCTCTTTGATCACGGGGAGAACATGAGGATATGGCATCACCAGCTTCTGGGAGCGGGCTCGTACCCACTTGAGATAAGGCTCAGGGGGAATGGAGTTCTTGTGCCCCAGTGTCTTACTATCTACCCTGTTGGGCATCCTCCAAGCTCTGATGAATCTCTGGAGAAGTCCTTGTGCATCGTTGTCGAAGTCAAAAACTATGTCAGGAATCAACATGTCATGAGGGCCATCCCTCCGAGCATAACCAAACTGTCTAAAAGCCAGACACAGGTTGTAAGTAATGCCTCCTCTGATTCCAAGTAAAGGAACATTAGGAAACTCTCTGCAACGATCAATGATAGTGGCGTTTTCTATGGACCGAGAACACCAATGTATATCAGCATGTGTAAGAGTCATTAATCGTTGCGACCATCTCAAACCCCGCTCGTTCTTCAAAACTGATTGCGGAAGGTGCGAAATAAACCACCTTGCCAGGAGAGGAGTGCAGCACATGAGAACACCTCTTTTCTCATGGTTCGAGTGTAACATGAGTGGAGGATATCCCCAAGCAACGTAGGTATAGGATTCCTGGACATGAAAATCTTAACAGCATTGATATCTATAAGCTGATCCGGATTTGGGAACAACACCAACCCATAGACAAGGAGTGCCACAACTTCTTCAAAGGCTTGTAGGTCAAGGGAACTCTAACATTCTTGTGCTTTCTCAAACAGGAACTTTGCCAAGAATCCTTTGATACCACTTCTGATTTCCCAATGCCCCTTGATGTCAGATGGTTGTAGACGTAATGCTTTAGCAACCTCTTCAAGTTTTGGTTCCCTTTCCGTACCGTTGTAGGGTAGTTGACTGAGAATGGGAACCCTCAGAAGCTGAGAAAACTCTTCCAAAGTAGGTACTAATTGATAATCCGGGAAAGTAAAACAGTGGTGCAAAGGGTCAAAGAACTGGAAGAGAACTTTTATCATATCTTCTTCAATGTTGGTGTTGACCAAGCTAATGAGTCTACCATGCCTTTCACTGAAGGAAGAGTTCTCGGGAATCCTGGATGCAAGCTCCTTAAGCTGAGGAGGGATCCTTACAAGGTTGACCTGAATTGTCTTTCTGCGGATAGTTTCCATGTCCTACACAACAAGAACAAAGATGAAGATTCGAACCCTTGAAGTGGTTAGTAAATGCATATGATGCTTTATGATGTTATGATAAAAGCACGCCACAAGTATTCACAAAAGGAAAACATGATAAGGCACACAAGTCACACCAGACAGCCCTTAGAGTTTAGGCCAGCATGAGGTCTAGGTATTACCCTCTTGAAGTTGGTGGGCTCAAAACCTGTCCTATCAAAAGTAACCGGGTTCTAAGGAGCTCAATATCATTGGGTTGCTTTCTATGTTCATTGTTTTGATTTAGCCACTGAACTGGCGATCAAAATATTCCAAGAAAACAACCCTCAATGAGTGTAGTATCGAGTATCTACCAACTTTGGACTCTTCAAAGTCGGTCATCTCACTAACCCTAAAGAGGCCAGGATGGTCAAGTAAGGTTCCTAAGGTCAGTTGATGCTTCACGACACCACGCGGCGGCCCCGTACTCTCCTTGACTTGACTCAAGGGTTACCGGTACTCACCAAAGTGCCACATCAATGTAGCAAACTGCTTCAACCGTGTCGGTATACCCCGCATAGTTCCCTCACAGTTTGTTGCTACTTTCTAAAAGGTATCCCCCAGATCCGGGTTAGGATCTATGAAACTCCAAGACAGGCCCACAATATTAAAGCAAACAAAACAAGAAATTGAAAACAAGAGTGGTCTAATCCTAAGGTACACCTCACTTATAAGTTCCCCAGCAGAGTCGCCAGTTCTGTGATCGGTGGAAATAGAACTGACTGTTTTTTAAGCTGGTTCGCAAAATGTCGCGGTAAGCAAGAGTCGCCACCGTCTTTTATGTTCTCCAACATGGAAAGGACAAAAGCACAGCAAAATTCCTTTTTCGAGAATGTTTCTCGGTTCGGGAGGTAGATTTATAGAAAGGGAAGGTGTTAGCACCCTTTCTATCTGTGGTAATCCACGGGCTCTTAGGTACTTGCTCTTATGTTTTCAAAAATTGTTTGCTTTTCAAGTGTTTGTGGGTTTTGAAAAAGGTTTCGTTTGAAAAATTTCTAGGTAACTCTTGTATCTGTCCTCAAGAGTGTATGAAATATTTGTTTAAAAACTTTTTGAAAGTGTAGGTGCGAAAAGTTGTTTTTGTTTGTTTTGAAAGAGCAAGTATCCATGAGAAATATACCTACTCTAAGGAATTAGGCTGTGTAAGAGTCCTTTAGACAGTACTATCCCACTATTGAGAAGTAGGTAGCACCGTCGTTGGAGGTATTCGGGTCAATTCGATTATTAGGGACAATGTGGTCACCAAAGCAATGGTAGGACACCTTAGCGGTAACCCTAATGTCCTAGATCCTTTTTATCCGAGGCAACCGTTTCGAGGCAACTGGATCTTTAGACAGGAGGGCGACCTCTAAGACACCCTATACTTGATGACCACCTCGAGGCAACCAGTGAGGCGTACCCTAGGAGTGGCATGTGCATGTGTGTTGTTTCGATTCATATTATCTTTGAACATGCATCTTTGTGAGCTACGGATTGATTTTATTTTTCATACAAGTCTTTCATGCATTTTTAACAGTTAAGAGTGCGGAAAATAAATTGCGGAAAGTTGAATCTACGCTATTACAAGGCGCGGGTCTATACATCGCCAAAAACATAACCCGTTTGGAAAATAAATGCGAGAAAAGTAAATAAAGCGATAAATGCCTAATTAACTATTACATTTCCGGAGCAGATACATAAATATAATGAATTAAAATAAACATGCGCGCGAAAAAATGAATCGGGACGTCCTTAGGGTTTTGACCCTTTTTGAGAAAAGAATTGAAATTGGTCCTCTTTTGCAATTAAATTAACTATTAAACCTAATTTACTAATTAATTAAATAATTAAAAGAAAAAAAGTTTTTTGTGTTTTTAATGAAATAAAATAAAAAGAAATTAAAAGTGTCAAAGGAAAAACCTAATTCTAGATTTGATTTTATTTAATGTGAAAAAAGATTACAATTAACCTAATTAAACAACTAAATTAATTAATGAATTTATTTACAAAAAGTAATTTGAAATTAATAAAAATATTTTTTGGTTTTCTGAATTTTATTGGGAAAAATTAGTTATGTTAATTTTAGTGATAATAATAATAATTAGAAAGATAATTAATAAATAAACTAGAAAATAAAAATAAAAAGAAAAAAAAAGAATGAACCAAGGGGGTTCTGGGCCCAGAATGGAGGTGAATTTGGAACTCTGGCCCATTAACGCACACAAGCCTTGCTTGGACTTTTGAGATTGCCTGGAGCGTGGGTTGACCAGGAACATGGTAGTCTGCACCTCATAGCCATCAGATCTGTGAGAATGGCCACTTGGCGCGCTGATTTGTGAGGTATATGGTACACCTTCTTTGGCAAGCCTCACAAGAACACCTGAAAAACAAAGGCAATAAGATTTTGGGGGACCTGGGATTCGAACCCAGGTCCCAGTGATCAATACCCAAGCGCCTTGGCCATCTGAGCTGCACGTTTCAATTGTTATCATAATAATAAGTGAATAATATATTGGTGAATCAACGCATATGCCTAACAAAAATAAAAAAAGCGCGCGATTGTTTAAAAGGGCCAGTGATAGGAAGACACATCATTGTCTTCTTCACTAACATTCTGGTTATTTACCTGCGGATTTTTATCCGCAGGTAGTTTCGTAGGCTTTTCTTAAAATCGTCCCTAGGCCTCAAAAACTCATTCCAAGACCATGGTTGGTCTTGTCTCTATCTCCTAAGTCCATCCATGCTCATGATTTGTTCTGATTTCACCTGAAAACAAAATGCCTAAAAACAACACACACAAACCCTAGGCGCGGGTATCATCATATGAGGCTTAAAAACGAAATCAAATATTGCCATCAGGTTAGAAATTAAACAAGAAACATGAATATGCCAATGTTTTTGAGAAAAAGTGCAAGAATGGAGAAACACGATTCCATGTTCAGAGGTGACTTCGTGAGTACTTACAGTGCTTGATAGGTGGTTTTAGGACGTGGTAATGGTTGTCTTAGCTTCAGGGGGTGGCAAGGAAGAAGGCCACGTGCTTAATTTGATCTGAAAATGTCTGCAACCTTGTTCTTGATCTCACACTTTTTCAAGAATTTTTCACTTTTGCTCTGGCCGTTTGTGCAATGTCTAGGTCGTGCATTAGGTTTGGCCTCCTTGCATATGTATATGGCAATCAGTCTAGGTTCAAATATGGGCTTGTATCCTTGTGTAATTAAGTTTGGAGGTTTGGTTGACCACCATTGAAGAACTTTCCAAATTTGAAGCAAATCCAAGATTTTATGCACAAAAAACCCTAGCACGAATTTGTTAGCTGGCATATGACCTATAAAAGCTATTCAAATCAAAAGATGCTATTCCATTAATTTTTTAGATTTTATTTGAATTATTATGGATTTAAAATGAATTAAATCAATAAAAATTAAATAAAATGGAAAAATAAATGTTTGATCTTGAAATTAATCATGGGACACGTGTATGGAATGACAAGGCTGAATCAAGTGGAAGAAAGTGGGCCCTTTTGTCAAATATTGAAGTTTTAAGGATAGTTGACTTTTGCAAATTCATGAAAATTTCCCAACTTATCCAATGCATATCTTGCTCAATTTTGATCATGTGAACATGTTCTTGGACATTTTGGAAAGTTCTTGCAGTCCTCTAACCAATGACTTTGGTCCCATGTCATTTGGATTTACCAATCTCAAGTTATGGTCTTTGACTTAAAGTGCATTTTTGTTGACTTTTGAAATTGACCTATAATGTAGAAATTGATAACTTTTTGTGAGAGCATTTATTGGACTTGGAATGTGAAGATGAGTTGTAGGAAATTTCATCACCTTCAAAATGAGCATTGGATGGGATTTTTTTGATGAACCATGAAAAAGTTATGCCCTGGTCAAGTTACAGTTGACTTTTCAGCTGTCCAAAAATAGCAATTTTTGCATCCTTGATGATTTTTGAGCCATTCTTGTGGAATCATGATCAAGACTTGATCAAATGATGATTGTGGCTTCAAAATAAGATGTTGACCAAAAATTCTGACTTTTGACTGTAAAATGACCATTTTACCCCTACAGTTGACTGTTGAGCAAGTAGGGCTTTTGATTGTGCAATTTGCCACTATGAGTCTTGAAACTTGATATGTAAATGCTTGACAATGTATATGGGCACATGGGACTTGATTGGACCACTGAAAACCTCAAATTCATTGAAGGAACCAAAACCCTAATTTTGCCTGGCTTAGGAGGTATCTGGACTGTGCAACCCTTGAGGAATCTTGAAGAATATGGGAGGGCAAATTTTGGGGTACAACACTTAGTTTTAGGCTTGCATGGAGTTTGTAGGTAAGTACCCTCTTGAAGTTTAGTTGGCTCAACTTGTCCTAGTTAATAATAACCGGGTTCTAAGGGATCTCAATATCACTGATATTTCCCCCAAGTTTCGTTCAATAAGCGATTGACTCGCAACCAAACAAAACTCAAGAGTCAAACCTTAATGAGTGTAGCATCGAGTATCAACCAACTCTGGACTGCACCAAAGCCGGTTATCTCACTACTTCCTAATGGCCAAGTTGGTCAAGTAAGGTTCTAAGGTCAGTTGATGCTTTACGACACCATGCAGCGGCCCCGTACTTTCCTTGACTGACTCAAGGGTTATCGGTACCAACCAAAGTTCCACATCAACATAGTTACTGCTTCAACCGTGTTGGTATACCCCCCACAGTTCCCTCACAGTTTTTTGCTACTTACCTAAAAGGTATCCCCAAATCCGGGTGTAGGATTTAAAACAAACCCAAACAAAGAACCATAATATAAAGCAAACAAATCAAACAATGTAAGCAAGTAAATGTGATCTAACCCTAAGGTAACCCCACTTTTTAGAAATACTAAAATCCCCAACAGAGACGCTAGTTCTGTGATACGGTGGGAGAACTGACTTGAAGTTTCACGTTTTGTGTTCACAAATATTGCGGTTTAGCAAGAGTCGCCACCGACTTTTCTTTTATCCAACAAGGAAAGGTGAAAAAGCACAGGAAAGACCTTTAGAGATGTTTTCTTGAGTTCGGGAGGTAGATTATGAAAAGGGTAGGTATTAGCACCCTTTCCATCCATGGTTTTCCATGGGCTCTTAGTTACTTGCTAGATCACTTGCTTTTGTTTGAAAATATGCTTTATGTGGTTTTTTGAAAGTATTTTGAAAAGGTGTCATCGTTTAGGCAAACTTTGTAATAGTTCTCGTTCGTAAGAACGTATACAAAGTGTTGAGCTTTTGAAAATATTTCAATGTTTGGAAACTGTTTTGAAGATATTTTGAAAGTGCATGTGATTGTTTTGAAAATAGCAAGGATATTTGTTATTTGAGAGTGAGCAAGTAACTAAAAGTAATCTACCTACTCAAAAGGTTTTAGATATCCTTTTCCTCCTCCTTTAGATGTTTCTATCTTACCATTGTTTTGGTAAGAAACCCCATCGTTGGATGTGAAGAGACGGGCGTTGGGTCATCGTATCACCATGATAGCAATGTTGTGAGATGACTTAGCACTTTTCCTTTAGGGACTAAGATCATTTTTGAATAGACAACTTGATAGTGTCATCGAGGGACTACGATCTTGTATTTTTTTGATTTGTTTGTGCTAAGACATCCCACATGCATAACATGGCCATTTTCGTAAGGAAATAAGTGGAATTACCCTAAGGGTGCAAGTGTGCGAGTGTATTTGATTGCATGCATAATTTGTCTTGATTAGGGTGATCTATTTGTCAATTTTCATATCTTGTCATACACACCTTAATTACTAGCATATATTGAAAAGCAATAACAGTACAGAAATGTAAAGTCCTACGCTATTACAATATTTAAGGGGATGGAGGGTACATATTTATGAATGGGGGTTGCAAGTTAAAACTCTAGGTTATTATTACAACCATATTGAAATAGATAAGAATGTACAGGAAATGTAAAATGTTTGTCTGTTTAAAAAAAGAAAATAACTTTTGTTTAAGAAAAATATTTGTTGTGTCTCTTTTTTGTTAAAAGAAAATATAACATGCAAATTTAAAATATTTTTGGTATTTTTTGATTAATAATAAAAATAATATGATGGAAAAAAAAACATAATCACCACAAAGTGCTGAAAATCAAAGAGGTCGGAAGTTCTGACTCTGCCTGGCTGCACAAACAGAAACATGTTATCAGAAAGATGGATGTTCAGAAGTTCTGGATCTTCTGAGAACTCAGAAGTTTTCAGAAGTTCTGATGTTATTGTCAGAACTTTGCTTCTCTCCATGCCAGTCAGAACATCTACAGCTTAGTCATTTACATAACAGAAGTTTCATTCATAATAGTTATGACAAATTTCATGAAATATCAGAAGCACAAATCAGAAGCAACATGTATTTGCTAATTCTAATTCTGAGTCCTAATTTCTTTATGAAACTCTGAACTGGGATTTCCTCTACTTAGGAAGGCAGATGCATGAATTTTCAGAATATGTATATCATCAGGATCAGAATATCTACATTGTGCTAAATATGCAAAATCTGACAATGCTTAATCAGTTATGATGAGAGTCAGTAGAAAACTTACCTTGTAGTTGGAAAGGATTCTGTAAACTGGAGGTTGTCCTTGAATTTTGGTGATGTTCTGATAACTTCTTCATGTACTCAGCAGGATGGAAGTTTACAACTTCTGGAACATCCAAGAGGTAATATTCCGACTCCTTTGAGGTGGGAATGAATGGAGAGTGTATGGCAATAGGAATACATAAGTTAAGGTAGCTTCTAATGTATGAATCAGCAGCTACGTGGATGGCTTTAGTCAAGAACATTTGAGGAAAAATGGAGTTTGAATATAAGGAATCAATGCTAAGATTTTGGTATTTTGTGTTTATAGTTTCTTGGGTTCTTGGAATTGTTTTGCAGTGGTTCAAAGCCTTTTTTTCTATTTCCCGCCTCTTTCACAAATTTTTCTCTGGACTTTTTCAGTGTGCAAATGGTGTTCTATTTATAGGTAAGGTTTAGCAGTTGGGGCGGTCAAGTGGCACCAACATCATATGCTAGATGCTGACTTACTCTTGAAGTAAGCTTAAATAAGTGGGGGTTCAATGCATTCAAGTTGGATGGTTAACAGCGCCTCAACTGGATTTGGCAGGGTGAATTAAGGAAAAGTAGAAACAGCGTGTGGGTCTAGCATACTTTTGCACAGAAGTTTGTCTTCCCAATACAGTAGGGGTACACGTGGTGAAAGTCCCTTGGATAAAGACTTCACAAGTGGTTGTGAGCATTAAATGGGTTCCCATGTGAAACTCTGAATCATATTTTCTGCCTCAGCGTAGCATCTCATCTTCTGATCCTCTTATCTTCTGACTTCAGCATGTTCTAAGGGATCCTTAAGAACTTCCATTATACTTACAGCATGCTTTGTTACCTTCTTTGATTTAACCTTTACAAACTCTGACTGAACCTTTGTGAACACTTGCCCAGAAGTTCTGACCAAACTCTGTCTTAAGAATATCCAGAATTTGCTGAGTGTGAACACTGACCCAGAAGTTCTGAAATTGTCATATTTCTTAAATACTTAGAAAATTTTCTAAGTCTTTAGAATTTGATTCTTCCAAAGTAAAATTTGACTTTTGAAATTCTTGATGAAACAAACTTCATATTCCAACATGTCTTGATGAAATATGATTTTTTTTAGATTTGATTTTGATCCAAGAGTCAAAGTTAGACTTCCTAGTGTGCAAATGACCATTTTTCCCTTGTGAATGGTTTTCTTTGAAAAATTGATAATTCAAGGCTTGGAATTGGATGAGAGAAAACTTGAGAATCCAGGGTGATTCCTTGGAAATGAGAGGGCAAATTTTGGAGTGCAACAGCATGAAATGTAAATGCTAAAAAAAATAGTACATAAAGCATAAAAAATAATAAAAGCATAAGATAAACAAGTCAATAATTAGTGGTTAGTTGGATGACCATCTTGAAACTTGCATTTGAAACTCATTGGAGGATTGGTAGAACCAAAGCCTCCATACAATAATTTGCATTTTCTTTTTGTCAAGTATATCATCCATTTGGAATTCTCACAAGTACCATTTAATGATCAACGATGTTTAAGTGATCCGCGTTGACCAAAGGTGTTGTAGATCCATTAGAGGATTGGTAGAACCAAAGCCTCCACACAATGAATCTCAAGGTTATTGGATCAAAGAGATCAAATTAACATACTTGGGCTTGCAATCATAAGTTTGGGCCACGAATGATCATTTATTCAAATTGGGACAAAATTTAGCGCTATGTTAAGCAATCGTAAGTGGACTTATATAGAAGTCGCACCTATTTTGAGGCCGGTCAATAGCAATCTATGCACCATTTGTTTTGATACATGATATAGAGATCATGCTCCAACAACATTTAGTGCAATGAGAAGGGGATGAGATGAAGAGGATTAGGGCCAAAAGATGAATAAACCACTTTTGAATAAAAAAATTTAATCAAATTATTATTAAAATCATTCATCCTTTTTGGTGGAGTTGAACTCAACACCCAAGATCCAATGATGTTAATAAAGTCATGATCAAAAAATCAACTCAAGACAGCCAGAAAATAATAACAGAATAATATCACATTTAATATATACATTAAAAGGTTAAAAAATGTTTAAAATAGAAAATAATGAGTAAAATATAAATTGTGTTCAAATTAATCAAGAAATGAAAAATAAGGCCATAGAAAAATCAGAAATGGATCCAAATATTTTTATAAAAAATTTGGTAATTTTTGAAAGTCAAACTATTTTTAAACTATTTGAAATTTCTTAAACAAACATAAAATAGATCAAAAATAGTAAACCTCAACATAAAATTCCATAAAATTTTCAAAAAGTCAAAAATATGCAAAATAATATTTATGAATTTTTTCAGAATTAAAAAATGTCAGAAAGTATTTTTTAAGTAATTAAAAGAAGTCAAATAATACAAAAAATATAAAAATTACCAAATGTTAAAATAAAAATGTGAAAAATATTCATGAGATCAGAAATAATTTAAAGTATTTTTGTGAATTTTTTCATAATTTTTGGATAAAAAATAAAAGAGTTATGAATTTTTGAAAATTTAATCAAATAAAATATAAAATCAGAAAATAAAATAATACCAAAAAGATGTGGACTATCAGATCATAGTCAAAATGCGTTAGTAAGCTAATCCAATGGACAAGACGCGTTGTGCTTGATATGGACCTTAGTGAAACACGCATGTCATCAAAAAAAGGGCAACTAATGAAATTAAAACGCTTGGCACGCTATCATTGGCTGAGACGAGACATGTCATCGTCTTCAACCTCCAGACATCCTGCAATGGGGATTTTGTGAGATCCTTCAAATGGAAAATTTGGGATCCCAGGCTAGCATCATTGAACTCGTCTCTTCAAGACGATTCTAACACAACCATCGCGCCAAATTTATATAAAGTATGGAGAGAGATATGAATCAAAAACTCAGAAAATAGCGAGCACCTTCAATTTGAGATTTCTCTATCAATTCTCAATGGATTTAAAAATTGTAAGCAGCATTAGAATTTGACAAAGGAGTAGAATAGATTAGTGCTTGATTTGGATTCAATTGGTGGAGAATTCTACCTTTTTGAAGTTCAAGTAAGAAGCTCTGAAACTAGACTTATGTACCTTGAATTATGGGTCGTTTTGATTGGTTTAAGTGCTGGAGAGTTTGTATGAAATTCAAGGATGATGAATGCGCAAATAATTTTGGAAAAGGAAGCTTAAATTTCAAAAACTAAATTCAAAGAAATTGGGTTCGTGTGAGGTTTTGGCAGGGTGTTCTTGGTTCTCTAAGCTTGGGAAAATGGATGGGGGATGACCCTCTATTTATAGGGAAGTGAATGGGATCAAAAGGAAGAGTGAATGATGCGTTTTGGAGGGAATTCGTGTGGGTCTGCATCATGAAGAAAGTGTGACTCAATTTTGATCAAAACTCAGCTAAATCGTGCGTTTCATGATTCTAAACACTTTTGGGAAGTTGCTAGTCATGATTAGAACCAAAAACGCGTGGAAAACTTATGATTAGAAGCCAAAACAAAGATTTCAAAATTTTGACTTTGTGAAAAATTCAGTTTCAAGTTACCAAATTCAAATCCATTGCATTTCCAACTCAAGGGGTCTTAGGGCATAATTCTTGATGCTTTGAAAAGATGAGGTTACAAGCTTTGCAATGGAAAAATAATGGAATCAAATGGATGCTTGAGCTGAAAGTTACATGGAGTCAAAGTTGAAGAAAAAGAGTTGACTTTCCATACTTAGAAATATTTCAAATTCTTCTTCAAAATTGACCTATAATTTTTTGTATCCAAACATGGCATTCCACTTATAATTTGATCTTGACCAAAAAATATGGAATGGATTAGATCTCTTGAATAACAATTTGAAATTTGAACCACTCAAAATCTCAAAAAATTGAGCAAGTTATGACTTGTTGAAGTTGGCCAAAAATCATGAAATGAACTATAATCTTTTGCATTCTTAAGGCAACTTCCATCCATTTTCTCACTTTGGACATAAAAGAAGGCATAAATTACACATATTTAAGATCATCATGGAAAAATAATGGACTCAAGGTGATAAAAATTGACCAAGTTATGACCATTTGAAGTCACATATGGAAAATTATGGATTCATCTGGATGACTTGTAATCTTTCTTCTTCACCAAGTTCCTTCCACATGAAAACTCCTTGGAACTTTTGAAGTGATTTGTTGGTAACTCTTTAAAGAGAAAGGTGTCTTTGGAATCACTCAAAAATACCAAAAGATGAGCAAGATATGCTCCTTTGAAGTTCAAAACCCTAGCCTCTAGATCAAGAGAATGCTTTGAGGAACTTTGACAAGTTTGAACAAACTTCTTGTGCCAATGTTCTTTCTTTGTGAATAGAAATTGTTGAGGATGATGATGAGGAATCATAGTCACCAAAACCACTTGCATATCTTGAAATTTGAGAGAAATGTGCTCTTGTGACCAATAGAAACAAGACCTTGTCCAATCATGACAACTTCTTCCCTCAACCCCTTGTACTTTTGAATCAATTTTGATAGCTTTGAAATATGTTGAACCAGAATAAGCCTTGTCATGCCATTTCTTCCAAAACAACTTCAATGATGAGGTTTGAATTCGTCAAGCTATGTTGACTAAGGCATGGAAATAAACTCATGAACCCATGAAGTAACTTGCTAAACCTCATTGCCTTTACCTACATTATTAACAAGTAAGGCAAACCAACATTGCATTTTATTAATAAAAAAGAAAATCAAAGAAAAATATTCATGATCACAAAAGAAAACAAGTCAAGGTGCTTTGGGATTTATCAAAGAGCAAAGCTAAAGATAGGTAGAAGAAACAAAAGCCCTAATGTGATCTTGTTGTGATTGAAACAATATGGTATGATGAAGGGATCTTAGGGGGGAAAATTGGGGTACAACAGCAGACTTGAAGGAGAATGACGAATTGATTGAGATCCTTGAGAGTCGAGCGGAAGAGACTATGGAGAGGCAAGGGTATTTATTTTCTCCTAAGCCTCAATCAGATGCTGATTACTCACTTCCCGATTCAGGTGATTGGAAGGAGGTGGCCACCAGGTATGCTGAAGAAAACCAGAAGTTGAAGGCTCGGATTGCCAGGCTTACAGGGAAGCGCAAGCGTATAGAGTGATCTCCGACAGCTTTACTTCTCAGGGTTTTAGACTTTATTTTCATCTTGTACTTGGGATTGTTGAGACTTGTAACCTATTTTGAAGTTATTATAATAAAAAAATTCAGTATTTCAAATGCGTTATTACTTTGATACTTGCAATGTGTCTCTAAAACTTTAAATCCCTTGAAATATTAAATAACAAAATAAAATCATGTACATTGCATGTCATGCATCATATTGCACATATTTCTTGAATTTTTTATGCATATCCAGGTGTCTTACCAAGCTTCTTTACTTTGTTCAGCAAGCTAACTCACCACTACAACACTCAGGCTAATTTCAGAAGGAAGATGGACAACTTAGAACAAGAGAATCGTGAGCTGCGCGAGGAAGTTTTTGCTTTGAAGGCTAGCATGGCCAATCTTACTGCTCTGATGGAATCTCTACCGAGTGTTCAACCTCAACCAATAAGGGTTACTGCTGAAGCTCTGGCTGTTCCTGTATCTGCTACCCCAGCTGTTGTTCAGAATCGCATGCCTCAAGGTTATCCATGGGGAATTCCAGAGAACTTTGTGCCTTAAGGTTTCAATCTTGGTCCTCAAGATACTCTAGTTGTTCAGACTATTATTACTCCTGCACCTCATGTGGTGCATGATGCTTTTGCTGCACCTCCTTCGGTGAATATGGTTTTGTTTGTTAACGATGATGTGAGTCGTCCTTTTCCTCTGCCAAGTGAAGACTTGGATCTCTATAACAGAATGGATGATTTTCAAGAGAAGTTTGACAAGACGCGGAGGGAGATGAAGGCCCTCAGGGGAAAAGAGTTATTCGGGAAAAATGTGAATGAGTTATGCTTGGTCCCAAATTTTAAGATACATGCAAAGTTTAAGGTCCCGGAGTTTGAGAAGTACAAGGGCAACACTTCCCCTCGTGCTCATCTGGTAATGTATGTAAGGAGAATGTCTACCCATACTGATGATCAGCGTCTGCTGATTCACTTTTTTCAGGATAGTTTGACTGGTGATGCGCTAAAGTGGTATATGAGTTTGGACAGCGTCAATATCCATACTTTCAATGACTTGGGAGAAGCATTTATCAGACAATACAAGTACAACATGGACATGGCGCCTGTCCGTGATCAACTCAGGGCCATGGTTCAGAAAGACAGGGAATCATTCAAAGAATATGCACAGAGATGGCGTGAGGTAGCCGCTCAAGTGATTCCTCTCATGGAAGAGAAGGAGATGACTAAGATTTTCTTGAAGACTCTAGATGCTTTCTAATATGAAAGAATGGTAGAAAGTGCGCCAAGTGACTTTACTGAAATGGTAGGCATGGGTATCCATTTAGAAGAGGCTATAAGAGAGGACCGTTTAACGAAGAGTGAAGGATCTGGAGGTGCGAAGAAGCCATCTTACGGGTTTACCAAGAAGAAGGAAGGGGATACAAATTCTGTTATGCAAGAGAGGAGAGTTAATCCTCCTAGAAGAAATTATCAGTGTCATCAGCAAGTCGCCTCAGTTACTCTAGTTGTTGGTGTAGCTCCAACCACCGTTGTTTATCAGAGACCATCCCAGCAGGGGAATCAAGGGTATAATCAGAGAAGGGAGAGTTATGACCCTATTCATATGATTTATATGGAGTTACTATCGGCATTGATTCAGAAGAAGTTGGTTCAGACCCGACCACCTCCCGTTATACCATCACTGTTGCCTTGGTATTACAAGGCAGACCAAACATGTGCTTTTCATCAGGGAGCACCAGGGCATAATGTTGAGAATTATTATCCTTTGAAGACTGAGGTGCAAAAATTGGTCAAGTCTGGTATTCTATCTTTCAAGGATGTGGGTCCTAATGTGAAATACAACCCTCTAACCAAGCTTGGAGGAGCAAATGATGTGAATATGGTGGCCGGTTGTCCAGGCGACTTCCGGATTTTTGATATTCATCTAGTTAGAGGAGATTTGGTGAAAATGCATGCAGGCCTCTGTGAATTTAGCTACTATGCACATGACCATTCCGGTTGTGCTATTTGCGGTATAGAAATCCAAGGTTGCGACAAGATAAAGGTTGATTTGTAGGAGATGATGGATGAGGGCCTCATCCACATAATCAGACCTAGGGCAGAGTATGAATAGGAGGTGAATATGGTTTCTGGATGTTCTGGAGTGTTCAGAATTTTTGATGTGGAGTATATGAATGAATACCTTGTGGAATTGCATGCTGCTTTCTTCCACTTGGCTGGTCAGGTGGAACATCAATATGGATCTTGCCGAATTTGTTGTCGAGACTACCGAGGATGTTCAATCGTGAAGAGAGGTGTTCAGTTGTTGTTGTTGGACAATGGAACTATCAAGGTTACAGGTCAAAGGGATGATTACTATGAAGTTGATATGATTGAGGTTTGTTTGGCTGAAGAAGAGTCGGATGATGAGTATGCCTCTGCAGATGAGTATTTCTCCTCAAATTAGGATTTGTTTTCCAGAGATGACTCAATAATGACTGATTGTGTTGAGGAAGAGGTAAACGTAATTGTGCCTTGTTTTAGTGCACCTTCCCATTTTGAAGTTGAGTATTATAGCAAGCCAGTTGTTACCCCATTGGTGATTAGTTTTCCGGGTCCTGTTCCCTACAAGTCAAATAAGGATGTACCCTACAAGTATAATGCTACAATCTTAGAGGATGGTGTGGAAGTTCCCATCCAGCCAATGCCTGATGTTAGAAATATTGCTGAGACTAGCAGAGTGACCCGCAGTAGTCGTGTATTTGCACCAGTCGTTCGAGGAGATGTTAGTGATGGAAAGAAAATTGTTGAGAATGTTAAACCCAAGAAGACTACCGGTGAATCTAGTGGAGCTAAGTTAGAGAAAGAAGTGGATGATATTTTGAAGATAATCAAGATGAGCGACTACACAATTGTAGATCAGCTACTATAGTCTCCTTCAAAAATATATATCTCGGCTTTATTGATGAACTCCTCTGCTCACAGAGAATCTCTGATGAGGGTACTGGATCAAGCTTTTATGGAAAGTGACATGCCTATAGACCAATTCAGCAGTGTAGTAGGGAATATTACGTCATGTAATAACTTGAGTTTCTGCGACGATGAATTGCCAGATGAAGGAAGGAATCACAACTTGGCCCTCCACATCTCTATGAATTGCAAGAATGATTAACTATCCAATGTGTTGATTGATAATGGATCTGCATTGAACGTTATACCGAGGAGCATGCTTATGAAGTTGAAATATCAAGGAACGCCCATGTGCCCAAGTGGAATTATTGTGAAAGCGTTTGATGGATCAAGGAAATCTGTTATCGGTGAAGTGGACTTGCCTATTCATATAGGCCCATATTTATTTCAGATTACTTTCCAGGTCATGAATATTGTACCTGCTTATAGGTGTTTGCTAGGAAGGTTGTGGATACATGAGGTAGGGGTTGTCACTTCAACTTTACACCAGAAACTGAAGTTTGTATGTGAAGGAAAAGTGGTAATCATAATGGAGAACATGCCTTATTGATATCTCATTTGTCCTCTTTCAGCATTGTGGAGGCGAATGAAGTTGTTGTTGGAACCCAGTTCCAAGCCTTATCCATTGATAATATAAGAGGAAATGAGAATTCCATGGTTTCGCTTAGGGATGGGCAGCAAGTTGCGCGTAAGGGTCATAGTGAAGTATGGGGACAGATTGTTGATCCACCTGTAAACAAGAACAGAGTCGGCTTGGGGTTCTCTCTGAAGAATGACAAAGGTAAGAGCATGAAGTCGAAGTTTGTGGGAGGCAAGTATCAAAACATCTTCCGTAGCGGGGGTTATCTTCATCCAACTGTTTCTGGGATTAATGCCATTGTGGAAGATGAAGTAGAGCAGGAAATGCCAAATTACGTGATGCAAGGAGTTAGGGTTCATAACTGGATCACCATTGATGTTCCCTCTTGCATACATGTTTCAAAGTAATTTGATTTGTTAATCTTTTTGAAAAGCTTTCACTCTGCCCAAGGTGGAAGTATTAATATTGTATGGGCTTATTTGTTTGCTGTTACTTTTAAAATCAATAATAAAAGTTGTCTTTGTTTCCCAAATTGTGTCTTTATTTTCTGATTTTTCTTGGAAAAAATGGTAATCAGAAAAAACCTTTCAAAATAAATAAAAACTGAAATACAATATGCATGATCACTTGTTATATGTGTCAATTTCTAAATGCAATCATAAATCATATGTGCAGATTAATTAAAAAACCCGATGAATACAATGACCCTACACCCTCTCCCAATTTTGAATGTTCTGTGTATGGGGCCGAAGAAGAAGACTATGATGAGATTCTAGAAGAGATCTCACGGTTGCTTGAGCGCGAGGAAAATGCCACTTAGCCATATAAAGAGTCATTGTAATTAATCAATTTGGGTTCATAAGAAGATCCGAAAGAAGTCAAGATTAGAGCATTGATGCGTCCTGATGTGACGAGCAGGTTGATTGAGTTGTTGAAAGAGTATGTGGATATTTTTGCTTGGTCTTATCAACATATGCCTGGTCTAGATACAGATATTGTAGTGCACCGTTTGTCGTTGAAGCCTGAGTGTCCGCCAATAAAACTGAAGTTGATAAAAACTCACCCAGATATGGCAGTAAAGATCAATGAGGAGGTTCTAAAGCAGATTAATGTCAGTTTTCTTGTGATGTCAGTGTACCCTCAATGGATTTCCAATATTGTACTAGTACCAAAAAAGACGGAAAAGTTCGCATGTGCGTAGATTACAGAGATCTAAATAAAGCTAGTCCAAAAGATGATTTTCCATTGTCACACATTGACATATTAGTGGATAGCACAACAAAATTCAAAGTATTCTAGTTCATGAATGTATTTTCCAGGTATAATCAAATAAGAATGGCTTCAGAGGACATGGAAAAAACAACGTTTATCACACCCTGGGGAACATTCTGTTACATAGTGATGCCCCTCGGGTTGAAGAACGCTGGTGCAACGTACCAGAGGGCTATGACAACCTTATTCCATGATCTGATGCACAAGGAAATTGAGGTATATGTTGATGATGTGATTTCTAAATCCCGGACTGAAGAAGGGCATGTAGAAGATTTGTTGAAGTTGTTTCAGTGTTTGAGGAAGTATCGTCTCTGCTTGAATCCAAATAAATGTACCTTCGGTGTTCGATCGGGGAAATTATTGGGTTTCATTGTTATCCAGAAAGGAATTGAAGTTGACCCTGATAAAGTCAAAGCAATTCAAGAGATGCCAGCACCGAGAACTGAAAAGCAAGTCAGAGGGTTCCTCGGGCGTTTGAATTATATTTCCAAATTCATTTCCCACATGACTGCAACATGTGAACCAATCTTTAAGTTGTTAAAGAAAGATCAAGGTTATGTGTGGACGGATGACTGCCAAAGGGAATTTGAAAGTATTAAAGAATATCTTCTTGAACCTCCTATCTTGCTCCCTCCTTTCGAAGGAAGACCGTTGATTATGTATCTGACAGTGTTAGATAAATCTATGGGTTGTATTCTGGGACAACAAGATGAAACCGGGAAGAAAGAGTACGCCATTTATCATCTCAGCAAAAAGTTTATTGATTGTGAGTCATGGTATTCCATGCTGGAAAAGACATGTTGTGCTCTGGCCTGGGTGGAAAAATGTCTGCGGAAATATATGTTGAATCACACGACTTGGTTGATCTACAAAATGGATCCAATCAAGTACATTTTTGAAAAGCCTGCTCTTACTGGGAGAATTGCCCGCTGGCAGATGCTGTTATCTGAATATGACATCGAATACCGCACTTAAAAGGCTATTAAGAGAAGCATGTTGGCAGATTATCTTGCTCACCAACCAGTTGAGGATCATCAGTCTATGAAGTATGAATTTCCCGATGAGGATGTGATGTTTCTGAAAGTGAAAGATTGTGATGAACCATTGCCTGAGGAAGGTCCTGATACTGAATCTCGTTGGAGTGTGATATTTGATGGAGCTGTGAATGCTTATGGTAAAGGAATTGGTGTCGTGATTGTCACTCCACATGGATCGCACATTCCTTTTACTGCAAGGTTGACATTTGATTGTACTAATAATATGGAAGAATATGAGGCTTGCATCATGGGTCTCGAGGAAGCTATTGATATCAGAATTAAAATTCTAGATGTGTATTATGATTCAGCTTTGGTAATAAATCAGATTAAAGGAGAACGGAATACTCGTCACCCCGGCTTGATCCCTTACAAAGATTATGCTAGAAGGTTGTTACCCTTCTTTAATAAAGTTGAATTCCATCACATTCCTAGAGATGAAAATCAAATGGCGGACGCTCTGGCAACTATGGCTTCTATGTATCAAGTGAATACTTGGAATGATATACCTCAAATTATGATTCGGCGACTGGATAGGCCCGCTCATGTGTTTACAACAGAAGAGGTAGAAGATGAGAAACCTTGGTATTATAATATCAAGCATTTTCTCCAAACTCAAGAATACCCGATTGGTACATCGAATAAAGATAGAAAGACATTGAGAAGATTGGCTAGCAGTTTCTTCCTCAGTGAAAATGTGTTGTACAAGAGAAATTATGACATGGTCTTGCTCAAATGCGTGGATAGACACGAAGCAGACATGTTGATGCATGAGGTTCATGGAGGTTCATTTGGCACTCAAGCCAATGGACATTCGATGGCTAAAAGGATGCTAAGGGCAGGTTACTATTGGCTGACAATGGAATCTGATTGTTACAAATTTGCAAAGAGGTGTCTTAAATTCCAAATTTATGCGAACAAGGTTCATGTGCCTACAACACTTCTCAATGTGATCTCTTCCCCATGGCCTTTCTCTGTGTGGGGTATCGACATCATTAGAATGATAGAACCTAAAGCTTCGAATGGATACCGTTTTATCTTGGTAGTAATTGATTATTTCACCAAGTGGGTGGAGGCTGCTTCATATGCTAATGTTACTAAGCAGGTGGTTTTGCGCTTCATTAAGAATAATCTTATATGTCGATATGGTGTGCCGAACAGAATTATCACTGACAATGGCTCGAATCTGAACAACAAAATGATGACAGAACTGTGTGAAGAATTCGAGATTGTCCATCACAACTCATCTCCATACAGGCCAAAGATGAATGGGGTTGTTGAAGCTGCTAATAAGAATATCAAGAAGATTATCCAGAAAATGGTTGTTACTTATAAGGATTGGCATGAAATGCTCCCTTTTGCTTTGTGTGGATATCGAACATTTGTCCACACTTCAACAGGAGCAACATTGTTCTCCCTTGTGTACGGAATGGAAGTTGTGCTCCCAATTGAGGTTGAGATTCCCTCTTTGCGTGTGATAATGGAAACCAAGTTGTCAGAGGCTGAATGGGTCCAGAACCGGTTTGACCAATTGAATTTGATCAAAGAGAAGAGAATGACGGCTTTGTGTCGTGGACAGTTATATCAGAAGAGAATGAAGAAAGATTTTGACAAGAAGGTCAAACCTCGTGAATTCAGAGAAGGTGACCTCGTGCTCAGGAAGATCGTGTCTTTTAATGCTGAGTCTAGGGGCAAGTGGACTCCCAATTTTGAAGGCCCATATGTTGTCAAGAAAGCCTTCTCTGGCGGTGCATTAATTCTTGAAAATATGGATGGCGAGGAGTTCCCACGTCCCATGAATGCTTATGCAGTCAAGAAATACTTCTCCTAAAGAAATAAAAGAACAGCTCTCTAAGTTGAAAGCCCGAAAGGGCGGCGTAGGCAAAAAAGAGCGTCTTGGTAGACCAAAAACCCGAAAGGGCAGTCTAGGCAAAAATTAGAGACATAAACAGAATAAATTTCCCGCTAAGTTGAAAACCCGCAAGGGAAGCTTAGGAAAAAGTTAGAGACTTTCTTGGCAAGTAACTACATCAGACAAGACTTGATCATTAGAGCAACAATCTTCTCGAATCCTCATCATACTTCAACAGAAGTTGTTGCTCAGGATTTCAAAAGTTATTAGAGGGGATAGTGGTCATTGTATCTCAATGTATCTTTTCCATTATATATTACCATTTTCTGAACTTTGTAATCATCCATAGAGTCTCGCCATTTGTAAACTACCATTCTATTAATGAAATTTGAGCTTTTACCCAATTCTATGTATTTCTTATTTTATTTAGCTTGCAAAGACTCCATTTATTATTTATAATAACTTTCAAAGAGAAAATATTAAATAACAAAATTGATTTTCAAAAAGAATTTACAATTTGCCTTTACTTTAAAATTTGTGACGCAAGAGAGAGAGAAAAAAAACAAAAGTGGTGATCCCAGGAATGGACGAACTCCAGTTGTTTTTAAGAAGTTTTATTTCCCGGAGAATTTTTTCTCAAGATGTTTCTCCGTATAGGGTTTGTAACTCCAGTATCACCGGTCAAGTTTTGGTTCATCTCTCCTCTTTTCTGAGTTTGCATGATATGAAGATTCAATCCAAGATTTCTCCAATGAAGGTTTCATTTGTTTAATAGAATTTCTTTATTCCCAGAGAAGTTGGTACAATAATTACTCTCGAAGAACGCGGGCCTCTGTCTTCCCCAGTGAAGAACGTATATTGGTTTTCCCTTTGTGAATGTGGTGTTGACCTCCCCAATGAAGTCGGCACGAATCCCCCAGTGAATGTTTTGATGATTTGATGTATGCCTGCTTTACTTGAAATTGATTTTCCAAATCCCCAGTAGAAGTGTTACTTTTGAAAATATTTAATTCCTTGTTGAAGTCTGAGTGTTATTCCCTAGTAAAGCCTGAGAGAGGATGTTGTATCTCTGTATCTGTACTGTTTGGCCGCTATGTTTTGTTTACTTCAGAATTACGTTTCTCCCCAGTAAAGTTAAACCAGGCAGTAGGTTTTGTTTCCTCAGTTGGCGCTTACTTTTTCTTGGATTTTTCATCTTGGATGTAATTTATTCGAGTGTTGATTGTGCCCGAGTTGGTTTTACCTGTTTATTCCCAGTGTTATATATTTGTTTTGTCAGCATATGCGTGATAACACTCATACATTCATACATACATCATGCATAGCTGAAATTGGAAAATCATTGCTCATTCACATTCGTTGATATTTTGTTGACATATTACCGTATTTTGCAGAGTTGTGTTGTCCTCTCTCCAATAGAGTGTCGGCCTTAAGAAGAAAGTGTATATTCTTTCAATTTCCCCACTGAGTTGTCCCCCGTGGAAGATTTTTTCTTTAGCCTTCTTGTACAGCTCTTTGTCTGGATGATTTGGGTTTCCCTCTTGAGTTTATTTCTCAAAGGAAGTGTTTCGGACGACTGTCTCATTCCAGTTTATTTCTGGTTTGAATTTTTGATCCTCGGCAATATTATTACTTTGGATTTCTGCAAGCTTCGACCATTGGTTTGAGAATGTGAATTTATTTTGCACAAGAAGACCTTTATCTCCTCAAGCAGGAATATATTGGAATTTCCCCAGGAGGTCATGATTAATTCCCCAGGAAGTCATATTTCTTTCCCCGGAAATCATTTTTACAACCTTTCCTATAACAACAAGCAGCGGGTCTCTTTATTTGAGCAACTTGTACTTCCCTGTAAAAGTCGACGTAACTTTTTTGCTATATTCTTTATGAGTGGATAGTTTGCAGTCTGTTGTCAAATTACTCCAGTGGATGGCAAGACTTTCAATATCACAGAGACAGCTCATCGTGAAATCTTTGCCAGTGGTAGTATCTTTATTTGAGACAACTTATATATTACCCTTTCCAGGTAGGAGTGCCTTGGTTAAAGAAGAAGTTGAGACCCGTTCTAGGTGAAACGCCAAAATTTTGGGGAATAAAATTTTCTCTCTACCTTCAGTGAAAGTTGGTAGGTCACCTTCAGTGAAAGTTGGTGATTGTTATCTTTTTGCTACCCTCAATGAACGTTGGTAGTTCGTCGTCAGTGAATGGAGGTGCTATGATATATTTTCTCTCTACCTTCAGTGAAAGTTGGTAGGTCACCTTCAATGAAATTTGGTGATTATTATCTTTTTACTACCTTCAGTGAATGTTGGTAGTTCATCGTCAGTGAACGGCGGTGCTATGATATATTTTCTCTCTACCTTCAGTGAAAGTTGGTAGGTCACCTTCAGTGAAAGTTGGTGATTGTTATCTTTTTGCTACCCTCGGTGAATGTTGGTAGTTCACCGTCAGTGAATGGCAATGTTATGATATTTTCTCTCTACCTTCAGTGAAAGTTGGTGATTGTTATCTTTTTGCTACCCTCAGTGAACGTTGGTAGTTCATCGTCAGTGAAAGGCGATGTTATGATATATTTCCTCTCTACCTTCAGTGAAAGTTGGTAGGTCACCTTCAGTGAAAGTTAGTGATTGTTATCTTTTTGCTACCCTCAGTGAGTGTTGGTAGTTCATTATCATTGAATGGCGATGTTATGATATTTTCTCACTACCTTCAGTGAAAGTTGGTAGGTCACCTTCAGTGAAAGTTTGTGCTTGTTATCTTTTTTCTATCCTTAGTGAACGTTGGTAGTTCATCGTCAGTGAACAACGATGCTATGATATTTCTTTTCCTTCTACCTTCAGTGAACATTGGTAGCTTGTTGTGATGCGGTGGGAGAACTGACTTGAGGTTTTGCGTTTGTGTTCGCAGATGTTGCGATTAGCAAGAGTCGCCACCGACTTTTCTTTTATCCAAAAGGAAATGTAAAAAAGCACAGGAAAGACCTTTGAGATGTTTTCTTGAGTTCGGGGGGTAGATTATGAAAAGGGAAGGTGCTAGCACCCTTTTCATCCATGGTTTTCCATGGGCTCTTAGTTACTTGTTTAGATCACTTGCTTTGCTTTGAAATTGTTTGAAATGGTGCTTTGTGTGGTTTTGAAAGTATTTTGAAAAGAGGCCATCGTTTAGGCAATCTTTGTAATGATTCTTGTTCGTAAGAATGTATACAAAGATGTTTGTCTTTTGAAAAATGTTTCAAGGTTTTGCAAGATGTTTTGAGATGTGTGTGTGTTTGCTTTTGAAAATAGCAAGGATTATTTTGAAATTGATCAAGTAACTAAAAGCTATCTACCTACTCAAATGTCTTTCTTGTGCATTTTTATTCCTTTGACATTGTTGATTTACCATTGATTTGGTAAGCAACACTATCTTTGGATGTAAATGGGACGGGCGTGGGTTATTGTATGACCATGATAGTAATGTTGCCAAGTATCTTAGCAATTTTTAGGGACCAAGATCATTTGTTTAGGCAACCTTTTGATAGCGTCATCGAGGGACTATGATCTTATATTTGTTTTGTTTTGCCAAGATACTTCGCGTGCATAACATGGCCATTTTTATTTAGGCAACCAAGTGGGAGAAATCCTAAGGGTGCTTGTGTGCAATGTATGTCATTTTACATGCTTTTGATTTGCCTTGGATTAGGTCTTTTCTATTTGTTTGTTTTTGTTCTTGTCATGCAAACCCTAGTTTTACTAAACATGGTATAAATGTGATAAATTGCGTAAATGTAAACTAAGCTATTACAACAATTATTATGGGAGGGGGATACAAGTCTTTGAATGGGGATATTGCACAAAATAAACCCTAAAAATACTATTACAACCCAGTTGAATATTGTGCGCATTAAATAAATATACAAATATTAAAATGCAATGCAAATGTATTTATGCAAAAATGTTTTGGTATTTGATTTTTTTGTATGAGAAAATAATTTAACTAACCCTAGAAAATAAGGAAAAATAATATTTATTATTTTTTGAACGGGGGAAACCCTAATTTTTTTATTAAAGAAAATATATGTTCTATATTAATATTTTGTCCATTTTTTTTGTATAAGAAAATAATAAATAATATTATGTACAAATATTAAAAATTAAAATATGTATGAAAATAAATATTTTATATGTATAAATAACATAATAAAAATGTATAGTATTTTTAAATATATTTACAATTTATTTAAGAAAATAAAGTATATTATCCTAACAAACTATTTTTTATGTAAAAAAAATAATAATAAAAAAAATAAAAATAAAAATTGCAAAAATAAAAGAAATTATTTTTTATGATTTTTTAATGTTCAGAAAAATAATTAAAAGCAATAAATATGAAAATATAAAGAAAAATGCAAAAATATAAAATAATAGTCAGGGGGTGTAAAAGTAATCCAGGGGGTATTAAAAGCAAAAACAAAAAGGCCAAAAATGCCAAAAAGCCCAAGGCACAGCTTCGTCTCTGTCCTCTGTCTTCTCCTTCGCGCGCGTTTCCTTCAAACCTGCAACTTGCTCATGTTGGCACAAAAACAAAAATCTATAACATAAAATATCTAGCATTTAATCTCACGATTCCAACCATATAAAATTTGTAACCTAACTCTCAAAGATCAGAGAGAATTTTATCAGCCCTAATTCGTGACCTAGAAATTTTATGAATTTCAAGCTTTAAATTCTCACAGCACAGTTAATATAAATGGAAAGTATGCATATGTACAGCTTCACCATGTTATAGACTATATCTTTTCTTCACAAATTGTGGCTTGAGGATGCCTAAATAGAGAGATAGTGTTTTGAAAAATACCTCTTTCAGCTGGATTTGGATATGACAATGTGGGGACTTTGAGTGAGGCCTGAGGATCGTGTGAGCTTCCTTCAAGCTATTCCAATGCTTAGCTTGCTTTGTGGATGGCTGAAACTCTTTGCAGAAGTCAAGTTACAAGCTCCAAGTTTGAAAATGGCAATGGCTGAAACAGAGCTTACAGAAGCAGAGCAAGGGCTTGGATAGCTTTGGTAGGATATATGGAAGGTGTTTGAAGTGTCGAGCCACAAAACGCACGAGCAACAAATGAGTTTGCTATGGTTTTGCAGAAACTGGATGTTTGGGCAGAAAAATGGAGTTTTTGTGTTTTGGAGTGTTTTTGGATGCTAAACAGTCGTGTTCAGCCTTCCAATGAGTTTGTATATTTGTATAGAATGATACAAAGTCCACTCCTTATCAGTTGTACAAGTTCTGACCTCTTTTGCAACTTTTCTTGCATTTGAAGAAAAGTGAAGTGACCAATGCAATCATGCTTGTACTGGCTGGCTTGTGAGCTGAAGAGAGTTGGTATACATTTCTTGTGGCCTGTGGAAATTGTTTGCATCAAAGGGATAGGTCCAAGGCTCAAGATGGACAAAGTTGCAAAAGCTCACTTTATGAAAATGGCATTGTGCACTTTTGGCCAAAAATGGAAATGTATCTTGTACAATGCTTCAAAAGTGAAAATAAAGCCTTTAACCTCTGAGTTTGCATTTAATTATGGAGTGTAGGATGAGTTTAGGACCTATTAAGCAAGATTCAAGTATCCAATATCTGATTTGCAACTTGATGCTTTGTGAAAATGGCATGAACAAAAGTGATAAAATGCCAACTTCCCTTATTCGATTCTCCCTAACCACAAATGATCTTGGAGAGTTCTTGGACATTTTGGAAAGCTTTCAATCTTCTCTTTAATCCATCTTTGAAATGAATTTTGATATACCTCTCGGAACTAGGTGAAAAATGTCCATGAAGTTGGGTCAAAAATCTTCCTAAATTAGGGCAAAATTTCACTAAGTTATTTAGTTCATGGACCCATGTTCACAAATTCATAACTTGAGATCCAAGCATCTTTTGGGAAAAGTTTGTGAAGAAAAGTTGTATATTTCATGGAGGAATACAACTTTCATGTTGGAAGTTTTCTTTGAATCAAATTGAATCATGGTGAAAAAGTGGTGAAAAGTTGGGAAAAAATAAGAAAATTTCCATACTTAGAAAAATTCTAAGTTATGAAATTTTTTCAAATTCAAAACCCTAATTTTCAAAATTGGTTTTCTTGGTGAACAAGTTTCACATTTTGACATATCTTGAAGAATTATGACCCTTGACACTTGATTTTGACCAAAAAGTCAAAGTTTGACTTTTCAGTGTACAATTGGCTTTTGATCAGTTGACTGCAAAATTCATCTGTCAATCCAATAAACTTGAGATCTTTTGAACTTTGTAATTAGGTCAATATGATGCCATTGAACCCTTGAAATCATGTTTGACCCCAATTGGTCATTGGCTAGGTTAAAAATCAGAAATTTCCCTTTCTCAATCAAAACCCTAATTTTGACCATTTTGCCCTTTTGATGATTTAATCAAATTTTTTGAGGAGTTGTGATCCAAACTTGATCAAATGGTACATATGAGTCTAAAATGTTGATATGGATCAAAAATTATGAAGTTTGACTGTAAATTGGCCATGGTTGACTTTTTCCCCAATGCAATTGATTTTTAGGTCAACTGTCCAATTGACTGATCAAAAATGTGGTTCAAGGCTTGAAACTTGTCATGAGTGATCTTAGGTGTCCAAGATGATGTTTTAAAGTCACATGAAGCATTGATAGTCCAAAAATCATTGTGCAAACTCAAACCCTAATTTTGGGTGATCAGTGCCAGATGAGATGTCTTGAGCTGACCAAACTCTGATCTTGTCTTGAGTCCAAGAAGTCTTGTGAGAAAAATATTGATAAATGAGAGGGCAAATTTTAGAGTACAACAGCTACCGGTGTTCAATCTTCTTGAACCTGAAGAGTTAGATTGGCGAGTTTTATCGTTCGTGACTCGAAGGTAAAAGATGATTGGACACTAGAGTGCCCATAAATTTGCACTCGACGGAGAATGTAGTTGAGGGAATGGGCTTAAAGATGCCATTTGGAGAGGTGATCAAATCTTGTTGGAGATGGGCTTGTAGATGCCATCCAAGAATTTTTGCTGAGTTGTAAATTGTAAGTCAGAAGAATAAGTATCATAATGGTATCCGCGTCTAGAACGTATTTGGACCGTATCTGGAGACTTGAAATCTGAATGAGAAACAGAATAGCATTCGTGTTTGGAGCGTATCTAAACTGTATCAAGAGTGTGAAATCTGAATTTGAATAAGTATCAGAATGGCATGCGGATTTGTAGTGTATCTGAACTGTATCTGAACTAGGCTCTGAATGAGTAATAGAATAGCATCCACGTCTGGAGCGTATCTAAACTGTATCTGAACTTGAAATCTAAATAAGGGCCAGAATGGCATCCGTGTCTGGAGCATATCTGAACTAGAATCTGAATAAGTGACAGAATGACTTTCGTGTCTGGAGTGTATCTGAACTGTAATCTGAGTGACAGAATGGCAACTGTATCTGGAGCGTATCCGCACTGTATCTTGAGTTGAGATCTAAATAAGTGACAGAATGGCATCCTTGTCTGGAGCGTATATGGACTGTATCTGAGATCTGAATCTGAATGAGTAACAGAATGACTTCCGTGTCTGGAGTGTGTCTGTATTGTATCTGAAAGCTGAATCTGAATAAGTATCAGAATGGCGTCCTTGTCTGGAGCCTATCTAAACTATATCACGATTGTATATTGTTAAACGGTAGTTATTAATCTTATCCTGAAAAGGGTAAAATGTTAGCTGATACACAAAGTTATGTTGCATGAAATGTATGATGCAATATATGTGCTTTATCAATGTTTATGATATATGGATGTAATGTATGCGCATGTAAGCTGATGTGTTGTATTGCTGAGGAAAATAAATCCTTGACTGCTGCCGGGGAAAATAAATCCTTGACTACTAAGGATAAGAAATCCTTGGCGACTATTGGGGATTAAAAATCCTTGATTGCTGAGGATAAGAAATCCTTGGCGACTTCTCTGGGGACATAAGGATCCTTCATGTCTTGAAGTTGGAGTATTGACAAAAAATTCTGTTGCGAGCAATGTCATACTGTCTGAGTAGTCTGCTTGGGGAGTCCAGAGAATTTGATGACTTCTACTGGGGATTTACACAATGGGAAACCCTTATTCTGCTGGGAAATAAAGAAAACTCGGATGACTTCTGCGGGGAATTAACAAAGAGAATCTTCATTCTGTTGGGGAGCAATAAAAACTCTATGGGGAAGAAGGCTTACTGTTGGGGAGTAGGTTCAGGAGTTTGGGTTGTCTGCCACTCTACTGGGGAGTTATCCTAGGTTTGGGAGAGACAAAAGTTAACTGATATCTGGTTGATTTTCAAATTTCAAGATAACTTGCTAGGGAATTTGGATGGTTTCCGCTGGGGATCAGTAGTTTGAAGTTTTGGCTCCGCTGGGGATTAAGAGTTTGAAGTTTTAACTCCGCTGGGGATCTGTAGTTTCAGCTCCACTGGGGATCTAAATGATGTACTGTAGGGATTGCTCATGGAATAGCCTGAAGACGTTTTCCTAATCTTTCAACCTGTCAGTAATTGTTCTTTTCCACTTTGTTTATTTGTAAACAAGTAATTATGTTCAAATGCATATGTTCATCAATGAATCATTGGACGTTTTTGCAAATAAAAAACACAAGTGTAAAGAAAAAGGCAAATAGTTTTTTGTACTTTGAAAGAGGTATCTTTGTATTTACTTTGAATAAGTGTTTTGTACAAAGGAGACAGACATCCTAGTAAGAGGATGGTGTCATAAAAGTAAGAAAAATTTATACAAAGAAAGATAGCTATGTGTAAAAATCCCATGGGGTTCCCATTCCGCTATAGCCTTCGTATCTCTGAATATCTTGTCCATTCGTTGCTTCGTTCGAAGATGATTGAGCTGATCAGAAGCTCAGAGTTTGGCAATGAAGAGATTGTCCTTAAAGTGATCCGACGAGACATAGTCATACGCTTTAATTCCCTAACTTTTGCCTGGACCGCCCTTTCGGGTTTTCAGTCCACCGGGAAACCCTTTTTTGCCCAAGTCTCCCTTTCGGGTTTTCAACTTTCCGAGTGTACATATTTTTTTATTTTATCCCTAACTTTTGCCCAATCCTTTTGGTTCGCCGGGATGCCCTTGTTTTGCCTAGATGTGTCAACCTAGCGGGTCTCTTATACGTAGTATCTTTTGACTATGTCTGTGTTCGCAGGGTGCGGCAGATCGTCGCTGTCCATGGTGGTTAAGATCATTGTCCCACCAGAAAAGATGTTCTTGATTACAAATGGTCCTTCGTAAGTAGGAGTCCATTTGCCCCTGGGATCACTTTGTGGCAAGATGATGCGCTTGATCACTAGATCCCCAACTTGGTATACTTGGCGTCTGACTTTATTGTTGAAAGCCTTGATCATCCGTTTTTGATACGTATGACCATGGCAAACAGCAGTAAGTCTCTTTTCGTTAATTAAGTTCAGCTGATCAAGTCGGGTTTGGATCCAATCGTCTTCACTCAAACCTGCATCCTTCATGATTCTCAAAGAGGGAATCTGAACCTCGATAGGTAAAACAGCCTCCATGCCATACACCAAGGAATAAGGTGTTGCCCCAATTGATGTGCGAGCCGTGGTACGGTACCCGTGGAGAGCAAACAGTAACATCTCATGCCAGTCCTTGTAGGTGACTGTCATTTTTTGTATGATCTTTTTGATATTTTTGTTAGCAGATTTGACTGCACCATTTATCTTTGGCCGATACGGGGATGAATTGTGATGTTGAATTTTGAACTGCCCGCATAAAGCGGTGATCATAGTATTGTTAAGATTTGTACCGTTATCAGTGATGATCCTTTCGGGGATACCCTACCGGCAAATAATATTTTGTTTGATGAAGCGGGCAACAACATTCTTAGTAACGTATGCAAAGGAAGCTGCTTCGACCCACTTGGTGAAATAGTCAATGGCCACAATAATGAAGTGGTGTCCATTGGATGTTGTAGGCTTGATCTCTCCAATCATGTCGATTCCCCACATAGCGAAGGGCCAAGGAGCTGTTAAGACATTTAGAGCAACCGTAGGCACGTGCACCTTGTCTGCATAGATTTGACATTTATGGCAGGTTCAGGAGTGTTGATAGCAGTCAGCTTCCATGGTAGACCAGTAATAGCCTTCTCGTAGGATCTTCTTTGCCATCGTATGCCCACTAGAGTGAGTGCAAAAGGTACCTTCATGCAATTCAGCCATGATCTTTTCAGCTTCAATCTTGTCCACACAACGGAGCAGAATAGAATCATGATTGCATTTGTACAGGATGCCATTACTTAGGAAGAAGTTAGCTGAGAACCTCCTAAAGAACTTTTTGTTATTGACTGAAGCTCCTTCTGGGTATTCCTTAGCCTCGCGATACCTTTTGACTTCATGAAACCACGGTTGGTCCACTACTTCTTCGGTATTAATCTTGTGACTGTTCTGGTTCGTCCATCCGTTCAACGGTGATTTTGGGAGCCTCGTTATCCCAATTAAGTTTAAACATAGATGAAATTGTTGCTAGAGCATCTGCTAGCTGATTTTCTTCTCGCGGGAAATGCTCAAAGGTGATCTGCTCGAAATGTGGTAACAATGTCAAAACATGTTCTTTGTAAGGGATGAGGTTTGGATGCTTAGTATCCCATTCTCCTTTGATCTGACTGATGACCAAAGCTGAATCCCCAAACACATCTAAAGATTTGATTCCCAAGTCTATGACAGCCTTGAGACCAAAGATGCATGCCTCGTACTCTGCCATGTTGTTCGTACAGTTGAAGCAAAGTCTGGAAGTGAAAGGAGTATGTCATCCTTCTAGAGATATAAGCACAACGCCGATATTATTACCAAGTGCATTGGATGCCCCATCAAAGTACAGGGTCCATCAGGATCCTTATTCAGGTCCGTCATATGGCCTGATCTTTTCGCAGTTGTCCAATGTCATGATGTCTTTGTTAGGGAAGTCGAACTTCATGGACTGGTAATCTTCTACAGCTTGATGGGCCAGATGATCAGCTAGCACATTGCCCTTTATATATTTTTGGGTAGTGTATTGTATGTCGTATTCCATTAGGATCATCTGCCATCTAGCTATCCTTCCAGACAAAGCAGGCTTCTCAAAGATGTACTTTACCGGATCCATCTTAGATATCAGCAAAGTGATATGAGTCAACATATACTGCCTTAGCCGGCGAGCAGCCCATACCAAAGTGCAGCAAGTTTTCTCAAGCAGTGAGTATCGGGTCTCACAGTCGGTAAACTTTTTGCTTAGGTAATAAATAGCGTTCTCTTTTTGGCCAGACTCGTCATGCTGCCCCAGTACGCACCCCATTGAATTCTCTAAGATGGTCAGATACATGATTAGCGGTCTTCCTTCGACAGATGGCATCAAGACAAGAGGTTCTAGTAAATACTCCTTGATTTTGTCGAAAGCAACCTGACATTCATCATTCCATCTGACTACCTGATCTTTCTTCAACAGCTTGAAGATTGGTTCACAAGTAGACGTTAGGTGAGAAATGAATCTGGCAATGTAGTTTAGGCATCCCAAGAAACCTCTGACTTCCTTCTCAGTGCGAGGAGCAGGCATTTCTTGTATAGCTTTGACTTTGGCAGGATCAACCTCGATGCCTTTGTTGCTGACAATGAAACCTAAGAGTTTACCGGACCGAACTCCGAATGTGCACTTGTTTGGGTTCAATCTGAGCTTGTACTCCTTCAACCTGACAAACAACTTTTGCAAGTGATCAAGGTGTTCTTCTTCAGTTTTTGATCGGGCTATCATGTCATCTACGTAGACCTCTATCTCATGATGTATCATATCATGAAATAAAGCTACCATGGCACATTGATAGGTTGCCCCAGCATTCTTCAATCTGAATGGCATCACTTTGTAGAAGAACGTACCCCACTGTTTGACAAATGTAGTTTTATCCATGTCCTCAAGTGCCATTTTGATCTGGTTATAGCCTGAGAATCCGTCCATGAAAGAAAATACTTTGTGTTGAGCTATGTTGTCAACCAGGATGTCGATGTGCGGAAGTGGAAAATCATCTTTAGGGTTGGCCCTGTTTAAATCTCTATAGTCCACGCACATTCTCACTTTGCCGTCCTTCTTAGGCACGGGAACAATGTTGGCCACCCATTGAGGATAGGAAGTAACAGCCAGAAATCCAGCATTGAACTGTTTCATAACTTCTGCTTTGATCTTCTCTGACATGTCAGGTCTCATGCGGCAGAATTTTTGTTTCACTGGTGGACAGTCTTCTCTTGTGGGTAGACGATGTACCACAATGTCTGTATCGAGTCCCGGTATGTCTTCGTATGACCAGGCAAAGATCTCAACATAATCATGCAGTAGATGAATTAGGCGCTCCTTGACACTCGGCTCTAGATTGGCACCTATTTTGATTTCCTTTTTATCTTCCTCAGTACCCAAGTTCATTGTATCTAACATCTCCTCATGAGGCTGAATTGCTCTTTCCTCCTGCTGTAATAATCTGGCCAATTCCCCCGGTACCTCACAATCTTCCTCACCTTCGTATTCGGCTTGGTAGATCAGATCTTCAGAGTCACTGAAGGCTATAACAGTATTGTTACCCATGGGATCTGGAATGGAAGGGTACCTGCATTTGTGAGTGTGGGTGTGTGTAAGGGTATAGCCATCTTAAGACAATAAAATGTAAAAGAAAGACAATGAGCATAAAAAGTTTATATGTGAAAAAGCGTCCATGATTCATTGAATGACATATGTAGATGAAATAAAAACCCTTACAAATGGACCATTGTGCCTCGGGTAAGACACAAGGTTTTTAAAGTACGAATTGTTTGTGAATTATTACAGTCCAACAGAAATGTAAAAGATGAATTACTGCGGTATGAAAGTTATCGGAACAAAGTCTTTGGCTTTCCAGTTGCAAAATACTCCGCTGACAGTAGGAAATATCCAATTTTCCAAGCTACCCTCCTCTTCATTGTCTTCTACCGCATTGACGCTTTGGTTGCTAATCTTTACAGGTGGCCCCCCAGCACAGGCACGGTGCACAGCCTTCTGACCAGTCGAAGTAAACCCCAAGCTAAACTTGTCTGATTTGTAGGGAATGTCTGGAAGCTTCCCCCAGATGGTGCATCCCCCTTCTTCCACTACTTCCCTTGCATCCTTGAGAGATGACATTCGAGGTGGAGGTCTTGTGATCTTTGGAATCGAAGATACCACCTTGGTTGCCGCTATTTCAGGAGAGACTTCTTCAAAATGTTGGAAAGGGGTCTCAATGAACTCGCCATCTAACTCCACATAACGGAAGGAATTCAGATGACTAATCATATACTCCTCCTCCCCATGGACAGTTATGATCTTCCCTTGGACGGGGTACTTTAGCATTTGATGCAAGGTGGAGGTGACAGCACCGGTATTGTGGATCCAGGGGCGTCCCAACAGACAGGAATAAGAAGGACGGATGTCCATCACATAGAATGTTGAATTGAAAACCTGAGTTCCCACCTTGATTGGGATGTACACCTCCCCGTGGACCATCCTCTTAGAACCATCAAAAGCTCTCACCACTATATTGTTGGGTTTTAAAGCCAGCCCCTCACAATCCAATCTATCAAGGGCTTTTTTTGGCAAGACGTTCAAAGATGACCCGGTATCAACCAAGACATGAGCTAGGGTTGTTCCTCTGCACTCCACTGAGACATGTAATGCATCATTGTGTTTTCTCCCTCGGAGTGTTAAGTCAGCATCAGAGAAACCCAGGCCATTATCAGCTGTCAAACTGGCCATACAGTCCTCGAACTGGTCAGCAGACATTTCTTGCGGCACGTGAGCTGTCTTCAGAAATTTTACCAGTGCTTTGGCATGTGCTTAAGAGAAAATTAGCAGGGCTAGCATAGAGATCTTGGAAGGGGTATGCCCCAATTGTTCAACCACATCATAATCACTCTTCTTAGTGATCCTCAGGATTTCTTCCATCTCCTTCTTGGATGTTTCAGGAATAGCTAGTGATTGAGCCTTCGTCTGGACAGGCTCCTCTTGAACATTCTTTCCTTTATTCTCAGCAGTGGAAGTAGGGATAGGAATTGTATTGTCTTTGTTGGTGGGTACGCTTGCAGGTACAATCATTGGTACAGAGGTGATCTTCGGAATGGCCACTGGTCCAAAGACTGTTGTTGGAGGAGAGATCTCTAGAGAGAAGATCCTACCACTGCGGGTGATCTTGCTTGTTCCGACAATGTTACTGATGTCGGGATTGTCCTCCTCAGAGCTTTCTTCTTCAGCAGTCAATTCATCCTGTTTAATACCATGGTAGTAGATTTCTCCACCATAGTTCCATGGTACTGATTTATCTGATTTGTATGGGGCAGGCCTGGGCATTGTAATCTTAAGTGGAGCAGTCTTCGGAGTAGGTGTAATCCTAACGGGTCTTTTAGGGGCCCTGGAAGGATTGGCGTAGATGGTTATTATTGAAACTTCTTTAACTAGAATGGGTGAAACAGGAGCTTTCTCAAACAAAATTTCTTGGTTATCAATCAATTATTGGATTCCTTCCTTCAACAGAGGACAGTCAAATGATGAGGACAGGCAAACATGGCAGTCTTTGTCACAACCTGTGAAGATGCCAGCTTTCAACAAATTCAACTTGATGGTCGGGAGCGGAGTTAACAGTCCATCCACGGTAGCAACAAACAGATCTTCTTCAATAGCGTTGGCATTGTGACCACGCCTCGGCATTGGAGCGGAAATAACATTCGGTTTCTCAGGCGCTTCAAATTCAACTTCCTTTGCGTCTATCAGATCTTGAATCTTGTTCTTCAGAGCCCAACAGTTGTTGGTGTCGTGCCCTGGAATTTCAGAATGGGACGCGCATCTGGCGTTGGGATGGTAATGTGGAGAAGTAGTATTAGGATTTTTTTGGGCCTCTTTTAGAGTAGCCAGATTCAACTTCAGAAGATGTGGTAGAACTTGAGCCGGAGTCATGTTAATCTTAGTGAATTTTTGTACTGGCCTTTCCACCGTTTGCTGGTTTCTTGGCTGGTCTGATGCAGGCTTCGGAATCATTATGGCCCCCACCATTGGTCGGCGCTCGGTTCTTCCCTGATTTCTCTGTGAATGGACAGCATACACTTCCTTTCTTCCCGTGAAGGGCTTTTTTACAGCTGCTAAGGCAGATGCGTCCTTCTGAATTTTCCTATTTCTTATACCAGCCTCCACTCTTTCGCCAGTTAGAATCAATTTGGTAAACCCTGCATAGGAACTCCCAATCAGATGATTGAAGAAAGGACCTGATAGAGTTCCCAAGAACATGTCCACCAACTCCCTCTCAGATAGAGGAGGTTGCACCCTTCCGCCCAAGTCTCTCCACTTTTGTGCGTAATCTTTAAAGCCCTCATTGGAAGCCATGGCCATACTCTGTAGCTGAGTACGGGTTAGCGCCAAGTCGGCGTTGTATTGATATTGTTTATAGAAGGTTGCTGCCAAGTCTTCCCAATTATGGACATTTGCCCTCTCCAACTGGTAGAACCAATCAAGCTGCGTTCCTGATAAACTGTCCTGGAAAAAGTGGACCCACAGGTCTTTATCGACAGAATGTGGTTGAATCTTCCTGACATAGGATCTGAGGTGCATTTTAGGGCAAGACACCCCATCATACTTGGCAAATAGTGGCACCTTAAATTTTGGAGGGATTACAATTCCTGACACCAGCCCTAACTCCTCAAAATCTAGCCCCAGTACTCTCTGGATTTCCATAGCAGTTAGACGCTCTTCCAGGTGTTTGTATTTGTCATCAGCCAGAGGGTATTGTTGTTCAGAGTAGTCATCTTCTTCCTCTTCTTCTTCTTCAGAATCTGATGGTACTGCCGTTCCTTTTCCTTTTCTCTCCCCTTCTTCAGATGTTGTTGGTAATTCTAAGGTCCTTCTGGCTTGTCCCTGAAATCTTCTGCCCATGATAACACACCAGCTGGCTTCTTCTTCTTTTTCTCTTTCTCTTTCTCTAGCAGAGTCTTCAGTTCCTCCTACCCCTTGGCTAGGGTCATGAGCAACTGTTGGAATTATGAATTCTGAGCTTGCAAATCTTTGACAGTTTGTTCAAGATCCATCTTGCTGAAATAAATAGCAGAGAGATGAGGAAACTTGGTGTGGAGACCTGTTTATGCTTATGATGAATGATATGTATTCATGTAATGTTTTCAAGGATTCAGAAATTCAAATTTGTTTTAAACAAAAAATAAACACATATCATATTAATAAGATAGAATTGTGAGTACATCAATGCCCCTTGGGAAAAATAATACAAAACTTTAAGGTAAAAAGATGTTGCGCATCCTCTTTGGTGCAATGTAGGTGTTGAGAGTCTGCTCTTCATGAAGTAGCTGAGTGAGTTCTAAAACATTCTTCTCGCTTGCGTAGAATTGGGCTTCGAAAGTATCGCACTCTCCTTTGAGTTGTATCTAACTCCTTCGTAGATCTTCGAGTGATATTGGCATGTCAGGATATAGGATGGTGTATGGAACCTCTCCTTCCTTAACAGACTCTATAATCACTGGGAGAATGGAGGGATAAGGCATCATAAGACTTTGGGCGCGGGTTCGTACCCACTTGAGGTAAGGCTCAAGAGGGATGGAATTCTTGTGTCCCAGGGTCTTGCTATCCACCTTGTTGGGCATCCTCCAAGCTCGGATGAATCTCTGACGGAGTCCTTGGTCGTTATTATCGTAGTCGAATACCAGGCCTTAAATCAGCATGTCATGTGGGACATCCCTTCGGGCATAACCAAACTGTCTTAGAGCTAAACAAGGGTTGTAGGTGATGCCTCCCCTAATGCCAAGTAGAGGGACATTAGGGAATTCCCCACAACAGTCAATGATGATAACATTCTCTTTGGATCGAGAACACTAATGAATATCTGAATGTTTAAGTGTCATCAACCGTTGTGACCACCTCAAACCTTGATCATTCTTCAAGACTGATTAGGGAAGATGAGAAATAAACCATCTTTCCAGGAGAGGAGTGCAACACATAAGAACACCTCTTTTCCTCATTGTACGAGTGTGAAAAGAGTGGAGGATATCCCCAAGCAATGTAGGCACCGGGTTGCGAGTCATGAAGATTTTGACAGCGCTTACATCTATGAGTTGGTCAGGATTAGGGAACAAAGCCAATCCATAGATGAGAAAAGCTACAATCTCCTCAAAAGCTTGCAAGTCTAGGGAATTCCAACAGCTTTGGGCCTTCTCAAACAGAAACTTTGACAAGAAGCCTTTGACACCACTTCTAGTTTCCCAATGAGTTGTGACATCAGATGAGTGCAAGTGTAGGGCTTGAGCAATCTCTTTTGGCTTTGGATCTCTTTCCGTACCATTGAAGAGTAGTTGATTGAGAATAGGAATCCTCAGAAGTTGAGAGAATTCTTCCAAAGTGAGCACAAGTTGATAGTTAGGAAATATGAAGCAATGATGCAAAGGGTCAAAGAACTGGAAGAGAACTTTCATCATATCCTCCTATGTGTTGGAAGTGACCAAGTTGAGTAGACGACCATGTCTCTCGGTGAATGGAGAATTCTCAGGAATCCTTGAAGCTAGCTCCTTGAGTTGTGGAGGAATTTTACAAGGTTGATTTGGATAGTTTTCCTGCGAAGTGAATCCATAACCTACAAAACAAGAACAAAGATGAATCTCCAAAATCCTTGAAATGGTTAGTGGATGCATATGATGTTCATGATGTCCGTGATGTTATGCACAAGTATATATGTATAAGCAAATCACACAAGTTCCTAGTTTAGGCTTGCATGGGGTTTCATAGGTAAGTACCCTCTTGAAGTTTAGTTGGCTCAACCTGTCCTAGTAAAAGTAACCGGGTTCTAAGGAGCTCAATATCACTGGATTGTTTCCTTGTTCATTGTTTCAATTCAAGCCTCTTTACTGGCGACCGAAATATTCCAAGGAACCAAACCTCAATGAGTGTAGTATCGAGTATCTACCAACTTCGGACTGCACCAAAGCCGGTCATCTCACTACACCCTAAAAGGCCAAGTTGGTCAAGTAAAGGTTATAGAAGTTCATTAGTGCTTCATGACATTACTCAGCGGCCCCGTATTCTCTTTGATTGACTCAAAGGCTACCGGTACCCACAAATATATTGTACTAATATAGCTAATGCTTAGACCATGTCGGTATACCCCGCACAGTTTCCACAATGTATTGCTATTTACCTATAATGTTTCTCAAATCCGGGTGGAGGATTCAAACCCAAATAATAGAACCAAAATGTAAAGCAAACAAGTCAAACAATTGTAAGCAAATAAAGGTGATCTAAACCCTAAGGTAACCCCACTTTTTAAAAAATTCTTTATTCCCCAGCAGAGTCGCCAGTTCTGTGATGCGGTGGGAGAACTGACTTGAGGTTTTGCGTTTGTGTTCACAAATGTTGCGGTTATCAAGAGTCGCCACCGACTTTTCTTTTATCCAAAAGGAAAGGTAAAAAAGCACAGGAAAGACCTTTAAGATGTTTTCTTGAGTTCGGGGGGTAGGTTATGAAAAGGGAAGGTGCTAGCATCCTTTTCATCCATGGTTTTCCATGGGCTCTTAGTTACTTGTTTAGATCACTTGCTTTGCTTTGAAATTGTTTGAAATGGTGATTTATGTGGTTTTGAAATTATTTTGAAAAGAGACCATCGTTTAGGCAATCTTTGTAATGATTCTCATTCGTAAGAATGTATAGAAAGGTGTTTGTCTTTTGAAAAATGTTTCAAGGTTTTGCAAGATGTTTTGAAATGTGTGTGTGTGTTTGCTTTTGAAAATAGCAAGGATTATTTTGAAATTGATCAAGTAACTAGAAGCTATCTACCTACTCAAATGTCTTTCTTGTGCATTTTTATTCCTTTGACATTGTTGATTTACCATTGATTTGGTAAGTAACCCTATCTTTGGATGTAAACGGGACGGGCGTGGGTCATCGTATGACCATGATAGCAATGTTGTCAAGTATCTTAGCATTTTTTAGGGACCAAGATCATTTGTTTAGGCAACCTTTTGATAGCGTCATCGAGGGACTATGATCTTATATTTGTTTTGTTTTGCCAAGATACTTCGCATGTGTAACATGGCCATTTTTAATTAGGCAACCAAGTTGGAGAAACCCTAAGGGTGCTTGTGTGCAATGTATGTTATTTTACATGCTTTTGATTTGTATTAGATTAGGTCTTTTCTATTTGTTTGTTTTTGTTCTTGTCATGCAAACCCTAGTTTTACTAAACATGGTATAAATGCAATAAATTGCGTAAATGTAAACTAAGCTATTACAACAATTATTATGGGAGGGGGATACAAGTTTTTAAATGGGGATATTGCACAAAATAAACCCTAAAAATACTATTACAACCAAATTGAATTTTGTGCGCATTAAATAAATATACAAATATTAAAATGCAATGCAAATGTATTTATGCAAAAATGTTTTGGTATTTGATTTTTTTTGTATGAGAAAATAATTTAACTAACCCTAGAAAATAAGGAAAAATAATATTTATTATTTTTTGAAAGGGGGAACCCTAATTTTTTTATTAAAGAAAATATATGTTCTATATTAATATTTTGTCCATTTTTTTTGTACAAGAAAATAATAAATAATATTATGTACAAATATTAAAAATTAAAATATGTATGAAAATAAATATTTTATATGTATAAATAACATAATAAAAATGTATAGTATTTTTAAATATATTTACAATTTATTTAAGAAAATAAAGTACATTATCCTAACAAAATATTTTTTATGTAAAAAAAAAATAATAATAAAAAAAAATAAAATTTGCAAAAATAAAAGAAATTATTTTTTATGATTTTTTAATGTTCAGAAAAATAATTAAAAGCAATAAATATGAAAATATAAAGAAAAATGCAAAAATATAAAATAATAGTCAGGGGGTGTAAAAGTAATCCAGGGGGTGTGAAAAGCAGAAACAAAAGGCCAGAAATGCCAAAAAGCCCAAGGCACAGCTTCGTCCTTGTCCTCTGTCTTCTCCTTCGAGCGTGTTTCCTTCAAACCTGCAACTTGCTCATGCTTGCACAAAAACAAAAACCCATAACATAAAACATGTAGCATTTAATCTCACGATTCCAACCATATAAAATTTGTAACCTAACTCTCAAAGATCAGAGAGAATTTTATCAGCCTTAATTCGTGACCTAGAAATTTTATGAACTTCAAGCTTTAAATTCTCACAGCACAGTTAATATAAATGGAAAGTATGCATATGTACAGCTTCACCATGTTATAGACTACATCTTTTCTTCACAAATCGTGGCTTGAGGATGCCTAAATAGAGAGATATAGTTTTGAAAAATAACTCCTTCAGCTGGATTTGGATATGACAATGTGGGGACTTTGAGTGAGGCTTGAGGATCGTGTGAGCTTCCTTGAACTTCCTTCAAGTTATTCCAATGCTTAGCTTGCTTTGTGGATGGCTGAAACTCGTTGCACAAGTCAAGTTGCAAGCTCCAAGTTTGAAAATGGCAATGGCTGAAATAGAGCTTACAGAAGCAGGGCAAGGGCTTGGATATCTTTGGTAGGATATATGGAAGGTGTTTGAAGTGTCGAGCCACAAAACGCACGAGCAACAAATGAGTTTTCTATGGTTTTGCAGAAACTGGATGTTTGGGCAGAAAAATGGAGTTTTTGTGTTTTGGAGTTTTTCTGGATGCTAAGCAATCGTGTTCAGCCTTACAATGAGTTTGTATATTTGTATAGAATGATACAAAGTCCACTCTTTATCAGTTGTACAAGTTCTGACCTCTTTTGCAACTTTTCTTGCATTTGAAGAAAAGTGAAGTGACCAATACAAACATGCTTGTACTAACTGGCTTGTGAGCTGCAGAGAGTTGGTATACATTGCTTGTGGCCTATGGAAATTGTTTGCATCAAAGGGACAAGTCCAAGGCTCAAGATGGACAAAGTTGCAAAAGCTCGCTTTATGAAAATGGCATTGTGCACTTTTGGCCAAAAATGGAAATGTATCTTGTACAATGCTTCAAAAGTGAAAATAAAGCCTTTAACCTATGAGTTTGCATTTAATTATGGAGTGTAGGATGAGTTTAGGACCTGTAAAGCAAGATTTAAGTATCCAAGATCTGATTTGCAACTTGATGCTTTGTGAAAATGGCATGAACAAAAGTGATAAAATGCCAACTTCCCTTCTTCGATTCTCCCTAACCACAAATGATCTTGGAGAGTTCTTGGGTATTTTCGAAAGCTTGCAATGTGCTCTATAATCCATCTTTGAAATGCATTTTGAGATACCTCTTGGAACTAGGTGAAAAATGTCCATGAAGTTGGGTCAAAAATCTGACTAAATTAGGGCAAAATTTCACTAAGTTATTTAGTTCATGGACCCATGTTCACAAATTCATAACTTGAGATCCAAGCATCTTTTGGGAAAAGTTTGTGAAGCAAAGTTGCAGATTTCATGGAGGACTACAACTTTCATGTTTGAAGTTTTCTTTGAATCAAATTACATCATGGTGAAAAGTGGTGAAAAGTTGGGGAAAAATAAGAAACTTTCCATACTTAGAAAAATTCTAAGTTATGAAATTTTTTCAAATTCAAAACCCTAATTTCCAAAATTGGTTTTCTTGGTGAACAAGTTTCACATTTTGACATATCTTGATGAATTATGACCCTTGACACTTGATTTTGACCAAAAAGTCAAAGTTTGACTTTTCAATGTACAGTTGACTTTTGATCAGTTGACTGCAAAATTCATCTGTCAATCCAATGAACTTGAGATATTTTGAACTATGTAATTAGGTCAAGATGATGCAATTGAACCCTTGAAATCATGTTTGACCCCAATTGGTCATTGGCTAGGTTAAAAATCAGAAATTGCCCTTTCTCAATCAAAACCCTAATTTTGATCATTTTGCCCTTTTGATGATTTGATCAAATTTCTTGAGGAGTTGTGATCCAAACTTGATCAAATGGTACATATGAGCCTAAAATGTTGATATGGATAAAAAATTATGAAGTTTGACTGTAAATTGGCCATGGTTGACTTTTTCCCCAATACAATTGATTTTTAGGTCAACTGTCCAATTGACTGATCAAAAATGTGGTTCAAGGCTTGAAACTTGTCATGAGTGATCTTAGGGGTCCAAGATGATGTTTGAAAGTCACATGAAGCATTTATAGTCCAAAAATCCTTATGCAAACTCAAACCCTAATTTTGGGTGATTAGTGCTAGATGAGATGTCTTGAGCTGACCAAACCCTAATCTTGTTTTGAGTCCAAGAAGTCTTGTGAGAAAAATCTTGATAAATGAGAGGGAAAATTTTGGGGTACAACACTCATCGTTAGTGAACTTCGGTGTTGTTATTTCTTTCCTCTTTCTACCTTCAGTGAACGTTGGTAGTTTCACCTTCAGTATGAGTTAGTGTATCCTTTGACCATTTTACCATCCTCTCTAAGTCGGGTCTTTTGATCCACCAGTGATTTATTTTCCTGGTCGGGTTGCTCTCTTGTTTCTTTATTTTCTTACATCCTTAGTGGTGTTTTGCATCCCTTTGGAGTTGTCCATGTGCACTCATATTCATAAGCATTATATGGCATCTTAGGGCTAAAAATGGGGTTTGTTTTATATTTAAGTATCTTTGATCGCGTAGACACGAAGATTTTTAACCTTTGTATCTCCGGATAGAATAAACTTAAATAAGGGTAGTTGTTGTACCCCAATTTTTCCCCTAAGATCCCTTCATCATACCATATTGATTCAATCACAACAAGATCACATCAAGGTTCTTGATTCTCCTCCCTACCTTTAGTTTTGCTCTTTGAGGAATCACCAAGCACCTTGACTTATTTTCTTTTGTGGTCATGAATATTTTGTCTTGATTTTTACTTTTTATTAATAAAATGCAATGTTGGTTTGTCTTACTTGTTACTAATGTAGGTAAAGGCAATAAGATTTAGCAAGTTGCTCCATGGGTTCATGAGTTTATTTCCATGCTCTAGTCAATAAAGCTTGAGAAGTTCAAACCTCACCATTGGATTTGTTTTGGAAGAAATGGCATGGCAAGGTTATTTTGGTTCACCATATTTCAAGGTTATCAAATTTGATTCAAAAGTACAAAGGGGTTGATTGGAGAAGTTGTCATGCTTTGACAAGGCTTTGTTCCCATTGGTTACAAGTGCATATTTCTCTCAATTCTCAAGATATGGAAGTGTTTTTGGTGGCTATGAGTTCTCATTTTCACCCTTAACAACTTATATTTACAAATCATTTGTGGTGGTACAAGAAGTTTGTTCAAAATTGTCAAAGTTCCTCAAAGCATTTTCTTGATCTAGGAGCTAGGGTTTTGAACTTCAAAGAAGTATATCTTGCTCATATTTTGGTATTTTTGAGTGATTCCAAAGTCATCATTCTCTTCAAAGGGATATTAGTAAATCATTTAAAAAGTTTCAAGGAGTTTTCATGTGGAAGAAACTTGATGATGAAGAAAGGTTACAAGTCCTCAAGATGAACCCCTAATTTCTCATATGTGACTTCAAATGATCATAACTTGGTCAATTTTTATCACCTTGAGCCCACTCTTTTTCCAAAATGATCTTGAGGATGTGAACTTTATGCCTTCTTTTATATGCAAAGTGAGAAAATGGATGGAAGATGCCCTAAAGATGAAAAAGATTATAGGTCATTTCAAGGATTTTTGCCAACTTCAACAAGTCATAACTCTCTCAATTTTTGGAGATTTTGAATGGTTCAAGTTTCAAAATTCCATTTAAGAGGTCTATTTCATGCCATCTTATTTGGTCAAGAGCAAATTCCAAGTGGAATGCCATGTTTGGATGCAAAACATTATAGGTCACTTTTGAAGAAAAACTTGAAATATTTCTAAGTATGGAAAGTCAACTTCTTTTTCCCAACTTTGACTCAATGAAACTTTCAGCTCAAGCATCCATTTGATTCCATTCTTTTTCCATTGCAAAGCTTGTAACCTCATCTTTATAAAGCATTAAGAATCATGCCCTAAGACCCATTGAGCTGAGAATGCCATTGATTTGAACTTGGTAACTTGGAACTGAAGTTTCTTCAAAAGTCAGAATTTGAAATCATTAGTTTAGCTTCTAAACACTTTGTTTCTGCATGTTTTTACCTCTAAACATGTTTAGTGAACTTCCAGAAGTAATTAGCACAACAAAATGCGTGTTTTGGATGAGTTTTGATCAAATTAGAAGTCACACTTTTCTTGTTTGCAACTTCACGCGATTTCCCTCCAAACTTCATCATTTCACACTCTTGGACATTCCATTTGATTCCCTATAAATAGAGGGTCATCCCTCATTCATTTTCTTAAGCTTGGATAGCCAGAACCACCCTGCCAAACTTGTTCCATAACTCAAAATTCTGCAACTTTGAAATCTATTTTCAAGCCTTTTTCAATCCAATTTTTCTATCAATTTACCTTCCTTGATCTTCCCTAAAGCTAACCATAAAATTACATTCAAGAATCGTGCCCTATATTGCTCCATAGAAGTCCAGTTTCAGAACTCTGCAACTCAACTTCAATAGGTAGATTTCTTCATCAATTCTTCAAAACTTTGATATCATTGTGATGCTCTCATTGTCCTAGTTCTAGTCGCAACACTTACTTTTATCTGGAAACTTGTTTTGACCATGAAATTTCAAATCCCTTTTCAAAACTTTCTTTCCAAATTGCTTGAGCTACAGTTTATATAAATTTATCGTGAAGGTGTGTTTGTCTTTGTCTTAAAGAGACGAAGCGAATGGCATAGGTCTCGTACTCTAATTTTAAAGATTGAGCAACATGGTTTTGGGACTGGCTGGAGGTTGAAGATGACCAGCGTGCCATCCTTCAACCAGTGAAATAGCGCCATTTGGAATTTTTGAATTTCTGATTTACATTTGATTCAGTGCTTTATTCATTAATGACCATGATATGAACAGCGGGCCAGATCCCTTGGATTTGATTACTAATGTGTTTTGACTCTCATCCAATGGTCCACATATTTTTGACTTTATTTTTCTTTTCTGATTTTTATATTTAATTGTTTTAAATTTCAAAAAAATCATAGAAAATTTATTTTTAGTCAAAAAATCTGAAAAAATCATGAAAAACATTTTTGATTTTTCTCTTTCTAATTTTTATTTTTTCACAATTTTATTTTGTGTTTTGATTTTTTTTATAAATTTCCACTTTATTTGAATTGTTTTAAATGTTTAAAAATACCTTTATGAATTTATAAATTATGGAAAAATTATGGAATGATCCAATGATATTGTGACAAATATTGGTGACCTCATTTATTTTTTATTTCTGACTTTGTTATTTTTTATCATTTTTGGTTTATTTTACTCATTTCTTTTAATTTTAAAAATAGTTTCTGAATTTAAAAAATTACCAAAAATTTTATAAAATTACTTTAGTTCATTCCTGATTTTTCTATGGTCTTACTTTTTATTTCTTGATTAATTTGAATATAGTTGATATTTTTCTCTTTTATTTCTATTTTAAAACATTTCTTAAAACCTTTTTTAATGTATATATTAAATTCAATATTATTTTGTGATTATTTTCTTGCTGATATTGGATTGAAATTTTGGTCATGAACTTTGTTAACATCATTGGATCCACGGTGTTGAGTCTAACTCCACAAAAATGGATAAATGATTTTAATAACAGTTTGATTTAAATTTAATTCAAATGTGGTTTGTATATTCTCCCAACCCCTCTTCATCTTTTCCCTTTCTCATTGCACTAAGTGTTATTGGGGCATGATCTCAATATCATGGCTCAAAACAAATGGTGCATAGATTGCTATTGACCGACCTCAAAATAGGTGTGACTTCTATATAAGTCCACTTACGATTGCTTAACATAGCGCTAAATTTTGTCCCGATTTAAATAAATAATCATTCGTGACCCAAACCTATGTTTGCAAGCCCAAATATGTTAATTTGATCCCTTTGATCCAATAACCTTGAGATTCGTTGTGTGGAGGCTTTGGTTCTATCAATCCTCTAATGGATCTACAACACTTTTGGTCACCACGGATCACTTAAACATCGTTGATCATTAATGGTACTTGTGAGGATTTCAAATGGATGATATACCTAACAAAAAGAAAATGCAACTTGTTGTATGGAGGCTTTGGTTCTACCAATCCTCTAATAAGTTCCAAATGCAAGTTTCAAGATGGTCATTCAACTAACCACTAATTATTTAAAAAAAATTTACTTTATGCCCTTTTATTTTTTATGCTTTATGTACCATTTACTTTAAGCATTACATTTCATGTCATTTTTATTTTGCTCACTTGAGCCTTTCCTTTTCTCTTCTAAGACACCTAATAATCAACATGAACCATAAAAAACTTTCATGATACTTGGACTATTTGGTTACTATCTTTGGCATTATGGAGTATTGGACTTCTTGGACTTAGGATTAGAAACCTTGGCCTATGTTGGAGACCTTGTGACCTTAATTGATATTTTGTCTGGAGTTCTTGAGGTTTACCTCAAGACATTGGGTTGTTTGTTTGTTTTGTGTGCAGGTTATTATGATTATATCCTTTGTTTGTGATCTGAAGTTCACCCGTATACAGTCGTTACTCTGCCCAATTTTTATGAAGACTTAATACACTTGAAGTTTGGTTCTCACAAGAGGTCTAGTATCTTTGCTTACTTGGTTTCAATCCAAAGAATGGGAATTCTATATTGGTTCATAATGTAAAGTATTGACTTCTTGTTGGTTAGATGGTCCTTATCCCTAGCTTTTATCTTATACTTTAGGATAGTCCCTTCTTCTCCTCCCATCTTCTTTAATTTCAAAAAAATCTTCTCCCTCCTTTTGAAAACTCTTCTTATTTTTAAAATTGAACTACTTTCTCAATAAACTTGGACTTAGGTCCATACATTTTCAAAACATCTTTCACAAATAAACTTAAATCAACTTAATAATACCTTGACATTTTTTGTGAGAAGACTAAAAGTTAATCAATCTCATTTCAAACCATTTTGCCACTTTGGATTTTAAAACCTTTCTCAAAAGATTAGACTCTTGTCAATCCTTGTAGTGATGCAAACAACTATACTTCTACAATGTATGGTGAAGAGAGATATTTTCCACTTTGGTGTTGAGTGAGGCATTGTTGATTTTAAAATCTAATCCATATCCTCCACTTTGAGATGACACAAATTCTCCTTTCTCATGATTGTGGGTAGTAAGTATGTTTTCCACACGGGCAATGACAATGTTTTCTTATCTGATAAAATTAACCAACACACTTGTGTTTTAAAATTTTCAAAGAGGAACTACGTGTACCCTGATCCCCTATTGCACGAAAGGTGGTACGTAGGCACTAAAGGTTCACACCGCGACGGGTGCGAAAATCATAAAATATTTCTTTTCTTACCTCCACCATCAATTTTTATACAACGTTTTTATAGCCAAAATATACAGATTTTACAAAGAGGTTCCTGCGGAGTACCGTAGATGTTTAGGGTGCTAATACCTTCCCTTTTCATAACCAACCCCATTAACTAGAATCCTTCCCCCTCTTTTTGGGTTATTCACTCTTTTCCCATTCCTTTGGAAACAATAAAGTGCGGTGGCGATTTTTATTTTGATTTGTATAAGTCTAATCAATCTAATGGATTAGTCTTAAACATTTCTACCGCTACAGACATGGAATTCTAAATTGGATACCAAAGTCTATGGAAAGTTTTTGTAATGGTTTGTATTCACCTCCACCATCACAGTGAATCACTTTTATTTTCTTGTCAAATTTTTTTTCACTAAATTTTTGAATTGGATAAAAGCATGCATGATTTCTGATTTTTATTTTAAGGGAAAAATCCAAGTAAATTTGTTGAAGTCATCAATCAAATTCACATAGTATTTAAAACTAAATTGAGACAATATTAGAGCAGGGCCCCATACGCCAGTATGAATCAACACCTTTTCCATTACAATCTTTCAACACCTTTTCCAGTACTTTATTATTGGGATTCCAAAGTTTCCTATGCCAATTTTCTTTGAGAAACATCTAGGCATAATGAACTTTATTGTTTGAAGTTTCTTTATTAGTTGATAGTTTATATAGGCCATCCTTAAGCCTCCCCTTTAGAAGTGTCGTGTTAGAACATAGTTTGATTCTACAACCCTCAGTTAGAGTTTTGATGATAAAAAAATATAAGATTAAATGAATTATGAGATTTATATAAGACATATATGCTACTCAAAATTATGTTGTGTATTTACAGAAACTCTGATGGAATCAGCATCAGAATATCAGTATCAACATCAGCATCAGAAGATATGTCAGCATCAGAAGATCAAACATGTGCTATAGCGAAAGCCTGATGAACAGAATCTACGCATAACATACTTTGAATCTGATCAAGATCCTAACCATGTCATCAGAACTCAGAAGCGTCAGAATAAGCTAAAGCCAAGAACACTCTGATTTTCATTAAGCAGAACATTCTGAAGTGTCAATGTTACTATGCATTCAAGACAGTTTAATTACCGACGGCTTTATTCCAAGACAAAGATCTTCTCAAAAAGGAAAGAACGTTATGAGCATTGAAATGGAATTATGGACAGCAACGTATCTATTCCTAGGCTATATAAACAAGTCAGTGAGAAAAGAAATGGCTAATTCTCTAATACGCACATACGCACAAGCCAATCATCTTTACGTTCTCACTCATCCAGTTTGCTAAAGTTCTCAAGCGCTTACTCTATAGCTCTAGCAATCTAGTTTTTATCTAAGCTTCATATTGTGTATTATCACAGTTGTGATATATAGTTTTTCTAGAAAACATCAAACACACATTTGTTCATTTATCTGTAAAAGAATTTCCTTGAGATAAACCGGTCGGTGGTTAGACTCAAGAAGGCTTTAACAGTTGTTAAAGCAGTTGTGTATTCAGTTGAATATAATGGATTAAGACCTCGTTGGAGAGAGGCGAAATCACCTTGACGGGTGGACTGGAGTAGTTTGAGATCAAACGAACCAGGATAAAAATAATGTGTTGTCTGCATTTGATTTCAAGTTTTACAATTCAACCCCCCTTCTTGTGTTTTTCACATCTTCAATTGGCATCAGAGCGCCTGGTTCTGAGCTTATAACACTTAATTGTGTCAGTACAAGATCCAGCGTTAGAAAAACACTATGGCAGGACCACATCAAAACATCAGCAATGACAACAATGAAGAAAGAGACAGATTCAGTGGCAAACCTCCAGTCTTTGATGGAGAGAACTTTGATTACTGGAAAGACAGAATTGAAAGCTTCTTTCTGGCCCACGATGCTGATCTGTGGGATATGGTGACTGATGGATACATGCACCCAGTGAATGCAAGTGGTCAGAAGATTGACAGGAAAGCAATGTCTGATCAACAAAAGCATGATTTCAGAAATCATCACAAAGCCAGAACAATTCTTCTCAGTGCCATCTCTTACTCTGAATATGAAAAGATATCAAACAGAGACACTGCAAAGAATATGTTTGACTCTCTGAGAATGACGCATGAAGGAAACATTCAAGTTAAAGAAACTAAAGCTCTTGCACTCATTCAGAAGTATGAGGCATTCAAGATGGAAGAAAGTGAATCAATTGAAACAATGTTCTCAAGATTTCAAATTTTGGTTGCTGGTCTCAAAGTTCTGGACAAAGGGTATTCTACTGCTGATCATGTTAAGAAGATCATCAGAAGCCTGCCAAAACAGTGGAGGCCAATGGTCACAGTGCTGAAGCTAGCTAAGGATCTCAACAAAATCTCTCTGGAGGAACTTGTCAGCTCCCTCAGAAGTCACGAGATAGAGCTAGAAGCTGATGAACCTTAAAAGCAAGGTAAGCCATTAGCTTTAAAATCTAACATAAAATCTGACTCCAAAGTTTTGCAGGCTGTAGAAGAAACCTCTGATGGGTCCTCATCAGAAGAAGATGAATTGTCTCTCCTCTCCAGAAGGGTGAACCAACTGTGGAAGCAGAGGCAAAGAAAGTTCAGGAATCCAAGAAGATCAGATAATCAGAATGAATCCTCCTCCAGATACAGAAGGTCAGAACCCTCCTCTGGATACAGAAGATCTGAAGGCTCTTCAGGAAGCATAAAGCCAAACAACAAAGACATCATCTGTTATGAATGTAACGAGCAATGGCACTACAAAAGTGACTGCCCAAAGCTTCAGAAGGAAAAGCCCAGAAGAAAGTCTGGCAAGGAAAAGAAGAAAAGTCTCATGGCCACATGGGATGATTCTGATACATCTGAAGCTGACTCAGAATCAGATGATGAAAGAGCAAATATAGCTCTCATGGCTAACATAATAGAAGACAGTGAAGCTTCTGAATCAGACTCTGAATCAGACACAGAAGAGGTATTTCCTGACTTTGATATTAATTTTACTAAGGCTGAACTAGCTGAAAGCCTTAATGAGATTCTGGAAAGATATCAGCAGATCAGAGTCAAATTCAGAAACCTGAAAAGGAATCTTGCTTTTGACTCTGATAAAACTGAGAGTCTCAAATTGGAAAATTCTGAGTTGAAAGATAAAGTTTCAAAATTAGAAAATCTATTACAAAACTCTCAGAAGGAAACAATTCTTGAAACTCCCAGCAGTGCTGATGAGATCATCAAGGAGTATGATCACAGTTTTCAGAAGTTTCTAGCTAAAAACATAGATAGAAGCAAGATGGCTTCAATGATCTATGGAGTTAGCAGAAATGGCAGAAAGGGAATAGGATATCAAGGTAAGGTACCTTCACCAAAGAATGCCATGGATTTAGTGATAAAACGCACTTCATTGGATTCTCACTTTGTATGTGGGCACACACATGACATCAAATATACTAGTAGTAATTATTCTGTCAAACCAAAATTCAACCAGAGTTTTGGTAAAACTAACAAATCAGGACCCAAGAAAATATGGGTACCTAAGGATAAAATAATACATGTTGCAGATATCTTTAGCAGCAAAGCAGAAACACCAGTCATGGTACCTGGACTCTGGCTGCTCACGACACATGACGGGAAGAAGGCATATGTTCCAAAGCCTGGAACTTAAGCCTGGAGGGCACGTAGGCTTTGGAGACAATCAGAGGGGAAAGATCATTGGCTCTGGAACAGTAAGTAATGTAAATCTTCCCTCTATAAGTAATGTTTTATTAGTAGATGGATTAATGCATAACCTGTTATCCATAAGTCAATTAAGTGATAACGGTTATGATATAATCTTTAATCAAAATTCATGTAAAGTTGTTAGTCATAAAGATGGGACTATCTTATTTAATGGAAAGAGGAGAAACAAAATTTATAAAATAAAACTTTCTGAACTGAAAAGTCAGAATGTAAAGTGTCTTCTGTCTGTTAACAACGAGCAATGGATCTGGCACAGAAGATTGGGGCATGTTAGTATGAGAAGAATATCTCAGATTAACAAACTCAATCTGGTCAGAGGACTTCCTAACCTGAAGTTCAATTCAGATGCTCTGTGTGAAGCATGTCAGAAAGGCAAGTTTGCAAAACCGTCTTTCAAATCTAAAAACGTTGTTTCCACCTCTAAGCCATTAGAACTTCTGCACATTGACTTATTTGGACCAGTTAAAACTGCCTCAGTCAATGGTAAGAAGTATGGGTTAGTAATCGTAGATGACTATAGCAGATGGACATGGGTAAAGTTCTTAAGACACAAGGACGAGTCACACTCTGTGTTTGTCACCTTCTGCAACCAAGTTCAGAATGAAAAGGATCTTAGAATCGTCAAAGTCAGAAGTGATCATGGTGGAGAGTTTGAAAACAAAGATTTTGAATCTTTTTTAATGACAAAGGCATTCTGCATGATTTCTCTTGTCCTAGAACTCCCCAGCAAAATGGAGTTGTAGAACGAAAGAACAGAATATTGCAAGAAATGGCCAGAACCATGATCAACGAGACTAACGTTGCTAAGATCTTCTGGGCAGAGGCAATAAACACAGCGTGCTACATTCAGAATAGAATCTCTATAAGACTTATTCTGGAAAAGACTCCATATGAATTGTGGAAGAACAGAAAGCCCAACATTTCTTATTTTTCATCCATTTGGATGTACTTGCTTTATCTTGAATACTAAAAATTATTTGAACAAGTTTGACTCTAAAGCACAAAAGTGTATTATGTTAGGATACTCTGAACGCTCAAGAGGGTACAGAGTATACAATACAGAAACACAGATTGTTGAAGAATCAATCAGTGTTCATTTTGACGATAAGCTTGACTCTCCAAAGTCAAAGCAGAATGAATTACTTGCAGGTATGGAAGTTGAATTCACAGGTACTGAAGACAAGTCATCTGAAGCTCTTAACAGAGACACTCCCTCAACATCAGAAAGAGGCACTGCAAGCAATCCAGCACCTTCTGTTGATCAACCTCAGAAAAGACCATCCAGAAGCAGCATGGATCACCCAGAAGAAACAATCTTAGGAAGAAAGGAAGATCCAATCAGAACAAGAGCCAGCTTCAGAAACTCTGAAGAATCCCTCATGGGACTTGTTTCTCTGATTGAACCATCTTCAATTGATGAAGCACTTCTGGACAATGACTGGATTCTAGCAATGCAAGAGGAGCTGAATCAATTCACAAGGAATGACGTATGGGATCTAGTTCCTAAACCAAAAGGATTCAACGTCATTGGAACAAAATGGGTGTTCAGAAACAAACTGAATGAACAAGGTGAAGTCATCAGAAACAAAGCACGATTGGTAGCTCAAGGTTATATTCAGCAAGAGGGGATAGACTATACAGAAACCTTTGCTCCAGTCGCCAGGTTAGAATCTATCAGACTTTTAATTTCATTTGCTGTTAATAAAGGCATCACTCTGTATCAGATGGATGTTAAAAGTGCATTCTTAAATGGCTATATAGAAGAAGAGGTATATGTGCATCAACCCCCTGGTTTTGAAAGTTCAAAAAATATAGAATATGTTTTCAAACTAAAGAAGTCACTGTATGGTCTGAAACAAGCTCCCAGAGCTTGGTATGAAAGACTGAGTAACTTCCTGTTAGAAAAGGAATTCACCAGAGGGAAAGTGGACACAACCTTATTCTGTAAGACAGTTAAGAATGACATTTTAGTATGTCAGATTTATGTTGATGATATCATTTTTGGATCTACTAAACCTTCTCTGGGAAGAAAGTTTGCTAAGTGTATGCAGGCAGAATTTGAGATGAGCCTAATGGGGGAACTGAAATTCTTTCTGGGCATTCAGATAAATCAAACCCCAGAAGGAACTTACATTCATCAGAGCAAATATGTCAGAGAACTTCTGAAGAAATTTGATCTCTCAGAATGTAAGCCATCAAAGATTCCAATGCATCCCACGTGCATTCTGGAAAGAGAAGAGGTAAGCAAAAAGGTAGAATAGAATGTCTACAGAGGTATGATTGGTGCTCTTCTTTATCTGACAGCTTCAAGGCCTGATATTTTATTCAGTGTATGCATTTGTGCAAGATTCCAATCAGATCCTAGAGAATCTCACTTAACAGTTGTTAAGCGAATTTTCAAGTATCTGAAAGGTACTACTAATCTGGGTCTGTTTTATAGAAAATCTAGTGATTACAGCTTAGTAGGATACTGTGATGCTGACTTTGCTGGAGACAGAGTAGAACGTAAAAGCACTTCTGGAAGCTGCCAGTTTCTGGGAGAAAATCTGATCTCATGGTCCAGCAAAAGACAATCCACAATTGCTCTATCAACAGCAGAAGCTGAATACATAGCAGCAGCTGGATGCAGCACACAAATGCTCTGGATGAAAAGTCAACTTGAGGCACCAGAGGTTGTTCTGAAGAAGACGAAGAAGAGAAAAGCTGCTACAGAAGGACCATCTCAACAGACTCCAAAGAAAAGAGGTAATCCTGTTTCTGTAACTGTTTTAGATTCAACTGCTGTTTCCACATCTATTCCAACTCCATCTGAAATCCTAACACCTCAAACCTTTGATGATTTTGACGTTGACTTTGACCCTTATGAGTCATTAACCCTCAGAAGATCCCGCTCCAAACCACAAAATCCAAACACTGCAACCATACCAGAACCAGAACTTGCACAAGTTCTTTCTGATATAGACCAACACTCTTCCGCTCCCCAAACAGAAAATCCAAATCCACAACCAGAAATTCCCACCTCACCACAACCTGCAACTCCCCTCTCACCAATACCAGATATTAATCCACCCTCTCCTCAACATGCACAATCTCCACAACCTGAGACTCAAAACTCTGAGGCTCAAACCTCTGAATCCCATGAACCACAACCTTTAGCCATTCAATTGCCCTGTGGTACCACTGTTAATATGTCTCAACTTCCCTCTTCACCAGAAATAACTCCACCTAATAACCCATCAAGTCCAATCGTCATTTCTGACTCTCCCACTCCCTCACCTAAGAAAAATACAGAAAACCACAGCAAGACAGTCATTGATCTAACAGTCTTTGAACGCCTTGTTGCAATAAACAACAAAACTGCTATCCCTAAACCAAAACAACCAGATGTTGGTCCCAGCATTTTGAACTTTGAAACAGATATACAGAAGTGGATATCTTCTTTGAAACAAGCAAGTTTGGAAGTGGTTGATCCTGCTGTATCAGACCTCCTCTGGACACAATTCAGAAGATGGGTTTGCGCTGAAACCTTCAAGTTGCAAGACCAGAGCTATGGACAGGCTCAACAAAACTTCAGCAATCTGCTGAAGGAAATGGAAGGTCCAGTTCTGAGCAAGCTGCTGAAGGAAGAAGTTCTCCATCTGGATATTGCGCCTTGGTCTGAAAAGCGTCCAGCATCTAAAGTTCAACCTGCAGAAGAACAGATAGTTCGAGCTGAAGACTTGGGTCAAGCAGAATAAACTACAGAAAGCTCTGAGAAGCAGCCTGTATCTGAAGATCCTCAAGCTTCCTCTCTTGACAGGCAGACTCTGGAGGATTTGAAGAGATCTGATATGCTGATGAATGAAAGGATGGATAAGCAGGATATCAAGATTGATTCTATAGCAAACATGGTATCTCAGCAACAGGAAACCAGCAATCAAATCAAAAGCATGTTGGAAGCTCTGTTCACACGACTTCCTCCTTCTTCTTAGAATTTTCCTGTGTTTTCTTTGTTTTCTTTACATGTTTGTCTGTAATATTTTTACTTGTTCTAAACTATCATTGCTTCTGTTTTAATACAAACGTTTTTTGCTCTGATCATTTTAACTCTGATTATTCGCGCTTTTTGATAACTGACAAAAAGGGGGAGAAAGAATGATATTTTTCAATAACGGATTACTGAGACAAAAGTCTCAAACATTCTAACATTCTTATATATTTGAATTTCTTTGTTCTGAAAAGCTTACAGGTACAAGAATCTGAAGAACTCTGATAAAGTAAAACTCTGATACTCAAAGAAAGTTCAGTAAAGTTCTGATGCTCAAGGTCTCAAGGAATCAAAGGGAAGTAATCAACTCAGGGGGAGTTTTTATCTTCATTACTCTGATACTTTTTATTCCTTATCTTCTTATCTCTGATACCTTCTATTCGTCAATTGATTATCTCTGATACCGATTCCTCTCTATCCTTAAACTCTGATACCTTTCATCATTTTATTTTAAGTGAAAAAATCTGGTTTTTGTCATCATCAAAAAGGGGGAGATTGTTAGAACATAGTTTGATTCTACAACCCTCAGTTAGAGTTTTGATGATAACAAAATATAAGATTAAATGAATTATGAGATTTATATAAGACATATGTGCTACTCAAAATTATGTTGTGTATTTACAGAAACTCTGATGGAATCAGCATCAGAATATCAGTATCAACATCAACATTAGAAGATATATCAGCATCAGAAGATCAAACATGTGCTATACGCAAAAGCCTGATGAACAGAATCTGCACATAACATACTCTGACTCTGATCAAGATCCTAACCATGTCATCAGCACTCAGAAGCGTCAGAATAAGCTAAAGCCAAGAACACTCTGATTTTCATTAAGCAGAACATTTTGAAGTGTCAATGTTACTATGCATTCAAGACAGTTTAATTACCAACGGCTTTATTCCAAGACAAAGATCTTCTCAAAAAGGAAAGAACGTTATGATCATTGAAATGGAATTATAGACAACAACGTATCTATTCCTAGGCTATATAAACAAGTCAGTGAGAAAAGAAATGGCTAATTCTCTAATACGCACATACGCACAAGCCAATCATCTTTACGTTCTCACTCATCCAGTTTGCTAAAGTTCTCAAGCGCTTACTCTATAGCTCTAGCAATCTAGTTTTTATCTAAGCTTCATATTGTGTATTATCACAGTTGTGATATATAGTTTTTCTAGAAAACATCAAACACACATTTGTTCATTTATCTGTAAAAGAATTTCCTTGAGATAAACCGGTTTGTGGTTAGACTCAAGAAGGCTTTAACATTTGTTAAAGCAGTTGCGTATTCAGTTGAATATAGTGGATTAAGACCTCGTTGGAGAGAGGAGAAATCACCTTGACGGGTGGACTAGAGTAGTTTGAGATCAAACGAACCAGGATAAAAATAACGTGTTGTCTGCATTTGATTTCAAGTTTTACAATTCAACCCCCCTTCTTGTGTTTTTCACATCTTCATGTCGTTCCTGTCAACTTTTCCTTCATGTAACAACAACTTTCATCAAATTTAACAAGAGCAATATTGTCTGTAGTCAATTTGGATACACCTAACAAGTTTTTGGTGATTTCAGGAATGTATATTACATTATGCAAATAAACATCATTTAACTTTGTGGATCCATATGCCAAAATTTGTAATGTTTCACCATTACCAATAAGTAGTGATTTCTTACCATTGTTCTCATTGAGATCTTTAAGATGACCACCTTGATGTGTGACATGATTGCTAGCTCGGCTGTCAAAATACCACTCATAGTCTCGGTCATGGTAGGGTGAGGCTATTAAGGCACTATGAGTTCCTTGTTTTTCATTCTCACCATAGTTGTTTGATTCTGTGTAGGACTTATCAAATTGATAGTAGCATTGAGCAGCTGTGTGACTGACTATATTACATCTGTGACAAATAAGTTTTGGCCTTCCTCTTCCTCTAACTCCTTTCATAGCTCTAAAGTTAAAACCTCTCCATTTTCCCCGTGTTCCATTTTTGTTTCCTCAATGCTTAGTCTTGTTGGAAAAGTTAGCAGATGCATTTATTGTGAGACCACTGATATTGTTGAGTTGATCTATTTTGTTTTCAAAAGCCAATAGTTGTGCTTGTAGATCAACCCAACTAAGATTGATTGGATCAGCAAGTTTGACTACGAAAGGATTGTAGTCAGTATCCAGTCTATTAAAGGTTTGGATCATTAGATATGAGTTTGAGATAGGCACCCCTACTAGTTTCAATTTGTCTGCAAGATTCTTCATCTTCATGACATATTTCTCCATCTTCATGTCCCCTTTAAGAGTATTGTGAAACTCTTATTTTAGGTAGATTATCCTTGACTTTGTATGTGCTCCTGACAGTTTTTGAGCTTCATCCCAAACTTATTTTGATGTTTCACAATGTATTAGTTGTGTGGCTATGTTTGTTTGCATAGATATCATTAGCCATCCAAAGAGTGCTTGATCTCGAGCAACCAAATCTTCATAGTCAGAATTGACTATTGTTGTACCCCAAAATTTGCCCTCCCATATTCTTCAAAGATATGCCAAGTCATGCTTCAAAAGTTCCCCAAGGGTTGCACAGTGTAAGGGCCTCCTAAACAGTCAAATTAGGGTTTTACTTCTGATCAAGAAAATGAAGTTTCCAAAGGTCCAATCAAGTCTCACATGCCTACAAATATGGTCAAGCATCCTCATATCAAGTTTCAAGACTTTCAGCTCAAAATTGCACAGTCAAAACCCTAATTGCACTACAGTCAACTGTAGGGGCAAAATGGTCATTTGACAGTCAAAAGTTCAAATTTTTGGTCAACATATCATTTTGAAGCCACAAACATCATTTGATCAATTCTTGATCATGATTCTCAAAGCTTGGCTCAAAAATCATCAAAATGCAAAAGTTTCCTTATTTGGACAGCTGAAAAAGTCAACTGTAAATTGACCAGGGCATAACTTTCACATGGATTATCAGAAAAATTCCATCCAAAGCTCATTTTGAAGAGAAAGACATTTCCTACAACTCATCTTCATACTTCAAGTCCAAGAAATGTTCTCACAAAAAGTTATCAATTTCAACATTATAGGTCATTTTCAAAAGTCAACAAAAAGGGACTTTAAGTCAAAGGCCATAACTTGAGATTGGTAAATCAAAATGACATGGGACCAAAGACATTGGTTAGAGGACTCAAAGACCTTTCCAAAATGTCCAAGAACATGAGAAAAGCTTAAACATTGAGCAAGTTATGCCTTGTGGAAGTTGGGAAATTTTTGGATATTTTGAAAAGTCAACATTGATTCAAATGACCTAAAATTTCTAATGGGCCCATTTTTCCTCCATAATTCATCATCCATGACATGTGCACGACCACTTGGCCCAAAGGGAAGTTTTATTCATTTTTTATTTATTTATTTGAATTTTTATTAATAATAATTCATTTAAATCAAATTAAATACATGAAAAATGCTAACCTAAGTTTTCCAATCTTTTTGTACATGTTTTATTCTCAAGATTTCGTGCATATTCAAATAGGGAAAGATTTGGATTGATTGGATCATGATTTGTACAAAAGCACATGGAAAATATTTGAAAAATAATGCTTGGAAATCAAATCTTCAAAGCCATGAATACAAAAGATCTTGATCAATTTTGTTAACCTAATTTGTTCACTACATAAGCTAGAATGAAACCCTAATGCCATTACACACGCAGCTGCTCAGAAAACTCCATTCACAAATTGGAATTTTTTGCAAAAAAACTCATAATTGAAAACATCTTTGCAGGTTGATTCAAGGCACGATTTTTATCTCATTAGCTTCCTCAAGCATCACTGAACGTTTCCCAATCAAGAACATTCATCAAAACCTCAGGAATTGGTATACAGAACTTGAAATATCTCATGAAAAATTCATAATCGTGTTTTAAAATCTATGCATTTTCATGGCATTTTAATTATTGATTCATGTTCCTGGTATGATTCTAAAGTTAACCCATGCGTTTAATTGGATTATTACATGCTATAGGTGATTTCACCATTATTGAATTTTAGGGTTTACAGGACTTTAAATTGGGGATTTTGAAACAAGGAAAAATTGGAGCATATGAATTAGACCATTCACTTCAGCGCATCTGGACGATCTCAAACCTACCCTCGCGCCTAATTTATAGAGCCCCTGGGGCTAATCGCTATTTTTTGATATGTTATCTTAGGCAACGCGTGAAAACCGTTGCCTATGTTTCTTTTGTTTCAGGAAAATAAAAAACCACGCGAGGAAGACGATAACGTGGGGAGCGGTGATTGGAAGATTCAAATCTTCGCGCGTGCTAGAGCCCACTGACCATTGTTATTTTATATTATTTGTTTGTTGTTTAAATTACAGAAAGCGCGTCTAGAACAACTGGCACGGCATGTGTGTGTTAACGTCCAAGACCTGGGTTCGAGCCCCAGGTCTTCATTGTTTCAATATTATTTTTCAATTTACAATCACATGCAGATTCAATACCAAGGACCATCATACTCCTTCCAAATCCAACGTCCACGCGTCCAGCTTCCTCAGATCAAAGGCCATGGATTGAAGTATACGATAAGTCCCAGTCAATGCATCACATGCTAATGCCAAAGTCAAATGGACCAATGTCTTAATGGGCCTGAATTTCTAAAGAATCACCTCCTATTTGGGGTCTGAACCCCCTAGGTTTGCTATTTTTTTATTTATTTATTAATTCTATTTTTCTTTTAACTATTATTTGTTTAGTTAATTAATTATTTTCACAAAATATAAAATATCATAAAAAATCAGAAAAGAGTTAAAACAATAAATAATTTTTATTTTAGTATTTTCTTAAATAAATTTGCATGTAATTAAACTTAGTGTCAATTAGGTTTTAATTTTAATACTTTTAATAAAAATCTGAAAAAATGTAGAATTAGGTTTAATTAATTTTCATCTTTTTATTTTCTTTCATGATAATCAAATATCTAATGTTATTTATTTTATTTATTTATATAATTAAATTGCATGTAAAAATTAGGATTAATTTTAGGTTAAAAACTTCAATATTTTTTAATAAATTAAAAGCCACTAGAATTAGGGTTTACATCTTATTTTAATTTTAGTTAATTCTTTCTTTTTATATATTAAATCCTAGAACATTAAAAAATACCAAAAAAACAAGTTCTTTCTTTCTTTTAATTTTAATTAATTCCTCATTACTTTAACTTTGCAAAAAGGGTCCAACGCCCTCATTTCGACTTAATTGTTTATTCGCATATTTATTTTATTTCGTTTAAATATTTATGTATCTCTCCCGAAGCCTTGTAAATAATTGCTCGCACTCTTTAATTCTTTACCTTTATTTATTTATTTTCTGTCAAATCGGGTTCGAGAAATTTTTGGCGATGTGGACCCGCGCCTTTTGTAATAGCTTAGAATTTACTTTTTCCGCAATATTTTTAACTGTTAAATCAAAGCATGAAAGAATGTATGGACAAAATAAAAACAAGCGTAGAACACCAATAACATGACAAGATAAATGCAAATGAAAACGACACACAAATCACACACCACCCCTAGGGTACGCCTCACTGTTGCCTTGCCTCGAAAAGTGATCGTCGAGTAGAGGATGTCTTAGTAAGTCCTCATGATCCGGGAACCTGGCATGAGGGTAGCTTCTAAGGTGTCTTCCCATTGCTCTGGTGATCACCATGTCCCGAACCTCGAATTGACCCGAACACCTCCAACGGTGGTGCTACCTACCTCTCAATGGTGGGATGGCACTACTTTAAAGGACATCTACACAGACGAATTCCTTAGGGTAGGTAGGTTCTCGTAGATACTTGCTCTAATTTCAAAACAAACTCAAAAACTCTTTTCACACCGACACCTTTTCAAAAAGATTTCAAAACAACTTTTCAAACACTCTTGAGGACCGATACAAGAGTCGAACTGAAATTTTCAAAGAAACTTTTTAAAACCCACAGTTGAAAAGCAAACAAACAATTTTCAAAACACAATGAGCAAGTATCTAAGAGCCCATGGATAACCATGGATAGAAAGGGTGCTAACACCTTCCCTTTCTATAATCTACCTCCCGAACCGAGAGCAATCTCTTTAAGGAATTTTTCTGTGCTTTTGTCCTTTCCATTTGGAGAAAATAAAAGACGGTGGCGACTCTTGCTTCCGCGACATTTCGCGAACCAGCGTTAAACAGTCAGTTCCAGATCCACCGATCACAGAACTGGCGACTCTGCTGGGGAAATATTTATAAAGTGAGGTGTACCTTAGGGTTAGTTCATAACTGTGTTTTCAATTGTATTGACTTGTCTGCTTTAAATTTGTGGGTTGCATGGAAGTTACATAGATCCTAACCCGGATCTGGGGATACCCTGTTTAGGTAGCATAAGCTGTGAGGGACCTGTCCGGCGTAGACCGACACGGGTGAAACAGTGGCTACGTTGGTGTGGCACCTTGGTCTGTACCGATATCCCTTGTGTTGCAACGAGGAGAATATGGGTCTTCTGAGGAGTCATTAAGCACCAACAACCTTAGAACCTTAAATGACACAACTTGGCCATTAGAACAGTAGCAGTATGCTACGCCCATTGAGGCTAAACTCTCGTGATGGTTCTGGCCGCAAGAAAAGATTGCGATGTTGGAGTTATGACCGATTAAGGGTAGTCAATGATATTGGGATCCTCTAAGAACCCGGTTACTTTTGATTAGGACAGGTAATAACCAACAAACTGAAAGAGGGTAATACCTAGACCTCATGCTGGCCTAAACTCTAAGGGCTCTTTTGTGTGACTTGTGTGCCTTCCAACTTGACTATTTGCATGCTTGTTATCTGACACTTGAGTTTCTTGCAGGTTTTGTTTATAGTCCTTAATTAGGACTCATAACAAGGTTTACTAAGTTTCTTGCAGGTTTTGTTTATAGTCCTTAATTAGGGACTCATAACAGGGTTTATCAAGTTTCTTGCAGGTTTTGGTTTGCAGTCCTTAATTAGGACTCATAATGAATTTTGCTAAGTTCTTGCAGGTTTTGGTTTGCAGTCCTTAATTGGGACTCATAACAGGGCTTACCCCATGCATACCATAACATCATACCATTGCATACATCCTAACCCATTTCAAGGATCTCAAGGGCTTGTGATGCAGGTCATGGTGAATCAACTATCCCAGCAAGGGGCAAAGAGGATTTATTTTCCTCTAGCCAAGGTTGTCAGGGGCTAGGACCCACTTGATATGGTGAGCTCTGACTCCTGAAGAAGGTTCCCCTAACCAAGGTTGTTTGGAAATCAGAACCAGACATGATGACTAAAGCCAGGGGCTATGACCCACTGGATATGGTGAGCCTTTGACCCTTGGAAGAAGGACTCTCAACAAATATGAAGTTCTTCCAATCAAGCCACCGGACCCCAAATTCTAACAAATCTTCTTGTTTACCCTGCGAGGTCCTTGAAAACATTGCATGCATATCATACATATCATTGCATTGCAGGTATCCTTGTTGCAGGTCACTTACCTTTCTCGCTGTTTATTTCAGCAATGGCTTCCCAACAACGTAATCAGGACCTTCTGGCTCAAGAGACTCAATTTGGGGAAATCCTCCTGAACCTATCCAAGGGGCAGGAGGAGTTAAGGACACTTCTCAGGGAGACTTTGGCCAGGAACAGTGCTGAGGATGAACGGATGAGATATCGGCAAACTGAAATGGATGCCTTGAAAGTCCAGATGCTGGGGCAGGCGACTGCCATTCAAAGTTTAGTTCAAAAACAAGACGAGCTCAGGGTCCTCGTCGACCAACTGCTTCGGGGCAACCAGCTGGGGCAAACGTCTAGGGTTGAAGAGCCAGTCATCATTCAACCACCCTTGAGACAAGCAGACAAGGGAAAAGCTCCTCAGATGGCTTCAGTATCATCAATTCAGTATCAACCTCACCAGCTTCAGCCAGGCAAGCCCAAAAGGCAATTCACCAAGCTCAACGTGTCGCTGCCTCAAGCCTTACAACAACTGCTAAGGTTGAATTTGGTAACTCTAAAGGATCCTCCTAGGAATCCCAACAGGACACCTTCAAGGTATAACCCCAACGCTCGCTGCGCTTATCATTCTGACAGCCCGGGGCATGCTAAAGAGGATTGTTGGACTTTGAAGAATAAGATCCAGGACCTGATTGAGGAAGGAGATGTGGAATTCACCCAAGATGGCCAAGCTGAGTGCTTCTACCATCCCTACAGGAGGCACCATTTGAAGTAACAAGCCCTGAGATGAGAAGAATTTTTTGTTCATTCGAATGTTCAAGTTGCAATTTTCTTTTGTTCAAACATTTGTTCATTGTTAAACATTGTTATTTCATTAATGCATCGCATATGTCTGTTTTGAAGCAATATATTCGCATTCACTATATGCAAACTGTTTTCATATTTTTTCTGATGATCAACTCTTAAATAATAATTCTAAGCCTCTTGAGGGAGGATGACGAAAACGATACCGCAATTTACAGTATGCTTTTGAACAGACCCCGCTGATGAGGTACAGGCATTGTTTCAATCCCTAAACACTGGAGTTATAAGGATGATAATCCCTCGTCAACCCCTCTGAGCCAAAGAAGTAGGAGTTTTTCTTTTTGAAATTTAAAACCCTTTATCATAACCTGGGGCAGGGTAGTCTCTCAGTTGGTCCAAGTGCATAACAAATGGCACCAAAGAAGTCCTTACAAAACGAAGAAAGACAGTGATGGTTCCGAATAATCAATAAAGAAAGGCAGACATTATCTCAAAAAATAAAAAAAAAATAAAAAAAAAACATTAAGTCAAAACCCATGAAGGAGACTTACAAAACTGGGGCATCCCGCTGACTATGATTCCAAAAAAGGAAACAGTTCAGGCAAAAAAAAAAGGGATAACAAAAATCAAAAAAAGAAAGAGGTCCTACAAACTCTCAGCAAAAAAGGAGATGACTGCCTATTCAAATAAACATTCAATATCTGAACCATCATTGGAACATCAGGACAAAAACTCAAATAAGGTCAAACGCACGATCAGCTGAGTTTAGGTTTGGAGAACATCACGAAGAGCGGGTGGGTACAAATAAAATTTGAGCCTTTATCCTTTGTTTCTTAAACCGTGAACCAGGCCACGTTATAACCCTTAAAAGTCCTAGCTGAAGCATGGGTTAGTTCGAAAGCATATTGTTACGAAAGGTATCCTGACTCCTTAAGGCCTATGGTAAATACGGAGTTGACATCACGTTTTACCAACATTCACTTGTTTTATGAAAAGAATGCATTTTCAAAAATCTTCAAGACAGACGTAAGCTTTGCATTTTTGACATAACTTTGTTTGCATATGTCTTTTTGGTTGAACAACAGGAAATTCGCACGATGAGTACCTAGCGAACAAAAGCACTTCCAATCAAGGGGCAGACCTGATCATGGTCTATCATCTGGAGCAATCCAATCAAGATTCGGAGAATCTCTCAAAGGCCAAATAGCCTGGGGCAAATCTCCACCTGAGTCACTTGAGGCACTCCAATGACGAATCTTGCCTGATCAAACACCTTCTGATGGCATGACAAAACACTTCTGACAGGGGCAAATCTCCACCTGAGTCACTTGAGGCACTCCAATGACGAATCTTGCCTGATCAAACACCTTCTGGTGGCATGACAAAATATTTCTAACAGGGGCAACTCCCTACTTTCTGAGAACAGACATAGTCGGAAAAATACTACGCATAATCAAAAACCCGCTAGGTTGACACACCTAGGAAAAAATAAGGGCTCCCGGCGAACCAAAAGGGTTCGGGCAAAATGAAGGGATGAAATGAAAAAAATCTATACACCCGGCAAGTCGAAAACCTGAAAAGGCGGCTTGGGCAAAAATGGGTATCCCGATGGACTGAAAACCCGAAAGGGCGGTCCAGGAAAAAGTTAGGGATCAAAAGCGTACGATTATGTCTCAGCATCTTGTCACTCGCCTACCAGAAGAAGGTTTGTCCATCAACAAATATCAGCACTTCACAGGTCTTCCTCTCCCACCTCAGAAACAGGGGCAATAACGGGTGGTTTAAAGCAATCTGATTTGTTCTATCCTCCAAGGTACCAAGGTAGGTTCAGCTAAAGAACGTAACCAGATACCCTAATTCCCCAGAGAGTAAGCAGGTCAATACACTCTCCTCAAGCGAAGCTACTATCAAACTTAAGGAAGTTGGGTATACTCCCGTAGATCTCAACCTTCCCCAGCAGCAATATACATATCCCTAACAAGCATCCCCGGCAGTCTTGGTCTAAAGATTGTTCCCCGGCGGCGTACCAATATTCAAAGGAATCACTTCCCCCGCAGTTCAAAACTTCCCCAGGAAAGTCCAATCCAATTTCCCCAGGAAAGTTGGAAGTTATCTCCCCAAGCAATAAGCTTATCCCCAGTATATTCTGGAAGCTTATCCCTCGCAAAGCACGAACACGTCGACCGGCTTTATTCGAAGAGTTATTTCCTTAACAGGATATAACTGGGTTATCCTCAGCCAAAGCCACGGAAAGAGCGTCCTCGACGAAGTCTTCTATCCCCAGCGAAGTCTATCAACACTTCCAGTACAACAAAGATATCCTCAGCAAGTTATCATTATCAATTCAGCGAAAGTACCTCTCTCCCCACAGAGTATCACCCCCAGCATGGTCATCAGAGTATTGTTCTCCCCGCAGAATCTTCCACTTGCCAAGTTTATTCCTCAACGGAGTCATCTTCTCCTACTGGTATTCTTGCAGTTATCATCCCCAGTGGAAGCAAAATCTATTCTTCAACATCAGCCCAGGAGTGACTCCCCGGCACCTGTCAAGGATCTACTTTCCTAGACGAAAAACACATACATAAACATCACATACATCATTACAGCATGCATAGATGCATCATACAAATCTCATTTATATTGAGAACATCATTGCTTGATCCATATCATGCATTGCATATGACTGACCTTTACCTTTCAGGAAAGATTCAGCTAAATTCTCAATCATATTTCAAGACCTAGACCGGTTCAGTTAATCGACTCCAAAGATTTCTTATCCAGTCCAAGGCCTTCTCTAGTCCAGCTAAATCGACTCCCAACAGATTTTTCTGATGAAGACTCAGTAGAAGTTTTTTTTCTTTGAGATTATAATTTCCTGTGGTTCCCTCTCCGATGGTGTGTGAGGTGATAATTCCCTTTTAGGTTATAATTTCCTATGGTCCCCTCTCCGATGGTGCGTGAGGTGATAATTCCCTTTTAGGTTATAATTTCCTATGGTTCCCTCTCCGATGGTGCGTGAGGTGATAATTCCTTTTGAGATTATAATTTCCTATGGTTCCCTCTCCGATGGTGCGTGAGGTGATAATTCCCTTTTAGGTTATAATTTCCTATGGTTCCCTCTCCAATGGTGCGTGAGGTGATAATTCCCTTTTAGGTTATAATTTCCTATGGTTCCCTCTCCGATGGTGCGTGAGGTGATAATTCCCTTTTAGATTATAATTTCCTATGATTCCCTCTCCAATGGTGCGTGAGGTGATAATTCCCTTTTAGGTTATAATTTCCTATGGTTCCCTCTCCAATGGTGCGTGAGGTGATAATTCCCTTTCAGGTTATGATTTCCTATGGTCCTTTCCCCGACAGTGCGTGAGATGTAATTCCCTTTCAGATTATAATTTCCTTTGGTCCTCTCCCCGACGGTGCGTGAGATGTAATTCCCTTTCAGATTATAATTGCCTATGGTTCTCTTCCCGATCCTGCGAAGATGGTAATTCCCTCCAAGATTTTCTCAACGAGCGTTGTTGAAGTTAAAGTCACCCAAGGTTCTCTTACCATTCATGCTAAGGTAGTAACCATCCCTGGTTCATTCATCATCTTGTGAAGCTCCAGACTCAGCTCCTGTAACCAGTCAGGACATATCTATACCAAGCATCTGAAAACCAACTCCTGCAACATGTCAGGTACTCATTTTTCTGTTTTGCAGGTACGCAAGTTCTCGCTAAGGAATCTCTTATGCGATCAACGTCCAGATGGCATCTATAAGCCCATCATCCCCCATCAATCTCCCAAATGGCATCTATAAGCCCATTCCACCATCACTGCTACTATGTGAGCGCAAATTTCTGGGCACTTTAGTGTTCAATCATCTTCTACCCTCGGATTACGAAAGGCACGTCAGCCAATCTGCATCCTCAGGTCTAAGAAGATAGAACAGGGGCAACTGTTGTACCCCAAAATTTGCCCTCCCATATTCTTCAAAGATATGCCAAGTCATGCTTCAAAAGTTCCCCAAGGGTTGCACAGTGTAAGGGCCTCCTAAACAGTCAAATTAGGGTTTTACTTCTGATCAAGAAAATGAAGTTTCCAAAGGTCCAATCAAGTCTCACATGCCTACAAATATGGTCAAGCATCCTCATATCAAGTTTCAAGACTTTCAGCTCAAAATTGCACAGTCAAAACCCTAATTGCACTACAGTCAACTGTAGGGGCAAAATGGTCATTTGACAGTCAAAAGTTCAAATTTTTGGTCAACATATCATTTTGAAGCCACAAACATCATTTGATCAATGCTTGATCATGATTCTCAAAGCTTGGCTCAAAAATCATCAAAATGCAAAAGTTTCCTTATTTGGATAGTTGAAAAAGTCAACTGTAAATTGACCAGGGCATAACTTTCACATGGATTATCAGAAAAATTCCATCCAAAGCTCATTTTGAAGAGAAAGACATTTCCTACAACTCATCTTCATACTTCAAGTCCAAGAAATCCTCTCACAAAAAGTTATCAATTTCAACATTATAGGTCATTTTCAAAAGTCAACAAAAAGGGACTTTAAGTCAAAGGCCATAACTTGAGATTGGTAAATCAAAATGACATGGGACCAAAGACATTGGTTAGAGGACTCAAAGACCTTTCCAAAATGTCAAAGAACATGAGAAAAGCTTTAAAATTGAGCAAGTTATGCCTTGTGGAAGTTGGGAAATTTTTGGATATTTTGAAAAGTCAACATTGATTCAAATGACCTAAAATTTCTAATGGGCCTATTTTTCCTCCATAATGCATCATCCATGACATGTGCACGACCACTTGGCCCAAAGGGAAGTTTTATTCATTTTTTATTTATTTATTTGAATTTTTATTAATAATAATTCATTTAAATCAAATTAAATACATGAAAAATGCTAACCTAAGTTTTCCAATCTTTTTGTACATGTTTTATTCTCAAGATTTCGTGCATATTCAAATAGGGAAAGATTTGGATTGATTGGATCATGATTTGTACAAAAGCACATGGAAAATATTTGAAAATTAATGCTTGGAAATCAAATCTTCAAAGCCATGAATACAAAAGATCTTGATCAATTTTGTTAACCTAATTTGTTCACTACATAAGCTAGAATGAAACCCTAATGCCATTACACACGCAGCTGCTCAGAAAACTCCATTCACAAATTGGAATTTTTTGCAAAAAAACTCATAATTGAAAACATCTTTGCAGGTTGATTCAAGGCACGATTTTTATCTCATTAGCTTCCTCAAGCATCACTGAACGTTTCCCAATCAAGAACATTCATCAAAACCTCAGGAATTGGTATACAGAACTTGAAATATCTCATGAAAAATTCATAATCGTGTTTTAAAATCTATGCATTTTCATGGCATTTTAATTATTGATTCATGTTCCTGGTATGATTCTAAAGCTAACCCATGCGTTTAATTGGATTATTACATGCTATAGGTGATTTCACCATTATTGAATTTTAGGGTTTACAGGACTTTAAATTGGGGATTTTGAAACAAGGAAAAATTGGAGCATATGAATTAGACCATTCACTTCAGTGCATCTGGACGATCTCAAACCTACCCTCGCGCCTAATTTATAGAGCCCCTGGGGCTAATCGCTATTTTTTGATATGTAATCTTAGGCAACGCGTGAAAACCGTTGCCTATGTTTCTTTTGTTTCAGGAAAATAAAAAACCACGCGAGGAAGACGATAACGTGGGGAGCGGTGATTGGAAGATTCAAATCTTCGCGCGTGCTAGAGCCCACTGACCATTGTTATTTTATATTATTTGTTTGTTGTTTAAATTACAGAAAGCGCGTCTAGAACAACTGGCACGGCATGTGTGTGTTAACGTCCAAGACCTGGGTTCGAGCCCCAGGTCTTCATTGTTTCAATATTATTTTTCAATTTACAATCACATGCAGATTCAATACCAAGGACCATCATACTCCTTCCAAATCCAACGTCCACGCGTCCAGCTTCCTCAGATCAAAGGCCATGGATTGAAGTATACGATAAGTCCCAGTCAATGCATCACATGCTAATGCCAAAGTCAAATGGACCAATGTCTTAATGGGCCTGAATTTCTAAAGAATCACCTCCTATTTGGGGTCTGAACCCCCTAGGGTTGCTATTTTTTTATTTATTTATTAATTCTATTTTTCTTTTAACTATTATTTGTTTAGTTAATTAATTATTTTCACAAAATATAAAATATCATAAAAAATCAGAAAAGAGTTAAAACAATAAATAATTTTTATTTTAGTATTTTCTTAAATAAATTTGCATGTAATTAAACTTAGTGTAAATTAGGTTTTAATTTTAATACTTTTAATAAAAATCTGAAAAAATGTAGAATTAGGTTTAATTAATTTTCATCTTTTTATTTTCTTTCATGATAATCAAATATCTAATGTTATTTATTTTATTTATTTTTATAATTAAATTGCATGTAAAAATTAGGATTAATTTTAGGTTAAAAACTTCAATATTTTTTAATAAATTAAAAGCCACTAGAATTAGGGTTTACATCTTATTTTAATTTTAGTTAATTCTTTCTTTTTATATATTAAATCCTAGAACATTAAAAAATACCAAAAAAACAAGTTCTTTCTTTCTTTTAATTTTAATTAATTTCTCATTACTTTAACTTTGCAAAAAGGGTCCAACGCCCTCATTTCGACTTAATTGTTTATTCGCATATTTATTTTATTTCGTTTAAATATTTATGTATCTCTCCCGAAGCCTTGTAAATAATTGCTCGCACTCTTTAATTCTTTACCTTTATTTATTTATTTTCTGTCAAATCGGGTTCGAGAAACTTTTGGCGATGTGGACCCGCGTCTTTTGTAATAGCTTAGAATTTACTTTTTCCGCAATATTTTTAACTATTAAATCAAAGCATGAAAGAATGTATGGACAAAATAAAAACAAGCGTAGAACACCAATAACATGACAAGATAAATGCAAATGAAAACGACACACAAATCACACACCACCCCTAGGGTACGCCTCACTGTTGCCTTGCCTCGAAAGGTGATCGTCGAGTAGAGGATGTCTTAGTAAGTCCTCATGATCCAGGAACCTGGCATGAGGGTAGCTTCTAAGGTGTCTTCCCATTGCTCTGGTGATCACCATGTCCCGAACCTCGAATTGACCCGAACACCTCCAACGGTGGTGCTACCTACCTCTCAATGGTGGGATGGCACTACTTTAAAGGACATCTACACAGACGAATTCCTTAGGGTAGGTAGGTTCTCGTAGATACTTGCTCTAATTTCAAAACAAACTCAAAAACTCTTTTCACACCGACACCTTTTCAAAAAGATTTCAAAACAACTTTTCAAACACTCTTGAGGACCGATACAAGAGTCGAACTGAAATTTTCAAAGAAACTTTTTAAAACCCACAGTTGAAAAGCAAACAAACAATTTTCAAAACACAATGAGCAAGTATCTAAGAGCCCATGGATAACCATGGATAGAAAGGGTGCTAACACCTTCCCTTTCTATAATCTACCTCCCGAACCGAGAGCAATCTCTTTAAGGAATTTTTCTGTGCTTTTGTCCTTTCCATTTGGAGAAAATAAAAGACGGTGGCGACTCTTACTTCCGCGACATTTTGCGAACCAGCGTTAAACAGTCAGTTCCAGATCCACCGATCACAACTATCTTTGTTGTTTCACTTGATGATGAGTTGATATGGTCATTCTTTTTTCCCTAACATGTAAACATCAAGTTTGCAGCCTCTGATCAATGAAAGGACCAAGGATTTCCATAAGGGATAGTTATCCCTGTTCAACTTGACATAAACTATTATGGACAAGTCATTTTTTTATTTATGTTGGCAGTAGAAGACATGGTTGGATCAAAAAATATTCCATGCTTAAAGCTTCTGATACCAAGTTAGAAAATGGAAAAAAGAATGTCTTGAAGATTTTATTGCATCAACAGTCGCTACTACAAAATACGCAAACAACAACGTCATGGTTACAATGTATTCATATACACCTTAGTGATAGGTTAAAATTTTCACGCTCAGTGAGTTGCTGGATTTATAAACAGTAATTTAATGACAGTTGATTTTAAACAATGTAGTAAAAAATGATGTGTAGCACGCTTCGATTCCCAAAAACTACATTTTTTCCATTTTTGTGAGTACATTAGGTGTGTGTCACCTATCTCCATTATTTAAAAAATAAATTGTAAATGATTTAACAATGGTGAATATACCAACCGTTTTTAGAGGACTTAACTTTCCACTAGGGTTGCTTTTGTAAGAACAAGAAGTGTTTCTACATCTGGCCTTAAGAATTTGATGATAAATTTACATGTTATCTTTATGAACAATTGTATACGCTAATTTTTTTGTTCTAGTGTGTAGATGTTGCTATAATTTTCTGACTCTGGTATCAAGGTGTGTGACGTCATCAGGTTCTGAACATACACTACCGTAAGAAAACATTTGGTTACGTGTTATAGATGAAGTCAAGATTCTGAATATGCCTTCTACAATGTGTCTTAGGAATGTTAGTATAAGAGGTTCTGATTGTGACTTAATGGTTAAGCTTTAGAGGCCTTCTAAAGCTTTACTTTGTGTGTTACGAGTTCTAAAGATTATGAAAACGAGGTTATGTTGAACAAGTTCTAATTATCTGAAGAAAAGCATGTTCTTACAACCAAGTTCTGAAGACTCTGAAGTCAAAATTCTACGTGACAAGTTCTGAAGACTCCAAGACTTAGGTTCTAAGACTTAAGAGTGAATATTCTACAACAAGCTTCAACATTATAATATCTGAAGTCTCTGATGATAAGGAGAAAGTTCAAATGGTTAACATGTGATGTTGTAAAAAAGGAACATAAAGTGTCAGTGACCTCTACACTTTAGGGTGGCATAAGGACAGTCCTTTATACTGTATTGTCTATCACTCTCATTATGACTGTTGGGAACAAACAGTTGGATTTACAATTATCTTTCTTTAATTAATGGATGTTTGTTTACAAAGCTTAATAGAAAAACAGTATTCAGAGAAAAGGTGGAAAGCTATATTTAATAGTGACAGGATACATAAATATTATTTTATACTATCTAAACTCTTACACCTTATTATATCCGTTGGGAACTAACCGTTGGTGTGGGAAAAGTCCTTTCTATCCTCATTATGTCTTTCTTTGTCAAAGGCTATAAAAGAAGATTAAAGGTTCAAAGAAAGTTGTCGTTGGCCCTCAAGAATTATCCTATGAAAGGAAACCAGTGGATGCTGAAGATGTTAAAGCTGTAATGCTACACATTATGAAGACCACTAAAGAAGAGAGAAAATACAGAAAGAAGATTTCATCAAGATGTCATACAACTACCATCATATACAACTTGAATGAAATATAAGAATCAAGGATATGTTACTCGTAGCTTGATCAAGAAGAAGAAGACTACAAGATTCTATTAAACTTCCAATCACACACATCTTGGTAGATCTCAAAAGAAGTAAGGATTTATTGCTCGGGACTTGATCAACAAGAAGATGATAAAGAACACTAAAAGATGTTACTCAACTTCTGATCATATACATCTTTGTAGAACATTGTAATGAACACTAGAGTTGTTGCTCGTATAGTGTTTTTGTTCGAATATCTTCATGTAAATTGTTTTAACACTTGAGTTGTTGCTCGAAGAAGTGTTAAACAATATATGCTTAAAACACTTGTGTAATCTGCTTAGAAGAAGCATTCATGTAAACACAAGATCACCATCAACTATTGTTAATTGATTCCTTTAGAGACTTGGTGAAAGTCATATCTCAAGAAGATAATGGTTGTGGTCATTATAGGAAATCCTGATAGGAGATCTTGCGGGATCAGATTCTGTTAGGTCAATGGTAGTCATATCTAAAAGGGGGCCGAGTGAAGGTCAGACTCTTGTGAGATCATTGATGGATATCATTGAAAGGAAATCCTGGTAGGAGATCTTGAGGGATCAAATTCTATTGGGTCAATGAACGTTATATCATGTGGGGTCCCTGAACGTGTCATTGTGTGTTAGTCACTGGTAGTTGCCCGTGCATTTGTAATTAGTTTGGTTATAGTGGATTAAGTCCTTGTATAAGGAGAAATCATCCTTGCGGGGGTGGACAGGAGTAGCCTAGTTAACAGCGAATCTGGATAAAATACTTGTTCCATTTTCTCTTCACTATATTTATAGTTATTATCATTTGAGTGCATAGAATTTCTAAAGGGTGTGTTTTCTATGAACACAATTCAACCCCCCCCCCCCCCCCCCATTTATTTTTTTTCTCTACCTTCAATTGGTATCAGAGCCCGACTCTATTATTTATTTAAGAATCAAACACTTAACCGTGTAGAGAGATCCAGTTAGAGAAAATTCTATAGTTGCCTACTACTCAAATGATATAAAGACCTTCTGATTCAAAGCTCGTTCTGTAGAGGAATTAAAACTTTGGGAAAGAATCAAAAATATGAAGACAGAATCTCTGAAATGAGTTCTCAGGATTCTGAAGGCTCAGGTACCTGGTGGAAAGGAAGTTCATCTTCTCATTCAACAAAAGTTTTCCATCAGAAGCAAAGGTCTACATTCCGAACTTCAACTCAACTGAAGCTATCATTCAAAAACAACCACTGCAAGCTGCTATGGATCAATTCAATGTCATATCAGGAAGATCCATCAAAGAATTCTAAGAAGATCAAATCTTCTCAAAAGTATTCTCTCCAAAAATCAGAAGGAGGAGTCGTATGAAAACTTTGAAGAAGTGTTACGCATAAGATTTGGAAGTCAAAAGGAGGAAATGCCATCCACCAAGGAGCAGATCAAGTCAGAACATCTCTGAAGTATATGGAAACTACTATCAGAATCTGAAGAAAGTAAATCAGCTATCGAAGAATAAGAAGTAAATAATTCAGAAGATGATCATCTAGAAGATTCTTCTTTTCAAGCTCTGAAGAAGGAATAACTACTTAAAAGATATATGCTCAAAGGACGTCAGCCAAGATAAGAAGACTACAGTTGTGGAGAACTATCGAAATCAAAATATAATGGAGTTGCTGCTAAAAGCTCAAGAACTAAGGAGATCAGAGAAAACATCTCCATACAAAGAATGGAATCTGGAGATACAAGAAGAATACAACAAGAGGAATGATCATAAATAAGCTCAAATAAAGGTAAACTTGTCACAAGCAAACCCTAGGTTAATATCTACACGCGTTCCAACAAAAGTACTGCCAGATACTTCTACTAGTTAGAAGTTGTCATGTTCAGGAAAAGCCACTTGTCTCATATGGAAAAAATTCTTTTACAGTATTCCTAATTTTGCTTCAACTACGCAATATTATTCTTCTTGGTCAATCTTTTATGGTTAGAATAATCTCAACTTTAGTCTGAACCAATCTTAATTCAAAATGATAAATTTAAACTAGGATAATTAAAATCCTCTTTTCATAAGCTCATCCAACCTTTCATTTTCTCTCATCCTTAAGAGTCATTATCGTAAATTAAGTAACCAGTTAAACAAACTAACATCATCTTATTAGAAGTAGTCAAATAAGAAACTATTTTAGCTGTGAGATTTAGTTCATCTCTTAAAAGTTGAATATGTTGTTAATAAAGCTAAAAAGTTATCTTTCAAAGACAATTGTCCTTCTGAATCATGCCTGACTTTTAATACAAATAAGAGTCAATTCATGTTATATTTTGTAGTAAGCTTGACTATGAAAAGTCAAAGCTAGTTGATAAGTTAGCAGGTATGAAGATTACTTCTCATAATCTGAAAGTAATAAAAACGACTATTGAATATCAAAGAATAGGAAGATCAGAAAATAATCAACCAGAAGCTTCTAATGATCAAACTCTTTTAAAGATGATTCTGCAAAGACTTTGTGAAAGGATGCGCATAGGATATATGACTATCATAGAATACATCTTCCGATAAATCTCTTGAGGAAAATGAATGAAATTTGACAATTCAAAAAGATTCAAATCAGTTCTACAGCTCGCTGAGGAAGGTGATCTTGTCATATACAACTACATCAGGTCAGTGTGTATATATCTTTTTGACAAAGTACTTATGGACACTTCTACAAGTTAGAAGTCACTCTATCAAGGAAAAGGTCAATATATCTGGTCAGATGCAATATTTCTTTAAGATCTCTGCATATTCAAAAATATCTTCATTAATTAAAAATAGACTAAATTTATATGTTTGCCCATCTCACTAACGTGTACAATTTAATCTATCTAATATAGTTGGCAAACTACTTTACTGGTAATGATAATTGTCATCACTGTATATGTCTTATCTTGCGTCTTGGAACTCGTATTGTACCCATCTCTCTCTAAATTCTCATTTATTGAGTTGTCATCCTTCATGGGGTTACTGAACCATATCTCTTATACAGACAGTTACGTTTTCCTTTCCTCTATTTAAAGTTTTGGTCTCTCTACCCTAATCATTCATCTTTTGCTCCTCGTGGTTTCAATAATCATTTTCGATGAGGATGGTCTTCTTGGAGTTATCTACAAATGACGTCTAAACATTCCAAGATCAGTCGGTGTTAATTTGGGCATTACTCAAAATATAATCACTCAAGGAAGGTCCAACTACTTTTCCATGTTGACTAGACCAATATATCTTGACCTAGTCAAGGACTTATGGATGAATGCTGAAGTTAGGTTATTTGGAACTTCCATTCATTCTTTTGTCTATGGAAACCCCATTATCATCACTCCAACATCGATTGCAGTTGTTATTGGTTGTGCCCAAGATGGAGTTATTGTAGAAGCCTTCCAAAATATATACTCTATTATTGATAAACTTCGCTCTATTCACAACATCCTTAATGATTATGGTCACATCAACCATGCCAATCTTCTTCCAGGTGCCTCAGTTTGGTTTCAACTTGTGATATCAAACTTTAGACCTAGAGCATCAATGTTAAACACCCTAACCTATGATGACCGTGTTTTCATCTACCTCCTCATCCATCATTTTAGAATAAACTTACCTCAATCCATTTTTAACTACCTAAGGAACTCTATCATTAATTCTAGATCTATATGCCAAATCTTTATAACTTTTGCAAGAGTTCTCTCTGTACTCTTCACCAGGGCCAGAATCATTGGAGTCATTCGTTACAATGAACTTCAGGGTGTTCTTGAGGAAGTTCGATGTGAAGTCTTTGAAGTCTAGGCTATATGGGTTGTCTCTTCTAGTTGTGTTATGTGTCCTAATAGTATTGTGTCGTACTTGTTATTCCCTATTCAATTAATGATATGTTTTGTGTTGTTACGATTTAATTCTATTGGATATATGTGTGATGATTAAAACTATAGCATTACCATAAAAATGTACCAAACATTTCCTCTAAATCATATGTCTTACATCATAACTTAAAACCTTTTATAAGTAAAAGACACTAAGATTTGAGAAATCTTTAATCAAAGTTTACTTTTTCTATATCCCTGTCACCTTTTTTATTTTTGACAAATGGGGAGAAAATAAAATGATGATTTTGATAAATATTAAAACATGTATAATGTTGTTTCTACTAACTATTTGTTTGTTGTTTCAATCCGGGAACTTTGAACAAGTTCACCAAGTATTCTTAAGACAGGTTGAAGATGAAGATCCTGATGCTAAAGTTGAAAACCTTATGGAAGAAATCAATTCTGATCTCATATAGAAGAAGTTGTACACTTTATGAATATATAAATATTCAAACAAATGTACCAAACACAATTCCAAAGTTATAAACTTACTGAAAGTGAGGTAATCTTGCTTGATATCATAGTGTTCAGAAGTTGTGGACTTTCTGAAAGTATGAAATTCAGACTTAAAGCTTCAGAAGTTGTGCTCTCCTGAAGGAATGACAAGTCGACATTCTGATGTATGTTCACATATAGAGATGTCACTAAGAAGTTATGTTCTGATACGTGTGCTTCTGTAACATATGTTTATAGGGAGGTGTTACTTCTTTATCTCTATGTTCAAATAACTCAAAATTTATTTTGTGAGTCTTGGGCTCAGGGGGAGACTATGAACATGCTTATATGAAATTTTAGGATTACTAGATTCAGGGGGAGTTGTTAGCTTAACTCCAAATTTTTCGATTACAGTGATTACCCTGTATAAATTGTTCTATCAAAATACATGGTTTTGTCATCATCAAAAAGGGGGAGATTGTAAGCACAAGAAGTGTTTCTACATTTGGCCTTAAGATTTTGATGATAACTTTACATGTTATCTTTATGAACAATTGTAGTATACGCTAATGGCTTGTTCTAGTGTTTAGGTGTTGTTGTAATGTTCTGACTATGGTATCAAGGCGTGTGACATCATCAAGTTCTAAATATACACTACTGGAAGAAAACATGTGGTTATGTGTCACAGTTGAAATCAAGATTCTGAATACATCTTCGGAAATGTGTCTTAGAAACATTAGCATAAGAGCTTATGATCGTGACTTTATGGTTAATATTTGGAGGCCTTCTAAAGCTTTAATTCGTGTGTTACAAGTTCTAAATATTATGAAGACGGGGTTCTACTGAACAAGTTCTGATGATATGAAGAAAAGTAAGTTCTTATAACCAAGTGTTGAAGACTCTGAAGATAAAGTTTTGTGTGACAAGTTCTGAGTACTCCAAGACTTAGGTTCTAAGACTTAAGAGTGAATCTTCTACAACAAGCTTCAATGTTTAACATTCAAATATCTTAAGCCTCTGATGATAAGAAGAAAGTTCAAATGATTAACGTGAAATGTTGTACAAAAGGTGCATAAAGTGTCTATGACCTCTACCCTCTAGGGTGGCGTAAGGATAATCCTTTATATTGTACTATCAACCACTCTCATTATGACCGTTGGGAACAAAGAGCTGGATTACAACTATCTTTCTTTACTTAACGGGTCTTTATTTACAAAGCTCAATAGAAAAATATTATTCAGAGAATAGGTGAAAAGCTATCATTGAACAGTGACATGATACATAAATATTATTTTATACTGTCTAAACTCTTACACCTTATTCTATTCGTTGGGAACTAACCATTGGTGCAAGAAAAATCCTTTCTATCCTCACAATGTCTCTCTCTGTCAAAGGCTATAAAATAAGATTCAAGATTAAAAGAAAGTTATTGTTGGACATCAAGCTTCATCATGTGAAAGGAAAGCAGTGGATGCTGAAGATGTTAAATCTGCAATGCTACACATTCTGAAGACAACTAAAGAAGAGAGAAAAGAAATAAAGAAGATTTCATCAAGATGGCATACAACTATCATCATATACAACTTGATTGAAATATAAGAAGCAAGGATATGTTTCTCAAAACTTTCTCAAGAAGAAGAAGACTACAAGATTCTCTTCAACTTCCAATCACACACATCTTGGTAGATCTCAAAAGAAGTAAGGATTTGTTGCTTGGGACTTGCTCAACAAGAAAAAGATAAAGAACACTACAAGATGTTACTCAACTTCTGATCATATACATCTTTATAGAACATTGTAATGAACACTAGAGTTGTTGCTCGTATAGTGTTTCTGTTCGAATATCTTCATGTAAATTATTTTAACACTTGAGTTGTTGCTCGAAGAAGTGTTAAACAATATGTGCTTAAAACACTTGTGTAATCTTCTTAGAAGAAGCATTCATGTAAACAAAAGATCACCATCAACTGCTGTTGATTAATTCCTTGGGAGACTTGGTGAAAGTCGGATCTCAAGAAGATAATGGTTGTGGTCATTATAGGAAATCTTGATAGGAGATCTTGCGGGATCAGATTCTGTTAGGTAAATAGTAATCATATCTCAAAGGGGACTGAGTGAAGGTTAGACTCTTGTGAGATCACTAATGGATATCATTGAAATGAAATCCTGGTAGGAGAACTTGAGGGATCAGATTCTATTGGGTTAATGAATGTTATATCCTGTGGGATCCCTGAACGTGTCATTGTATGTTAGTCATTGGTCGTTTCCTATGCATTTGTAATCAGTTTGGTTATAGTAGATTAAGTCCTTGGATAAGGCGAAATCATCCTTATGGGGGTGGACAGGAGTAGCCTAGTTAACGGAGAACCTGTATAAAATACTTGTGTCCTTTTCTCTTCATTGTCTTTATAGTTATTATCATTTGAGTGCTTAGAATTTCTAAAGGGGGATGTTTTCTATGAACACAATTCAAATCCCCCATTTCTTATGTTTTCTCTACCTTCAGCTTTGTCCAACCGCGATTAAAGGGTTTACTGATAAATTAAAATAAAACTTATTTTATATTTCTTTCATAAGACGTTCTAGGTGAACAAGCGAGCCAGAGACGACATAGGTGGCATAATCTTTACCCTCTTCGTATCCATTCATTTGGAGCTCAAATCTTAATCCACTTAGCTCATTTTTTTCTCCAGCTTCCTAGTACGGTAATCTTCAACATCTTCATTCGTTTTTTCTTGGTTTATGTTGTATATCCACAAATATTTACCCTCTTTGTTCATTTGATTCTTCAACTTCGAAGTATGATACTCTTCAACTCTTCAACTCTTCAATATCTCCATTCTTTTTTTATTTGTATATATGCTCAAGTCAGTATGAGAGTACATTTTTCACATGCTTTAGGTTTAGATTGGATTTAGGTTTATATTTTGGTGTGTCATTCACATTATTATACGTGCATAAATTTCAGAAGTTATTATGGATCATAGTTGGATGAAATACGATAGATTAGGTCTGATTTATGAGAAAGGAGTTTTTGAATTCCTTGAATATACTGATAAACATTTTCCCGACAATGATGGTATCTTTTATTGTCCTTGTGTTGTTTGCACGAATATCGATAAGGGTACAAAGGAAGAAATATTCCAGCACATTTGTTGTGATGGTATATGTCAAAATTATATAATATGGACGTGGCACGGTAAGATTGATAAAGATGAAATTCATTATATAATATGGATGTGGTATGGTGAGATTGATAAATATGAAATCCGGGTGCCACAAAGTCAAAGAGTGGATGACAATGAATATATGGAGGGTCAACTAGAGGATATGTTTCATAATATTAAGGAATCTTCTTTTAAGAATGCTCATATTTATGATACCTTATATAGTGATAAAGACACCCCTTTATATAAGGGATGCACAAATTTTACACGATTGTTGGTTGTGTTAAAGTTGTTTAATCTGAAGGGAAAAATGGATGGACGGATAAAAGTTTCACATAATTACTTTAATTTCTAAAGAAAATGTTACCAAAAGATAATAAAATGTCGGATCATTGCTATGAGGCCAATAAGATATTGTGTCCAATGGGTCTAGAGTATATCAAAATACATGTTTGCCCTAATGATTGCATATTATACATGAAAGAGTATGAAGACTTGTATCAATGTCCGAAGCATGGTGTGTCGTGTTATAAGCTGAAGGCCAACAATGATGATGACAATGACTATGACAATGTTAGTAGGAAGCATCCTCCTGCTAAAGTGTTATGGTACTTGTCAATAATTTCACGATTTAAGAGACTTTTTTCTAATTCGAATGACACAAAGAATCATAGATGGCATGCAGATGAAAGGCCTCGTGATAGAAACATTCGCCATGTAGTTGATTTTTTATAATGAAAGAAAATTGATTTGTTGTTTCCGAATTTTGGAGTTGAGCCAAGAAACCTTAGGCTTGGGCTTTCCACTATTGGAATGAACCCATTTGGTAATCTGAGCACTAATCATTCTTCATGGCATATTCTTCTCACTATTTACATCCTATCTCCTTGGTTGTGCATAAAGTGCAAGTATATACTGTTAAGTATGATGATTTCTGAACCACGACAACCTGGTAACTATATAGATGTATTTCTCTAGTTTGAAAGATAAGAATCATGTATTGGCAACTACCATATTTTATGGTGTCATTGATGAGATTTGGGAGATTGGTTATGTTATTTTTAAAGTGGCTTTATTTAAATGCAAGTGGGTTCCCCATAATAATAATGGTGTACATGTTGATAACTTAGGATTCACTCGGGTCGACTTTGGCAATGCATCTTTTATGACTGAACCATTTATCATGGCTTCTCAAGAAAAAAAAGTTTTATGTTACCGACCCATCAAACATATCAGAGAAATGGTCAATCATTATCCACGGAAAACACATTCCTCTTAGTGATGAAAATCTTGATATTTCGTCCACACCTTCTTACACAACACAATTTCCTACCTCATATGATGAAGTTGATGGGGATACTGTCCATGCTATTCGAATCGATCATAAAGAACACATTTGAGAAAATTAACAAGTACGTAATTTATTCTTTATTCATAATATATTCATGTATGTTATAGTTTCTAAGTATTTTTACTAACAAGTTTAATTATTTGAAATTATAGGTCTTTAGAGTCAAGACACCAAGAGACAAGACACCAAAACACCAAGTTACAATTATGTGATGTTATGCAATGTGTAAATTGTAGATCATTTGTTTTGATAAATTATAGGATATTTGTTATGGTACAATTGAATATGATATAATTAATATTATTCAGATAACTTTATCACAAATGTGAGTTTCACTTTCTGCTGTGATATGGTGAACAATAATACAGGTTAAAAAATGGGATTAATTATAAAAGCAGGATAATATCTGTTAATTATGCAGAAAATTTAACAATGGTTATAGTCATAACCGTTATAATATCTCGCGCGCGACGCATCTGAGAATCGAACCCAGGACCATTAAATTTATCACAACGGTCTTTTGGAAAACTGTTGTGATAAGGAGCGTGCTTTTCAATTTATTACAACGGCTACTAGGTCATGATTGTAAGTATCATATGTTCAACGATACTCTACATAACAACACATGAGTCCGCGTTGTTATATATCTTTCTCAACCATTATTAATTGGGTTTTCCATAGTAGTGAGTGTTTAAATATACATAATAGTGTATAATCATTATCCTATAATTAAGTTATCTATAATTGCAATAGTAATGACAATATAGTTATAATGAGAAAGAAATAATATTGTTCATTATCTGTTACTATTGATATAGACAATAACAATCGTGTCATTATGGGTTGTGATTCCTTTCTCATCTGACATGCTTGTTTTTCTCGCACTTTTTTCGTGGGACGGGTCAAGGTTTTAGGGTCGCATCCTCTAATATGTCTACCCCCACACGTTTTTTGCAGGCTTTTGTAGTTGCATTCATTAACATATGTTTTTGAAATTTTTAAGATTTAAAGGTGCAAGTACCGGCGGATCCGCCCTTTTCCACCATCATTTTTTGAAGGATTGATTAAAGTTTTAGTTTCGCGTCCTGCACAATGACAGCCCTATCCCGTTTCTTCGTGGGACGGACATGTCTGTTTTCCATCTCTATATAGATGGCAAAAAGCAGTCATTAGTAATTAGATTCTCATTAAAAAAAATGACTATGCTCAAAATAAACTTAGACCAATGTTTTACAGATGAAGAAGAGGAGATGAAATAATATGTATTCTTTAGACTATATTTAGATTGATGGAATACGATAGAATAAAACAAAATAAAATAAAATAATATTATATTCCTTTATTTGAATTAGTAAAAAAAAAAAAATAGAACATAACTTACTCTCTTTTTTGTTCTTTATGATTTGGACATAACAAGTTGTTACATTCCATCCTAAAACATCTAAACAATAAAATATGATATAGATTCTACCCTGTTTTATTCTACTTCATTTCCCTCTATTTCATTCTGCTTTGTTTCGTTCATTTTGAAATTATTCAACCATAACTTTAAAATGAGAAATCCAAAAGTTGAGTGCTTCTAAAAAAAACATGTTGTCCTTATTCTCCACGAGAATTGTTATTTTATTGATATGGTCAAGAATAATTTAATTTATTTTTTATTTTTTATTTTTTTAATTTGAGATGAGAGGAGTATACTTAGTCTATGTGAAAGTGTACTTAATTTGAGATGGAAGGAGCAGTAATTAATTAAGGAGAAAAATATACAGCCTATAATCCATTTATGCCTTGAAGTTACTCTTATTTCATTTGAGTTGCTTTGATTTGATGTCCTTTCACATGCACTTCAGTGTTCACATGAGCTCCTGTTTGAGGCCCCATTATCATAATTTCATGATTCTCCCCACACACATCCCTCCATTAATTCCTCTCCATGCTTCCTTTTAGGAAGCAAAACCCCTCTAATAGGATGTTATTAAAAACTGTACAACATGTCAACATGTAATTATGCTCTAATGAAAAACTCTATCTTTTAGTATCAATTAGGTATTTTTGTAATTTCTCAAACTGAATAACTCTAACTCTATAATAGGTGGAAAAACTCTCTTTCAAAAAAAAAAACAGTTCTATTTAATGCTACATAAAAAATTAAGGTAAATGAAAAATAAAATAAAAATCGATAAAAAAAAAAAGAAATGTTTGATTTATTCTATGTATTTAAAAGGAACGAACTCAATTTTTTTCTTCTTTTATTTTTAAAGTATTAATTTAAAAATATTAATAATTTATTTAAATATTACATAAATATAAATAAATATTATCGATAGAAATTGAACTCTCTAATCAATTATTTACATTGATTTAATTCAAATAATACTTATCAATTAAATTATTTTTTTCCTTTTTTTCTTCTATTTTTTAGTTGAAATAAATGGTTGAAGAGAAATATATAGAAATTTTGTGAGATATGATTCAAAATCGTAAAAAAATGTCTCTTCTTCAATTTTCGACTTTATTATATCTCCTTCATTTTCTTAAATCTCTATCTCCCTTTTATTTAACTTTTTTTTAATATATATATATATATATATATATATATATATATATATATATATATATATATATATATATATATATATATATATATATATATATATATATATATATATATATATATATATATATATATATATATATATATATATATATATATATATATATATATATATTGAGAATCAAGTGTGAGGAAGAAGTCTCACATTGATTATAAAAGAGAAGATTGAGCACTTATATATGAGAGAACTCACTCATCTATCACCTTAAAATTTTAGATGGACAAGTGGTGTGTCTCTCACAAAGGTGTGTCTCAAGTAAAATGCTCTCTCCTCGGAATTGCCCCTACAGTGGTATCAGAGCCTCGTTTAAGATCCAGTGGGTCATCCACCATTTAATTTCCACGCTCCAGTTGTCTAGTCCTGGGCGTGAGGGGGTGTGTTAAGAGTTCACATCGGACAATATATGGCCTGAACATGTGTTTATAAGTGGGGGCAATCCTCACCCTAAAAGCCGGTTTTGTAGGGTTGAATTAGGCTCAACCACATCTCAATATGGTATCAAGAAGAAACCAACAATTTCTCGTTCCTCTGCTGAAGCAGAATATCGTTCCCTTGCAACTTTACCTTCCGAGTTACAATGGTTAAAATATCTTCTCTCGGATCTCGGCATTGATCATCCTCAACCGATCATCGTTCATTGTGATAGTCAAGCTGCTATTCACATCGCCGAAAACCCAGTTTTTCATGAACGCACAAAACACATTGAAATTGATTGTCATTTCGTTCGTGATAAAATTAAAGCAGGTCTTATCAGCCCTTCTTATCTCCGATCTTTTGACCAACTAGCTGACATATTTACTAAACCTCTTGGAGGCGATACTTATAAACGACTACTCGGCAAGTTGGGTGTTCTTGAGATTTCAATCTCACCTCCAACTTGAGGGGTGGTGTTAAGGATAAGCACATATTATTCACATTGAAGAAGGTCAAAGCAAATATCAAGACATTCAAGAAGGTCAAACCCAAGCAAACATGTATTTAAAATAGTATCATAGTATATCAGGAAATAGTATCATAATTGTATTTAAAATAGGATTTCTATTATAGGTAATTATAGACTAGACAATTATAGGCAATTAGTATACAGATCTTTG